>JALMQS010000099.1:72002750-72178175 GCA_024734495.1 Forficula auricularia
TTTTAATTTGATTGAAATAAAGAAAGAGAGTGTAAATTAGTCATGTCGTAAAATAAATATTTTAATCATTCATATCTCGTCTTCGGTAAGTCGCAGAGCTATGGGATTTGAAACTTAGCTATCCAGAGGCAATCCAGAATAAGTACCTCGAGACTTCGGAATTAAATGTTTATTTAAAGATTTCTGGTATTTTTTAATAATAGTTACACTTATCAAATATCTTAAGTTTTTCAACGATCATAAATTTCGATTGGAATCAAGAGAGGCAGGTAAATTATATAGTCATGTCGTAAACAAATTTAACGCCCATATTTCGGATATAGTAAGTTGCAGAGCTCTGAACTTTGATTGGCTGTGTTATCAAATATTTTGCACTCTCTTGCTAGTTCATTTGTTCAGTACAAACCCCAGACATAACTTAGTTGTTCTTAGTCAAGCGTATAGTAAGAGCTATTCGTTGAGTGCATTTGTACTTTAAAAACCTAACATTTTGCTTAAATTCACTAAATTGAACCCTAATTATGTCTTCCAAGAATGAAAAAGTGGATAGTGATAGGAGTGGTAGTAAGAAGACTACTCGTATTACTGTTGAATCAAAGAAAGAAATTGTAGCGAAACATGAGAACGGTGTTCGTGTAATCGGATTAACTAAACAATTTTCTTTTGTTCGGTTTCCGAAAAAGATTCGATGCTAAGTATAAAAAAAAAATCAAGTTAGAGATTTAGCGTAATACTGACAGTGTGTATCTTTGTTTTTGTTTTTATACCGCGGCCGTCTTAATTGAATACTCTTGAATATGATCGCATGCAAATCCCTGCTTTTGTTTATGTCGCTCTGCTTGCCACTCGGTTTATTTATGGTCTTTATTAATAAAGCCGTCTTTGCCCTCTGTATGGCGCAGCCCTGCTTCTATCCTCACGTAAATTTGTTTAAAATTTAATACTAGACCCTATTGAGTTAATTATCTATTGCAGTGTTCTTCAACTTGTGTTCCACGGAACCCCGGGGGTTCCACTGAAACGCTTTATGGGTTCCGCGAGTCAATGCTAAATTCGATGTATAATACAAATACTTTATATTTTATATGGAATATTTACTTTTTGTTTGAATAAATGCAAATTTATATCTTATATAAAGTTTCTATAACAAACGCACCTTGGGGGCGGTCCAAAAATTACGTCACACGAATTTCAAGATTTTTAGACCCCCTGTGTCACATGCTGTCACATTTTCATTGAGCCCTCCTTTATTGTGAGATCACACTATCACCCTATACCAGGGGGTCGGCAACCCGCTGCTCTCTCGATGTCAAGATGCGGCTCTCCAGTTCCATGCGCAAATATTAATAATTATAGAAATAATTTAATTTTTTAGGACAAATTCTCGAATTTTAGTAGAAATATTATTTAATTGAGAAATCAGAGGGGGTTCATCCCCCCAGGAGTCGAATCTGAGAGCTAACATGCTATCCGGGCAGTCAGCTCACACCCTGGAGACAAAAACCTCTCTCTGAATCGCAATATATGTTATACGGCAAGTTCACAGAACTCAAGAGCAAGTTAGAAGAGTTGGAGGTCCAGAAAAGCATGCACGTCACGTTGCACAAGTGGACAGCTCTAAAAGAAATGCCGCGAGTTGAGGCACTTATATTTGACGCATGGAATAGTCTTCCAGAATGCTACAGTGAGGTGAAGAAGTTGGCATTTGGAGTGCTGACGATCTTCGGGTCAACAAATTCGTGGGAGCAATCGTTCTCTTGCATGAATATAATAAAAAGTAACGTAAGAAGCCAACAGAATTAAAATCTAGAGGCGTGCTTGAAACTGTAAACAATAAGTTATAGCCAGATTTAACCAAACTTTAAAAAGGCATGCAAGGCCAATGCTCCCATTGATATAACTATCTATTATTCAATAATTATAGTTATATTATTTGATTACTAATTTTATTATTCTAGCAGAGCTAGCTAAAATACTTTAATATTTTTTGTGCGAAACATTTGTATGTTTTTATATGAATAAATATTATTTCATATTTAAAGCTATTTATTTTAAAACAAAAATCAAATTTAAATACCTAATCCTAATTAAATGCCATAATATTGAAACAAAAATGGCTCTTTAAAAACTGGGAAATTTTGTAAATTGTAACTTTTGGCTCTTCCGTCTCAAAAAGTTACCGACCGCTTTGCCCCTATACCCTATAATTTAATAATTGTAGATTTTTTTTTATAAATTAAACTTAACTAAAGGGATTTATAATATATTTTAAGTTTAATTTTATTTTTATTCATATCATGAAATCTAAAAAATATATTTCAAAATTTTTTCATTTTACTTTTGTGACATTACAATTTTTAAGATCCCCGGGCCCCCCTGTCACATTTTGTCACACATCTTTAATGCCCCTCCTCCTTTACTGGGCGACGTAATTTATGCACGGTCCCTTGTTCATAACTTTTAATATGACACCCCCCCTAAAATCAAACCTGGGTGTGGTACGGAACGAAGGGCTCCATAAAAATATTATCTCAAAAAATGGTTGCGCGGGATGACAAAGGTTGAAGAACACTGATCTATTGTAAGAAAAGATAGATCTCCGAACTATACTTCTTGGAAAAATATTTTCCAGCTACATATACAGTCACTTTTAAGGAGTTAGTTGTTGGCTCTAGGTGAAACATTTTAATATAATAATAAAACTTGAGCAAGATGCGAGGTAGGTTTCTTTGACTCCTGATGGTCGGTTCACCCCCGAAATATATCGAATTCAAAACTCAATTTTGTTTTATTTCTTTTTTGTGAAACCTACCTCGCATCTTGCTCAAGTTTTATTATTACATATACAGTCGTTCAAATGAAAATTAAAAATTGAAATCTACACACAAACACGCGCGAGTACTTTCTTAAAATGAGTAATCAGAGTCAAACGAAAACGGGGTTTTAACGATCCGTGTTTGTAAATACTGGCTTATACCGAGAGAGCTCGGTAAGAGCCGAAATAGAACTGTATAAGAAGCATTTTTCCTACTCTTGCCACCATACTATGCTATCTCACCAACCTGAAATAATCGGCTAAACTTGTTATGTTTCGAACTTTTACAGCAACATATATAAAAGAAAAATAACACTATTACTACTTTTAGAGCATAAGTAAAAGCACTCTTTGAAATAAAATTGTATTTCTTTTAAGGTTGAAAGCTTTTATTTTGTTATATTTATTCAATTGAAGCCCATTTAGGGTTCAAATTAAGTTATGGTTGAAAATAATGGTTTCTCTTTTTTCAGAGACTCACAGGAAATATCGCAATTTTTAAGTAAGTTTTTTTACTTAAGTTTCATTTTTTTTAGAAGAAAATCTAAATCAGTGGCGGACTGGCCATGTGGAAAATGTGGAAGTTTCTACATGGGCCGTATACAATTGGGACCGTTTTTCTAAATTATAAGTAATAATAATATGATGAAAAAAGACATTTTTTATTTATTTGATGGGCCAGTAATAATTTTTTCCACAAAATTTTTTAGGGTCAGTCCACTCCTGATCTTAATTATTATCGGGCATAATATCGAAAAAAATTAAAAAAATAAATTTCAATTCTTAAGAAGATAAATGTTTGTCATATTAAGAAGGCCAATTTCAATTAGTATATACCTATTAGTGGCGGTTGGTGACTTTTCAACCAGGAGTTGGTGTCCAAAAAAGTACCCTTCATTTTTTGAAATTTCAATCTGTTTTTTTTTTTGCAAATTTCATTGAATACGGCATCATTTTCATTATTAGTTATTTCTTATTTATTGAAAGTCCTTAGAAATATATTAGTCCAAAGATTCTCGAATCATCTTTATTTATTCCTTTTTTTGTATTATTACTATTTTAATAGTTCCTCAGCGAGAACAATATTTATTCGACTAAAACTCGTCTGGAATTGTCTTTGACATGCTTGAACTGGAAAATAAACCAGGTGGGGACTTCAAACCTTCTATCAGCACACTTTTCAAAAAAATCATTCATTTTATTGCCCCTTGAAACTATGCAACCATTTTATTTCATTTCGAGAACCAATATACTTTTCAAAACAAAAAATGTGTTTTTTAGAAATATTTGAAATAACGGATAATAATTTGAAAATTTAAAGATCCTCCTAAAATTTTTAAGTCGACCTTATGTATTTGTGCAAATACTCTAAATGTAAATATAAAAGTAAATAAATATTATATGCAATATTCATTTACTATGAGTTAAGATTTCTAGGTCTTAACTCATAGTAAATGAATATTGCATATATGTTTATTTACTTTTATCTTTATTAAAGATATTTCACCTTGCACCATCACCACAATCCCTATTAATTACTCTAAATTTTTGAAATTTTAGGGATGTGCCGCATCCACAGCATCAATGGACCGCATCCCATTGGAATTGATTAAGAAAGTTTAAAAGAATACAGTGGGAGTTTAAACCACCTAACATAGATAACTAGAAACGCAACCGATAGACCTTAAGGCAGGAGTCCCCAAGCTTTTTGGATCTAAGGACACATTTTAGAATATCGGTCGGGCGGCGGGCACAATTTATTTTTCAAGGTATATTTATAGTTGGACATACAGTTAAAATTTGGCTAGCAAAAAAATAGTTATCATGAAAAAAAATATTACATGAATATATTATTTTTACAGCAAGAAAATCTGACATTGTTTATTAAAATTTTTGAAAAATCGGGCCTTCTAAAACGCTTGGTTTATTTTTCTATGAAACAAAAATTTAGTGATATTTCTTAAAATTAGAAATATATGGTAAAAATCACTTTGTTTTTAATGACTGACAAAATAAATCATAGAAATTTGTGTTTTCATATTATCTCTATAACTGTTGTAATGAATGATTTATTATTGTTATTCAGTCCCATTATTTAGATATTAGATGTGACAAATCAGAGGAAAATAGGAACAATTAAACAGTGTTAAAACAATTAATCAATAAAGTAAAGGGAGTGTAGTTTCACAGTGAATGAAATAAAACTCAAAGAGGTTTATACAATCTCAATATATTTCGGATTATTAGTCCATCATCAAACTACACTCCCTTTACTTTATTAATTAATACTCCCTCTGTCCGAAAATATGCTATACATTTGAAAGAAATTAATATTTATTTACTTTTATCTTGATCATATTAAATTTGATTTAATTCTACTTTAATTTTTATTACATATGAGAAGGGTTTTCTATGTAATCAAATTCTATGTCCATAGATAAAATGAACTTTTATGTTACTTGATTGTTTACTTGAGAAATTTATTTTATATGTATCTAATTATATAAGTTTTGAATTCTCTCTCGTGTTTTTAACATATTGAAGTCTTATAACTAGGGCGTCTATACGTCCCGGTTTTCCGAGATTTGTCCCGGTTTTAACCTTCTGGTCCCAACAAATTCTTTCGGGACAGTTAAGTATCCCGGTTTAAATTTAACTGAAAGAAAATATTGACTTTCCCAGATGGCTTGAACCATTGAACCAATTTTCGTTTCTCAATGGATGTTATTAGAAGAGCCGAAATGGGATCGACATGTTTGGAATCATTAAATAATGAAATTTCCCTGAATGAAGATGTATTCTACAACCAATTCTACCATATTAAAGATACCATAAAGAGTGAAACACTAACAAAGATACATGGAAATCTCAAAGATGCGTATATTTGAAGCAAAAAAAAATAAATTATTTTCTTGTGCAGTTACGTATTTTCTATTCCTAGTCACAATAATGATTATTTCTTGTATTATGTTATATTATTGTAATAAGGACTAAAATATATGATGAAAGAATCTAATAGATTATGTCGATTTTTTTTTCTTGGTCGTATATCTTGGTTGGGTCCTGTGAAAATATGGACACCCTACTTATAACTCAATTATTTTTATTTGAATTTGATAAGTAACATTCATTTAAATATGCTAGAAATAAAGAATTTGAACTCTGAAAGTGAAAAATCTGGCAATATATAGTAATTTCAAATCGTGTGAGGCACATACACCACGTTTTTGATTTTATAATTTGTTGATTTTTAAATTGTATTATTAAATATTTTTAAAAAACTAAAAAACATGCTTCTAAAAAGTAGCAAAATAATGTAATACTTAATCAAAAAGGATGGGGCGCAGAAACTTTTAATTAATTTCTGACAAAGTGCCCCACGCTTTTTGATTAAGTATTACATTGTTTTGTACTTTTTAGAAGCATGTTTTTTAGTTTTTTTTTTTTTTTGAAATATAATTGATTTTTTTACTTTTTAGTCTTAATTATTTTAACAGAGAAAAGTTTGCGGAATTTAACAGAACGAAAGTCACATTGATAGATATATAGATACATAGATAGATACATACAAGTGAAGCTAATATAAAGCATGTAAAGTATTAATTTGAAAATGCATTAAAAAATGGAATTCGAGGTGCATAAATAAATAAAAAATTAAGTATCTTGACTATCTTGGAGCTATACTGATCCAAACGCAGAAAGAATCATTCAAATCGGTTCATAAACAAAGAAGTTATGCCTGATCAAACATAACAAAAAAGAGAAACAAAGAGGTTGTCCTCTGCTTGATGCAAATAAACATACACACATATATATCGAAATGATTTGTTTGAGACTATAGTTTCGAAGACTTGGTCTTCATCATCAGTCTTTTTTTAATTATAAAGTTAGAACTGGCTACCAGCTAAGAAAACATCAAAAAAATTTCAATATCCATAAGGACTCCATGAAAAACATATATTTATAATTCAAAAAGACTGATGATGAAGACCAAGTCTTCGAAACTATAGTCTCAAACAAATAAATAATATATATATATATACAGATATATCATTTCGATATATATGTGTGTATGTTTATTTGCATCAAGCAGAGGAGATCTCTTTGTGAATCAACAACTCTGCTATTCTCGGCAAAACAAAAACTTTTCAATTTTAACAAAAAAAGGTCCAATACCAATGAAAAAAAAACGGGACCAATCGGAAACTATACTGAACCCAATGTAAAAAAATCATCAAAATCGGTTCACAATTGGCGAGGAAATCGAATAACATAGATACCAAAAAAAAATTCAGTCGAATTGATAACCTCCTCCTTTTTTGAAGTCGGTTCAGGATTAAGACATTAATTATAAGTGTGGACCATCAGGTAGGTACTCACCTGTAAGGTTTAGCCGTCGGGGTGATAATGTGGCAACTGACCACCACGAGGGCAAAGATAATGACGATGGCACGCATTGCTGGTTCCTTCGAGGAGGCAGTCACAAATGAAAGGCGACAAATCAAGAGCAAGGAATTGGTGTCGGTTGAACCCGGGATGTGGTCGCTTGGATTATCAACAAGCAATTAATAGGCTGACTGATATGGGAGGTAGGTAGCCGATCTCGAATTGGCAAGGGTGGCTTGCTGGAGCGGAGATGGATGCTTGCGCCAATGTTATCTATCTATCCTCTTTTGATGAAACGCGCTTGTGTATGGTATATATAGGCAGGCAGGCACGCAGCTGCCACGGTGGTGGGGGATCATCCCTCCCCCATAACCAACAAGACTCCACTTGCCCACTGCCCAACCAAATTGCATTGCATTTCTTCTTTTCCATTTTAATAAAATAGAAAACTAGTTTGTTGACATGAAAATAAATAGTAAAATTGTTGAATATTTTAGAATAAATTAAACATATTGTCCTCTGCTTGATTTCAACAAATATGCCTGTACTAATGCATATATGAGAAAATAATATTCTTAGGTGTATAATAAGAAGCAAATTATTAAAAAAATTATTTTAGAAAAATCATAAGTTTTCTCTGGATTTGATTCGATCGCGATTCGAATGCAGATGATTTTTGTCAAATATTAAGTGAAAATAATATCCGAATTTATATATTTCTAACTTGAAATAATGAAGTTAATTTTCTTCATTAATATATCAAAGAATAATTAACACATTAACGAGAATTGTTTTTGATCGCTCTTTTTAAACAAGATATATATCGCGAGACTACTGCTGGTTGAAGCTAGTTGGAGTCTGGAGAGTCTTAATTCTGAATATATATATATATATATACCGGTGGAATTTTTATCTTGAGATAGTCTTATAACTCAAAAACAGTGCATTATATGAAAAAAGTTTCAAATAAAGTTTATTTATATCGAGGGGAAACTAAACTACGCTATTGTTTGTCGATCTAGAACAAGCTTTCAAGGGTATTTTAAGGTCAAGTTCTGTTTTTTTAAATGGAAACCTATATATTTCTTTTCATATTCATAATCTACAAAGAAAAGCTGAACAACTTTCATAAGAACTATTTTTTTATCCGACATCAAATAAAGAAAATATTAAATCAATTATTAGATCTCAAAAAATCCTAATAATTATTTTTAACAATTATTCAACTTAATTATCAAATAATAATGATCAAATATTTAATTATTAAATAAATAATTTAATAATAATTTTGCCCTCAGGAGCCTCATTTTATCATGTTGTAAATCTATTGAAAAAAAAGGAAATGTAAGGGCTACGAAGAAACTTAAAAGGCTAAAATAACGAAATTGGAACTGGAATTCACCCAGAAGACCAGAAGACTTGCGATACACACATACACTCTGCAATGTCTCAGAACAGTGTCGTAGAATTATTAAATTATTAATTATTTTTAAATGATTTATTTAATAATTAAATATTTGATAATTATTATTTGATAATTAAGTTGAATGAATTGTTAAAAAAATTATTATAATATAAATAAATAAATAAATAAATAATTTTTTTGAGATATAATTAATTTAATATTTTTTTTTATTTTATGTCGTATAAAAAAATAGTTCTAATGAAAGTTGTTCAGTTTTTTTCTAGATTAAGAATATGTACAGAAATATATAGGTTTCCGTTTAAAAAACAGAACTTGACCTCGAAATGCCCTTGAAAGCTTGTTCTAGGTCGACAAACAATACCGTAGTTTAGTTTCCCCCTTGATATAAATAAACTTTTATTTGAAACTTTGTTTCATTTAATCCACTGTTTTTGAGTTATAAGACTGTCTCAAGATAAAAAAACTGACCCGGTATATATGACCCGTTTATTTTGAAAGTGACCTAAGTCCAATTTTGTAAAAAGAATAAGTTAATGTCAGTTTCAGTTAGGCATAGATGTCTTTCTTTTCATAATATTTATAATATCTCAGTCAATGAATTAAAATATCCTCATGAATTCGACAAAATAAAAGTATCGAAATATATATAAATATCATGAATAATCCACCAATATAAATAAGTATAATTTTCTGTTTAGTTTTTTTTTCAACAAGTTTCTTGTTTTATCCCTTTTTTCTATGCATTATTTTTAAATTAATAATGATGACATCTTTTGTAATTAAAAAAATATCTGATGAGCCAAATTTTGGGGAATTTAACCTTTTGACTTGAATAAAAATGTTTTGAATATTCATTAATTTGTTTTTATCATTTGTATACGAAGGAGTTCATCCGGAAAAAATCACATCAAAATAATAATTTTTCACTCCTAAAATTTTTTTATTTTTTATTTTATTTTCGACGGCAAAAGGCTTTAACAAATTCGTTACATTTAAACATAATATTGTCGGCTTAGAATGTAAACCTGCTAACTCCATTTTTTATCATATATGACATATTAATACCGTTCGAAAGAAAAAGAAATGCAGCATCGTCCAAGTAAAACTGATACTTAAAATTACGATCGTAAGGTGTAGAAAAAAATCTGAAAAATAGTTTCTTTCCATAACAACAATATTAAATTTTGTTTGTTTTTTCTCTGCCCTGTAAAATTTCCTTGTTGTGAGTTAGCAGGTTTACTCTCTAAGGGCCGGTTGTATGTCTCAAAGTAAATGCTTTTTATCACTAACAAACGGTAGATGGTAAATGGAGAGACTGGGATGGCCAATCAGATGGCAAGCGCTGACAGTGCCTGTCATCTGATTGGCCATCCCAGTGCCTTCATTTACCATCTACCGTTTGTTAGTGGTAAAAAGCATTTACTTTGCGACATACCAACCGGCCCTAAGGCAGCGGTCGGGGAACCGGGGTAAATTACCCCAAATGGGGTAACAATGAAACTATCGGGAATAATAAGGACATTTTTAAAATTTTCTATTTTATAAACTATTTTTAATTTGATAGCTTTTCCCAATCCTAATTTTGAAGTCATTTTAGCAAAAATTAAACATCATTTTTCTAAAACGTAAAAGCGTTTGAATTATGTTAATGTTTCCCATTTTTATTTACTTTCAGATAGTTTTCATGTAAATTCCAATTAATTCAATAAATAATATACATTTACCTTGCTTTTTTTTTTGCTTTTCAGAATGTAGAGGTAACAGCGACCTAAGGAAAAATATTTTGGGGTAATGACTAAAAAAGTTCCCCGACCTCTGCTCTAAGGTGACGATATTATACACATAATGTAGAAAGATAGAGATATATAATAGGTAATATGGTAAGTGAAGATAAATTGTGTAAATACCAAATAAATGAATTTTGAATTTTAAAGCTTAATCATAAGATATCGTATTTTCTTTAATTGCTTTAGTCAATCTATTAGGATGAGAAGCCAAATCTATTACATTAATTCTTAAGGAAAGAGCGTTATAGCAAATTTAAATTGTTTTATAAATATATGTCTTTATAAAAATATAAATACAAATATCTCGAAATAACAAACCATGGACTTATGTCACTTTCAAAATAAACGGTTCATATATATATATATATATATTTATGTGTGTGTGTGTGTGTGTGTATTCTGTATTGACCACAGACGAGAAGCGAGATCTTCGGCTTTCCTTGCACGCGTCGCTGTAATTTTGTTTTTTTTAACAAAATCATTGAACCTTGACCATGATATGACGAACAAATTAGTATTGCGATTAGAACTAATTAAAATATGCAAGAATTACAAATATTCTTTGATGAAGTACTCTTAATTGGAATTATCAATGAAATAGAAATATTTCTACGCAATATGGGACGCCTGACGAAGCTACAATTTTGATTTCATCAGATTCTTCTGTTTTCTTCGAAACCACTTTCTAATTATCTCAGTTAACGATCGTTAATTATTAATCCGAGCATCACAGGCCTTGTCTTGCTTACATTAATTAAGCCACAACAGTATCATGACTTGAAATTAAAAAGTGATTCGTCCCATGTGCAACATTTGAGTCATTGACGATCGAGTTTCGCAGTCTGACGACAAATTTTTACAATTACCATGATGAATGGCAAGAAAAAAATGCCGAATCATGTTTATAGTAAAGATTGGGGCGTGAAGCAAAGAACATGCAGCATGCTAATGATTACATCAAATGCCATAAGACGTCTGGTTTACCAAGAAAAAATTTAATGTCTTGTCGTATCCCGTCTCCCTGAATTGTAATAAAACAATTTATGATGGGAAATACGATGCAAGTTCAATGAAATGAAGCTAAATAGTTTCACTGAAATGATCTAAAAATAAAATTTTTTAACATACATTAAAATCATTTTAAAATTGCAACATTTGATATAATTCTGAGCTTATCTCTATATTTTATTTATATTTGATTTTTTCCCTTCTCTGGTCGGCTTTAGGCTAAGCTTATCTCTGTATAAAAATATAAACCATACAATTTTTAATTATAACAATTTATTGGATTATAGGCTTTATTTAATTATAAAATTGACTTTCCTTAACAGTTGAAGTTACTGAACAGTAAGAGTGAAAAAATTACTGGGATAAAGATAAAAGTAAATAAATATTTTATGAAATATTCATTTACTATGAGTTAGGTTTTTTAGGTCACTTGTTTCATCACGTTAAAAATTAAAAAATAAAATAGGTAAATTTTTTCAATATATAGATATATTTCGGGCTATTAACCCATCTTCAGGAAGTACATAAAATAAGTTATTTTTCTGTCTTCCGAAATATATCTATATATTGAAAAAATTTACCTCTATTTTTTAATTTTTAGCAGTTGATAGCCCGATATATATATATTGAAAAAATTTACCTCTTTTATTTTTTAATTTTTAACGCGAAACAAGTGACCTAGAAAACCTAACTCATAGTAAATGAATATTTCATAAAATATTTATTTACTTTTATCTTTATTAAAGATTAAAATTTTGGTCTTTGATGAGGCTCTTGAAAACCTTGGAAACAGGTGGAATGTCTTCGTTAGGAAAAAGAAATACAAGATTTCCTTATAGTCTAACCATTTATTCTCCAGAAAAACTTTTGAGACGTTTCGGCGGATATTCTCACGCCATCCTCAGTCTACAAGGGAAACATAATCTTAATTACAGTCAAGAAATTTAACAATCACATGTCATTTTCAAGATACAAAGAGACAAAATAAGAAAAGAAAAGGAAACTCACTCTGGTTTTTCATAATAAGAGCCTCATCAAACACCAAAATTCTAATTTAAAACATTTATAGTACCCTATCTAATTTATTAAAGATGTTTCACCTTGCACCAACACCATAATCTCTATTAATTATGAATTACTGGAAATAAAAAAGTCCTTAACAGCATACTTACCTATCTTTTACGAGATAGCTTAAATAAGTGTTAACGTTTTGTTTCTCACGTACTCGACTGAAGTCGGTTGGCGTTAAAATAAACGAAATTGGCAAAAATAGCACGGCACTAAATCAAATGTTCAAGTTCATATTAAGAATTGAAAGAATGGAATCGGAAAGGTGGGTGAAAATTGTTATAACGAGATAAAGGAGGAGAGTTTAAAATAATCAAGAAACGGACTGGGGAAATGAGGAAATAGATTGGCGAAATTGGAGAGGAATAATTACAAACGAAGAAGGGGAAATGATCCAAGAAATGAAAAATCTTATTACTATAGATATGAACAAACCGAGGGGTGAACCGAGATTGGAATTAGGTGTACACCTCTTTGGAATTATTTTGGAATTACTGGAATTACTTGGAAATATTTAGAATTACTTGAAAATTTTGGAATTACTTGGCAATATTTTAAATTATATTATTCCTGTTTAAAGGGTGGCCACTTACAAGGGAAATCGAGAAAAACCGGGAATAAAACGGGAATTCCAACAAGTGGGAAAATTTCGATATATAACCGGGAAAATAGAATTTGTTTTTTGAATTGTAATGACTCATCTTGTGTGTATGCCATATGATAAATAAATGAATAATGGAGATAAATCCAGAAAGACCCTTATTATACATAAATATAAAGATGTACGCTATTTGTTGTAATGTCCAGAGACTTGAGAAATAATTAGAACCTGCCTTAAGGTCTTGCTACCCTTGATGCAATTCAGAAACGAGCCGTCAGGCTAATTGACGATTCTACCCTCACCGACTCCCTCGACTCGCTGGCTCATCGAAGAAATGTCTCTGCCCTTTCCCTTTTCTATAGATACTATCACGGCAGGTACTCTGATGAGATAAAATCAATAATTCCCCCCAAAGCATGCTTTGCACGTAGCACGCGTTTTGCCGACTCCCAACACTCTTTTCGCGGTCAAATTGGAAAAGTGCCGGACCTCTTCATTCGCGAATTCATATATCCCCATGACTTCAAGGAACTGGAACTCTCTCCCAGCCTCTATCTTTCCCAGCACCTATGATCTTCAAACCTTCAAAACCGGGGTGCATAGACACCTACGCCTACACCCTCTCACTTAATCAACTTTCCCTTCTCTTCAGTAATGCAAGGGTCTTTCGAGATCCATAGGGGCTGCATCTTTACTGGTGCACCCCTTCTTGCATTCGATTGCATTAAAAAAAAAAAAAAAAAAAGGTAGTTGTTTCGCGACAATACTAGCAAAAAGTTAACACAAGAGTATATAGAACAGTCAATAAGGAATCATAATAAATAAGCCCAAAACTTTTTGCTGTTTATGTACCGATTCCAGCCAATCCCGTGCTCGTTTGACAAATCTGGCAACACTGTTCGAGCTTGTATATATTTTATGATAGAAATTTCAGATAAAGTACATTATAAAAGAATATTTATAAAACAAAAAGTTCTTAATAAGCGATTGAAAGCTGTTGCGACAATTGCTGAAGCGAAAAAACGTCAAAAAAACTACTAAAGTTAACCCACTTTTTAGGTTAAATAAATACGTTGTTGCCAGCTTGTTTTTAGTGTAAATTTTTCTTTATACATTATTCATTATTTATTCATTATTGTCTCAGAAACTGTGTTGTAACCCAAAATTGTCTTAAAATATGTATTAGTTATTGTTTAATGTTGGTTTAGTTTTTTTAAAAATGATAAGAAGAGTTTCTTAATTATAATTAAATATGTATGTAAACTTTTCGATATCCCGTATAGTGCAATGTATAAGAGTCTGAAAAACTCTATCTTTGGAATTTAATATCTCAGGAACTATATTGTTCATAAATTTCGTTTTGCCACCAATCGATGCAGAAGTATTTAAATAATAATCTCTCTAAATTTCAAAAAAATCCTAAGAAAACCCATATGGTGAAATAACTACCTTAAATCTACTCTCTAACGATTTGTTTACAAAATTGGTTTACTTATCAAGTGTCCTGAGTTATTAGTCGTGTATACCTAATAATAATTTGTTTAATCGTTCATATCTCGTCTTCAGGAAGTCGCAGAGCCTTGAAATTTGAAACTTAAGCTATCTAAATTTATAAAAGGTTTGGAATTGGTAGTGTTTCACAATAAAAGAAATAAATATTTATATATTTACAAATTTAAATTGACAATACAAGAGAATTGTCTATTTTAGGCAACGTCTATGTGTGGTCTTGAATTATCCAGCCAATAGGGAGGTTAGGAAGTGGGAAATAACTGGACGACCGTATAATAATAATAATATTAATTTATTTTTATTTATTTAATATTTTTTATATTTAATTTTTAATCTCTCTGTTTAAACAATTGATAAGGATAAAGGGTCAGGGGATAAGTGAGTTCCAGGATAAATTAGTTTTTTAAAAAGGTGAAAATTTTATACAGTAAGGTAAAAGTGAAAAATAAAAAATGCAATGAGATGCAAAGGTGTTTGGGGAGTTGTATTTATTGTTCAAATTATATATCCGTGATTAATATATCTATGATGGGTGAAGTTTTAATATCTATATATTAAAAATGGAAATTTGTGGAATTACTTGGAATTTCATGGAAATATTTGGAATTACTTGGAAATATTTGGAATTACCTGGAAATATTTGGAATTACTTGGAAATATTTGGAATTACTTGAAATATTTGGAATTTACTTGGAAATATTTGCAAATTTACTTGGAAATATTTGGAATTACTTGGAAATTTTCGAATTATTTGGAAATATTTGGAATTACTTGGAAATATTTGTAAGTACATGGAAATATTTGGAACTACTGGAATTTTTTGGAAATATTTGGAAATAAAAGTGGAAGTGGAAGTAGGTGTACACGAATTTACGTCGCGGTTCACCCTTCGGAACAAGCGATACAGGAGGATTGCCGAGGGTGGAGAGCTCGAAATAGTGTCCATATTTTAAAAGACTGAAGACAGATATAATAATGGAAACTTACTGGACAGACAAAAACAAAGACGAGAAGAAAAAACAATTATGGGCAAGAGCTAGATGTGGGAATATATGGAGGGGACACGAGGGAAGAGGGGGGCATCCATGCAGGGGGTGTAAAATGGAGAAAGAAAAGGCAGAACTCATAGAGAACTGTGAGAAATTAGGGAGTGTTTTGGGGATGAATATGCAGGATGATGGGTGGGTTTAAGGACGTTCCTCAATAAATCGATTTTCTTGCATCCATTTAAAACTTTGAATACACATATTTATAAGTGTCCTTTATACGTAGAAATTTTTTTCAATAGTCCTTGCGGCACTAAATTTATAAATATTGACCATTGAAATTTGCATATTTAACACACGAACCCTATCCCGATTGATGTTAAAGCGACTGTTTCATTAAATAACAATCGTAATTTTCTTGATATTATTTTGAAAAACTGAGAATCATTAACTGAAGATATAACAAATATTTTCCTGTTAAAATAATTGTATCAAGCGGTATTCGTTTTGTATGAAAAATGTTAAAAGTTAGGTACTTTTGATGGTTTTCATTTTTTCTCTCATGGCATGGCAAGTGAGAGATGGCGACTTGGCAACGTCGCACTAAAATCACTCAATTTTTCCATATCTAAAAAACTTCTGCAGCTGGTGCATTTGAGATTTTTAGCTAATTCTCTCAACCTAACTATACTGTTCTCATCTGGAATTTTGCATTGAGCTGTTTCATGAAGTGTTTTTTTTATTCTTTGTCTTTTAGCGTCGGTAAGAATGCAATGTTGCCAGATCCAAGAAACGACGCAGTGAAAATATTTTTGCCTTTCTGCGCATGTGAGAGTAGGGAAAGAGCGAACTGCATCTGAGCTATATTAGGGAACGTCCTTAAGGTGACAAATAGACGACACACTACTGGAGAAGAACAAGAAGATAGACAATTGTCCAGAGGAAGATTGAAGAAACGGGAGCAAGACAACAAGAAACCAAAAACCCATAAGGGTTACGGTCATGAACAAATTTTTTTTTATTCATCTGTATATAAGATTGTGTATAGTAAATGTAATTTACTTTGTATTTTTTAATTTTTCTAAAAGTTATTACAGCTTAAATAAGTGTTTAACGTTTTGTTTCTCACGTACTCGACTGAAGTCTGTTGGCGTTAAAATTAACGAAATTAACATAAAAAAAAAAAAATGAGGGCTAAGCTTATCTTATTAGAAGACTTTTATGGTCTTCCCAACAAAGTAATAAATAATAAGCAGGTGTCCTTTCAGTAACACTAGGAACGTTTTTAAATAAGGGAAAACAAAATCGGGCGAGTGACGAGAGATCATTTGTTTAAAGTAAAATCCGTCAGTCTCGTGACGTTCGATAGAAGTGTAACACGGACACTGTATACTGTTATGTTCAAGTTTTTATTTCAAACTGTATACATTGTTAACATTTAGGGAAAGCGGTGTTGGTTTATTAATTAAAATTTTTTTAAATTATATTTCCTCTTTGTGAAACACCACTATAACCCGTCAAATAACTCCTGTGTATACATTGTACCGTATGCGTATACGTTGAAGTAACATACATATATACAGTAATGTAAAATATATTCTACCTCTCTTTGTCTCTTTTTCTGTCATAAATCTTATTTTTTAGTAGAAAATTTTTATTAAAAAAAAACGTTTAATAATAATACGGTTATTGATATGCGTGTTCAATAATTTAAAGCTGTACGTAGATATACTTCTCTTACAGGCTCTGGAGAAATGTAGTTATCCAGGAGGGAATTTTTATTGCGTTACAAACGTAAAAAATGTCAAACATATTATTTTTGTAAATTTAACTTAGATTCGTAAGGAGCGACCTCAAAAACCCCTATAAATACCAAATTTCGGCTAAATCTGAAATTTTAAAAAAATGTTCGCCATTTTGTTTTTCCTATTTTTGACTTTTGATTCGTAATCAGCAACATTGACAACCTTAATATACCAAGTTTTATTCAAATTGAAGAACGCCTTTATATTTTGGCCCGGTTTTCCTGCTTTGGCACCACTGTGTTATTTCTCTAAATGGAAGAGCATAATATGGCGAATATGGATATGATTTTCGATATAGGCATTTTCATTAACTGAAAAGGAAGATTATTTTATTAAAAAATAAAAATAAGGCCCCTTATTTTTAGCTGACTTCAAAAAAGGAGGAATTTGTTAATTCGACTGAATATTCTTTTGTATCTATAATTACCTGCGATATCTACCGCCAATTGTGAACCGATTTTGACGATTTTCTTTGCATTGGGTTCAGTCTAGTTTCCGATTGGTAAAAATATAAATTTCATTGGTATTTGACCTTTTTTGTTATGTTTGCTCAGGCATAACTTCTTTGTTTATGAACCGATTTTAATGATTCTTTCTGCGTTTGGATCAGTATAGTTCCAAAATAGTCAAGATACATATTTATTTATTTTATGTATGTTTATCGTGAACTTTTTCCACGTGGACCGATTTCGATGATTCTTTTTTTATTGGAAAAGTGGTACTTTAGGGGTGGTCCCATATTAATTTGGTCAAGTTCTGATGATATGATCAATGACGAAATAACGTAAATCTCCAATTCCTATGAGCAAATAATCGAAATTATGATAAATAAAATATTTTATAAAAAAATCTTAAAACATTCATTTAAAACCCGCAAACGTTTCGAGAGAATTTCTATATTTATGAATTGTCACTAAATTAGATAATTATTTTATACCTTTTAGTGCATTTTTATTTGATTTTTGAGTTCTTATTATTTTTTTGTTGCATTTAATTTTTATATTTTTTTATAATTAAAGAAAAAAAACGTGAAAAAAAGCCTCAATAATTATTCACCAACCCAATAGATAGATAGACCAACCGATATGAAATTTTTTCCCGCAGCAGATGTCTCTCAGCTAATACAATTTAATAGTCTTCCTTCCTTATTTTTTACAAAGTTTTAATAACATTCTTTTTAATTTTCTGTTTACTTATGTTAATTATTATTTTTTCATTTCTTGACTAATTTCTTTTTGCTTTCATATGTATACAGAGTGATTCACGGTCGATTAGACGTTTATGAAAAACAGAACGAGGATTTTTCTGAAAATTTAGCACCTTACATTTTCTTACCTTTTCTATTGATCTAAAATATTTTCATCATTGCGACGTTTTCTCTTCCATCAAAAAGTCCTAGCAACTTTATTTTTTTAAATGAAACACCCCGTATATTAACACGTTTTTAGAACCACCAATTTATTATAATACTTTTTAACCGACTTCAAAAAAGGAAGAGGTTCTCGACTGAATTTTTTTTGTATCTATGTTATGATATCTTCACCAATTGTGAACCGATTTTGATGATTTTTTTTGCATTGGGTTCAGTATAGTTTCCGATTTTTTTCATTGGTATTGAACCTTTTTTGTTATGTTTGTTCAGGCCAGTGGTCGGCAAACTTATTAGCCAAAGAGCCAAATATTTATTTATTTATTTATTAATGATGTTATGTACATAGGTCAGAGTAGACCCTTATAGTGTACAATCAAAAAAAGAAAAGAAACTGACAAATATAGAGATTAACAATATAAAGAAAAATAAAATATAAATTAGATACAAAAATACAAGAAACAGAACAAAACATAAAAAAATACAAAATATAAAATACAAAATAGAAATGCAAAATATATATTACAAAATATAAATTACACAATATAAAATATAAGCTAGAGGCTATAGCATTAGCATGATAAAGCTTCAGTGAGTCCACGCAAAAGCGGGCAGCAGAGGATGGTTGTCTTAGGGCAGAGGGCATTGAGTTC
This sequence comes from Forficula auricularia, assembly GCA_024734495.1. Lineage (NCBI taxonomy): Eukaryota > Metazoa > Arthropoda > Insecta > Dermaptera > Forficulidae > Forficula > Forficula auricularia. The sequence continues at coordinate 72,022,167 of JALMQS010000099.1, forward strand.
CACAGTCGTGGGGCTGTGATCTCAAACTGACCTCGATCTGAGGGCAGTCTGATGTCGCGGGCATACCAGAGCTCTTGATCTTATTGAAGGACCAGGGGTAAGTAGTTCCGCCAGGTAGGAAGGGAGACCCCGATATAAGGACCCTATGGACAAACCTCGGGTACCTAACCTTTAGATAGTTAGGAAGGCTGAAGCCTAATACCTGTACTACCCTCTCAGAAACATGATCCATAAATATGAACATTACAAAAATTAAAAAAAAAAAATGGGAGCCAAATCTGATTGTTTAGTAAACTTTTATTACACTAAATAAGTAGTATACTAAATAAAACTAAATTTCATACTTAATAAATATTTATTAATGCGAACAATGTGCTTGCATCTCCTTGGAAATTTGGAGTAAGTCAGATTTGTATGTTGTTGTTTTTAATTTTATGCATGATTCCAAATTCTCATCAATAAGACGACTTCTCAGTTTACTCTTGATAATGTTCATGCTTGAAAAAGATTGTTCGCATATACTATTATATGTAGAACCGAAAAGGAAAAGAACAGCTTCCGTGGATATTTGTGCCAGAGCCGCACTTAAGGAGCCAAAGAGCCACATGCGGCTCTGGAGCCGCACTTTGCGGACCACTAGTTCAGGCATAACTTCTTTGTTTATGAACCGATTTTAATTATTCTTTCTGCGTTTGGATCAGTATAGCCCCAAGATAGTCAAGATACCTATTTATTTATTTATTTTATGTATATTCAGCGAGAACTTTTTGCGACGTGGACCGATTTCGATTATTCTTTTTTTATTGGAAAGGGGGTAGCTTAGGGGTGGTTCTATATTAATTTGGTCAAGTTCTGATAATATGTTCAATGACGAAATAAAGCAAATCTCCAATTCTTATGAGCAAATTATCGAAATTACAATAAATAAAATCTCTTATAAAAAAAATCTTAAAACATTCATTTAAAACCCGCAAACGTTTCGAGAGAATTTTTACGAATTGAATTTTATGATCATTTTCTGATTCATTCGCCCAACGTTTTCCTCTTACGAGATGCATGCAAGGTATTATATTAAGTCACTATTAATAACATCACTAAAAAGATAAAAATAAAAACAATTTTTATAGAAAAAATAAAACCGACTTCAAAAAAATTAAATGCAACAAATAAAATAATAATAACTCAAAAATAAAATAAAATTTACTAAAAAGGTATAAAATAATTATGTAATTTAGTTACAACTTAAAGACGAAATATTAACATGAAATCACTTTTTGAAGTCGGTTCTAAACAAACTATATAAGCGAGCTTACCCGTCAAACGTACTAAGTATCCGTAGAGTTCGATTCATAAAATGTATATTTTTGGCACCGACTTCAAAAAGTAATTTCATGTTAATATTTCGTCGTTTAGTTGTAACTAAATTAGATAATTATTTTATACCTTTTAGTGCATTTTATTTTATTTCTGAGCTCTTATTATTTTATTTGTTGCATTTAATAATTAAGATTAGCCAAATCCCCTCCCAGATAAAACGTGCGCCTTGCGCCTAGTTCGAATATTTACAAAAATATAGTATTTGCTTATAAAAATAATATAATAAAAATTTATTTTCCCATGGGGAAGCGGAAAAGTCTTTATTTTTGCATTTTTACATTTTTGAACCAAAAATTCTTATACTAGAAACCTCAAAATCTTGTCAGTACAAACATTTTGACACCAGAATAAACTTTCTACGATTTTCCGTTTTGGATTTATCAAGGGTCTTGGAATAAGTTTTATTTTCAAAATTAAAAAAAACAAAAAACAATCGGGCACCCCTCCCCCTGGCCCCCTCTCTCCAAAAAAGCCCGATTACCTCACTACTAATTTTAGCCCATCTCCCGTGAGTCGATTATGTTTCATTTCGTTAATAAAAAATGATTAGAAATTCCCATTGAAAAATTATTTATCGAAATTCAAGGAACTTGATAAAAGGCTGGCTGGTCTCTTTGCTTTCCTTCAAGAGCTCAGTTGAAGCCAGGCAAGCAGAGCGGCGAGAGCAATGGGCCTTATGGTCACCCAGCCAGCCAGCCAGCCAAAGGTAAGAGACACGTCATAATAATAGATGTACTTTCTAGTTTCCTAACACATACTTTCTCTTGTCCTAACCCCTAACTGCTTGTTTATTTAATTGATTACATATTATAAATTAATATCGATTTAATTTATTTTTATGAACATCCCTTCATCCCCTAAAGGGGTGACTACCCCTAATTTAGCTTTCCGCTCAAGTGGATGATATCTAGCAGATTATGGGACAATTTCAATGCGCTAAGCACAAAAATGGATTGAATTTATTTTTATGAACATCCCTTCATCCCCTAAAGGGGTGACTACCCCTAATTTAGCTTTCCGCTCAAGTGGATGATATCTAGCAGATTATGGGACAATTTCAATGCGCTAAGCACAAAAATGGATTGAATTTATTTTTATGAACATCCCTTCATCCCCTAAAGGGGTGACTACCCCTAATTTAGCTTTCCGCTCAAGTGGATGATATCTCGCAGATTCTGGGACTATTTCAATGCGCTAAGCACAAAAATGGATTGAATTTATTTTTATGAACATCCCTTCATCCCCTAAAGGGGTGACTACCCCTAATTTAGCTTTCCGCTCAAGTGGATGATATCTAGCAGATTATGGGACAATTTCAATGCGCTAAGCACAAAAATGGATTGAATTTATTTTCATGAACATCCCTTCATCCCCTATAGGGGTGAATACCCCTAATTTACCTTTCTCTTTAAGTGGATGATATCTCGCAGATTCTGGGACTATTTCAATGCGCTAAGCACAAAAATGGATTGAATTTATTTTTATGAACATCCCTTCATCCCCAAAAGGGGTGACTGCCCCTAATTTAGCTTTCCGCTCAAGTGGATGATATCTAGCAGATTGTGGGACAATTTCAATGCGCTCAACACAAAAATGGATTGAATTTATTTTTATTAACATCCGTTCATCCCCTAAAGGAGTGACTACCCCTAATTTAGCTTTCCGCTCAAAGAATTAACATAAAAAATTATTGATTACTAGCTTTGAGTTTTCCTAGGGGGAGGGGGCAACCCGCCAGCTGATTAGCACCACAAGGTTTAATTTCGGTAATCCGATTAGAGATCAACTAACTTTTTACTAGAATTGACAAATTTTGGAATTAACGAAATAATTTAATGAGAAATACATAAGTGATGCCTCGTAATAATGGAGTTTTTATTTTTCTATGGGCAAACAATGATTTTATAGGGAGTATTTATCTAACTTTCCACTTAAATTTCACCATTACTGCCTAACACATTGAGGTAAACATATACTTTTATTATAGTAGATTTAATTTCTATCATAAAAACTTATATGAGAGAAAATGTCTATAATCAATAGTTTACGTTTAGAGTTATGCAAATGTAATTATTTATCAATATAAAAATTCAAGTCCAATGAATTAGCCAGGTAATTTTTGATTCAAAAAATATTGAATTTGGTTTATGACAATGATTTCAATACAAATCTTGACATTCAATCTATGGGGCACCCTTTATCTAAAACCGCTTTTATTTATGTAAAATAATTTTTACTTTACTCAGAAAAAAATATTTAATGTTTATCCTCTCTAGATATTTAAATAGTCATCGGAGATAATTATACATAATGAATTTTATTTTTACCATTTTGAACGAAATTGATTGGGTACTTTTCAAGAAAATCGTCAAAAACTCCGAAAACCGTCTATGAAAGGCCGTTTTAGAAACATTTTAAAATTCACCTCCATGTCATAAATCAATGTTTCGTTTCATTTGACTTTTTTAAGCTTTTTTATAAAGCCATCTCGTGCTTTCAAAAAACATCGTTTTTTGACTGTTCAGATGGTTTTTGACAATTTTCTCAAAAAGTACCCAATCAATTTCGTTCAAAATAATATTAAATGATTCATAATTAATTGTTTTATAATATCTATTAATTTCGTGTTTTTTAAAAAATTTTCAATGGAGTTATTAGCGTTTTTTCAAATTGAACTTCAAATAAACTACCCTTTAAAATGTAAATTTCCTAATAATAATTATTTGATATAAAATAGAAATGAAAATAACACACAGATATAAAATTTCAATAGATTTGAGTAAATATCTGATGAGAAAAAAATAAAACTTTTGGCCATTTCTAGTTGATTTGCTCCCGGGAGAAGAAATTGAATCTTTTCACACAATTTCTTTTAAACTAAAAAATTCTTAATCAAAATGCTATTTTCTTATATAATAGACATAGTGTGAACCTTCAGATAGAGGAAATCGATAAAATAAGATCGATTTCTTTCTCATTTATAATTATTTTGCTCTATTTTATCAAGAGGCTGGGTCGCAAGTCACCCGGCATCATAGTCATTTGTTACGGTTTTCTAGTTTATTACCATTTTCTTAAAAACTAATAAATCAATTTTGTTCAAAATTGAATATAATTATTAATAATCGATTGTTTTATAATATTTATTAATTTTTTGTTTTTAAAAATTATTTCAAGCTAGTAATTTGTGTTTTTTCAAATTAGACTTCAAATAAACTACCCTTTAAAATGCAAATATTCTACAAAAAATATTTGATATAAAATATAAAAGAAAAATTTCATATATATGAAATATCAATAGATTTAATTGAATATGATGAGGAAAAAATTAAACCCTTTTACCATTTCTAGTAGCCTAAAGAGGCAATTGATTCGAACTATTTATATACATGTATTAAATATATTTTATAAGTTTTTACTTAGGGGCCCGAAATTAAGATTTTTGCCTAGGGCCCAAAGTGCTTTAAATCTACCCCTGAGAATTGCGGCAAAATATTTTCAGCCTACAGGCGGCAAAATCGTAAATCCGCCACTACTTTTAATACCGGATTTTGCCACCCCTTGCTCTTATCAAAGACTCTAGTCTTCTTGGCATACTTTTTATTAAATAAGCAACTACTTCTTGTGGTATTTCATCCCATGTTTCCAATAAACCTTTTTTTAGCTCAGGTAAGGTCAGTGGCGGATCAAGTCAAGTGGGGGCCCTAAGCGGTAAAATAACGGGGCCCTCAAAATCAATTAAACAAAAAATTGAACTATGAACGATTATATCCAAATTTTGGTACTTATTAACAAAATTGAATACAAGTGTTAAAAAACAATGTTTAAGAAAACACTTTAACACAATCGGCCTTTTTGGGACCCCTTACAAGCACGGGGCCACCCGCAGCAATTCATTCCGCTTACCCTGTGATCTACCACTGGGTAAGTTGGTAGGTGGGTTTATTTTATGTTTGATGCCTCTGCTGAGCTCGTCCCAAAGGTGTTTTATGAGGTTTCAACCAGGTTTCCATGCTGGTTTCCTTTAAGTTTTGATTCCGACTTCTTTTAGGTACTCAGTTCTAGTGTGAGCGACATGCGGCCGAGCGTTATAATACATAAAAACAAAATGTTGTCCAATAAATGGAGCTATGGGACAACATAATGTTCCAAAATGTCATTGCAATACAAATGAGCATATAGCGATATTTTTGAGCAAACGTGAAGTTTCATTTTTGAGCCACATACCGAACCACCCCCATATTGCACAGTTTGGGTAATTTTACATTGTGCATAACGCTCTCCAGTCCTTGTAAAATCGGTCTCTGTCCAGTGACGGTGTTCTTTGGCAAACGCAAGGCGAGTTCTCCGATGTTCCACCGTGAGCAATGGTCCTTTTGCTGGTTTCCTAGGATGTAGATTTGCTTCTGCCAACCTTCTTCGAACTGTAATTTTTAAGGAGATATGATTTGGTTCAAGGTGAAACATTTTAATCTTCGAACTGTCTCAGCACTTATTTTCACTACTAGAAATCTATTGTGGGTTTAAGCCGTCTGGGAATTTCGATTGCGCAACATATTCATGACTAAGTATAGGTCATCAAGTAGACTCGTTGCTCTTGGGCGACCCGATCCTTGTCCTCTGGTATTGAGACTAGTTTCTCGATATATTCTGACAGCCCTAAAAACGGTGGTTTGAGGTAATCCTAAAGTACGAGCATTATAACGACTACACCCTGCATCCACTAAAGCTAACGCCCGAGCAACCTGTTTAGGTGAAATCATTATTTTTTTGATATTAATTAGCTTCCACGATGTCACTTCGTAGTATTATCAAAAAGAATAGAAAAATAACTTTGTTCTAACGAAACGGAAATTCAATCAAAATGATATTTGAAACACTGGAGTTTATTAGTTGATTTAGATAAATTTGAAATATTTACCTACCATTTAATTATTTTAATTTATTTTTCTAAATATTAATTTGTATTTAAATAATTAGAATATATTTTAAATTGTATTATAAGAACGTTTTAAGATGATAATTGAGATTTGAAAGAAAGAAAAATGAAAATTTTTTCAAGGTGCACCACTTTTTTTGTGGAGCAGTGTGGAGCAGTATATATTTATAAATTATACAGACAATATCGTATTTTCAAATATTTTTCTTCATAAAGAAAATCAAAAGAGATGGTCATCTACTAAATCTGTGGTGATAGGAATTATTTTTATTTTGTCATAAGAGTTGTTTCACCCCCCCCCCCCGGGAACCGAGCCCTAATGTCAAAAAATGCAATCCGGACACTTGGCTTGCCCACCAAGTTGATCCACATCTGATATAGGTATAGCACGCGGAAAAATTTTAATTCAAAGAATCGATCTTCATCATTAAAATATTTCGCGGTCACTTGATTCTAAAACTTAAGGTAGTTGTTTCACCATATGGGTTTTCTTAGGATTTTTTAAAAATTTATACAGATTACTATTTAAATACTTTTGCATCGATTGGTGGTAAAACGAAATTTTTGAACAATATAGTTCCGGAGATATTAAATTCCAAAGATAGAGTTTTTCAGACCCTCATACGGGATATCGAGAAAGTTTACATACATATTTAATTATAATTAAGAAACTCTTCTTACCATTGATTATAAAAAACTAAACCAACATTCAACATTAAACAATAACTAATACATTTTTTAAGAAAAATTTTAATTCATAGTTACAACACAGTTTCTGAGATAATAAGGAATAAATAATGAAAAATTTACATCTAAAAACAAGCTGGCAACAACGCATTTATTTAACCTAAAAAGTGGGTTAACTTTAGTAATTTTTTTGACGTTTTTTCGCTTCAGCCATTGTCGCAACAGCTTTCAATCGCTTATTAAGAACTTTTTGTTTTATAAATCTCCCTTTATAATGTACTTTATCTGAAATTTCTATGATAAAATATATACAAGCTCGGACAATGTTGCCAGATTTGTCAAACGAACACGGGATTGGCTAGTAGTGGTACATAAACAGCAAAAGTTTTGGGCTTATGAATTATGAATCCTTATTGTCTGTTCTATATACTCTAGCATTAACATTTTGCTAGTATGTCCTGAAACAACTACCTTAACATTCACCTAGTTTTTCTTTATTATTTTATTTCCAATTCTATTTATCTACGTTACACCTTCTTTTGAGCACCCTGCTGCTGTCCCTCCTCCCTGCTCTTCGACCACAGTCTCGGTACCAACCCCTTCCTTCCTCAAATTTGGACGCCCTCTGAACTGATCACTTGGAGTTGTCAGAGAGAAAGCTACTTTTACATATAGTTTTGGAGATAGAAAATTTCGAAAAGTGAGAGACAGAACCAAGTCTGATCGAGTAGTTAATGAAACATTTAAATTAATCCTGCAAATAGACACCATGGGTTCAATCTGAAAAAAAATTTCTGTATATGTCTATCAAATAATTTTGATAATAATTTATAGTTAAACAATTTCGATAAGTATAAATAAATCAAATTCTTTAATAGATTAGTTAATAAAATAATATTTATTTCACAAGTTTACATAATTAAAAATTATATAATAGTTAAAGAATTTAAGAGTATTCATAAATTATGAATCATTCATTGCCATGATAAAAAAATCCCATGTGATAGCTGTAAGTTGTTGTATGATTTACGCTTTAACTCTAGCTTGTTGAATGAGTAGATGTTCCACGGATCAGAACAGCCAGAGGTTTTATTTCAAGCTTGGAACATCCACTAAAGATGGATGTCCATATTGAGCTTCTCAGTTGCCTCTGACCACTCTTGGAATGAACATATTTCCCCTCTGGTAAAATCTGCAGTAAAAGAAACCAAAGATTGTTCAAGCCCCTTCAGATTTTCTCACCTTCTACAAGGTCTAAATACACCCCTGTCTCGAATACGGTTCGCATATGTGGAGAGGGTCCTCCAAGCATTCTCTTGTCACCCACACTAGATGCAATTCAGAAACAAGCTATCAGACTAAGGGCCAGTTGTATGTCGGTTGGTAAACTCTTTAACCGTTGGCAAAGGGTAAAAGGCTGGGATGACCAATCAGATGAAAGTGCCTGCCAATCAGATGACAGGCCTTTGCCAACGGTTAAAAAGAGTTTACCAACCGACATACAACTGGTCCTAATAGACGATCCGACCCTTAACGTCTTCCTCGACTAGTTTTCGCGCTTTCCCTATTTTATAGATACTATCATGGTATTGTGCTCTGATGAATTGAAGTCAATAATTCGCCTCAAAACCCGTTTTGCACCTAGCACACGATTCACCGACTCCCGACAACCCTTCACAGTTAAATTGGAAAAGTGCCGGATCACTTCATTTGCCAATACATATGTCCCCATGACTTCAAGGAACTGGAACTCTCTCAAGTCTTCCCTTTTTCTCGTCACTTATAACTAGAAACCGGATTCCTATGCAATTGCATTTTGTTTGCCGCCACAAACGACCCAGGGGATCAATTATTTATCTAAATCATACATCTAAGATACTGTGGGTTAAATTTTATACTCCATATTTTTGCACATTTGAGTAATATTGCATAAAATTGCATATTTGAAGGATTTTTTTGTCAAATATTGCCAATTTCGCACCAAATCCAGATTTTTAAAAAATAAATTTTCGGAGAAAGAATGAAAAAAAAATGAAGAAATATATATCTAAAGTTCCTTTAAATTTGCTCCTATTACATCTGAGGATGTGTTCTCCTTTCCCGTCGAATAAATCAATTTTAAGTGACCGTAGACAAAATAATCTGAAGATAATTTAGAAAAATACTTGTAAAAATAAAATTATTCACAATTACAATCAAATTTTAATTACTTTTCAGATCCTTTGTTAATTATTTCTTTTATATTATTATTTAATGTCCTTTAGTAACTATGGCCTATTTTGGCCATTGAGTGGTCGAGTGTATGTGAATTATTGTAGTGATCAGATTATAACCGGACAAATATTTGCATTATTTTTTTAGTTTATTATTTGTACGTCAATAAAAAAGCTTGTTATTATAAAAAAATAAAAGTAATACAATACAATCGTGTCTGTTAAATAAAACTACCCCCCCCTTGTATTTTTGCGATCACATTTTTTTAAACATTATTATATTTATTATGTTGATTTTATTCAAGTACAGCCCTTTAATATTTCTTTGAGTTAAAAGATTATATAAAAATATAATGAGAATTTTGTGAAATTTTTTACTCAATAAAAGTACATATATTTGACACATGGTGTCTATAGCTTACTTAACCATTTTATTTCTTTCATAACACTCCTTCAAATATATAGTCTTTTTGTCTTCAATTTTAATTTTTTACTGTATATATTTGCATATTTCAACGTATTCTGCATATTACTTACATATTTCAGCCTTTTAACTGCATATTCTATGGCATATTTTGGGAGTTTTTACTCCATGAAAATCCGGTTTCTATTTATAACTTATAACCTGGAAATCTTCAAGACCCGGGTGCACAGACACCTAGCTAACCCTCCACTCTTTCGTTTTTTTTTTTTTTTTTTTTTTTTAATGATATTGATGTGAGAAGGAGATACACCAGAAGGTGGATCACCTAAAGGCCTGTATGGGCTGGCCCCTCCATCGTGAAAAGAACAGAGTAGAAGGAAAAGAAGCCGGGATCACGAGCCAATCTCAGAAACTTAGATACAATTCAATATCCAATTTACTAAGGTTTTAGGAGCTTCGAGCAGTGGTAAATTCTCCGCGCGATAAATTCGGTTAAATTTATCTCCCACTTTGATCACTTTCTCCTTCTGTTGGTTAATGCAAGGATCTTTCAAGACCCATAGGGGCCTTTCTTGCATTTGATCGCATTAAGAATAAAAAATTAAATTAAAAAATAAAAATATATATCAGTGAAGGGAAGATGGATTGGGATTCTCTCCCACGTTTAAGATTGAGTTCTTTAAAGAGAGAGTGAAAAGCTAATAAATCCTCGAGATTTCAAGAATATTAATATAAATGAATATTTTGATTACTCTTGAAAAATATAGAAAATCTTATTGAAAAAACCTATCACGATACAGCAAGTAATACACTGATATTTCCGAATGAATTTTAATATGAAGAATATATATACAAAGTTTTATATCTCTATTTGGACGTATGAGATACAAATACTTGCAGAACCTTAATCAAGGCAAAAGCTACTTGAGGAATTGAATATATATGTTTGTGTGTGTGTATGTGTGTGACTAATTTAATCATTTGAATTGAATCGCTTTGAAAGCTTATATTTTTTTTTACTAAAAAATTATTTCATACGTGTAAACCTGTAATGATAGATTGAGGGTATAATTCTTTTTCCATGTGTTTTTATTTTGAAATTTGTTTGTTGTTTAATCAACCACTTGTTTTTTTGTTTTTTTTTTATTTTTGATTCAACTACTTGTTAATAATAATTAGTTTAATTAAAAAAAACCAATCAATTTTTTTTACTTTACCATACAGGGTATGGCATGAATTCAGTATTCCTTTTTTCTGGGTTTGGTGATTTAATTAATAATTTTAACTTTTTACGGTCTTTTAAAAAGTTTGGCTTTTTTTATTGAGTTAATTTTCTCTTTTTACCAATTTTCCCGACTCTCCGATTTGCCATTTTGGGCACTTGGGCTCCTTGCCAATCTCTAGATTGGGCTCTGCATTTTTACTTTACCATACAGGGTATGGTCAAGTATTGTAATCGTGCATGAAAAAAAGTGGGTTTTTTTTGCTTCTTTTTCGAAATATCTCAAAAACGGCTGAAACTATTTTGATTAAAAAAATTGAGCGAAACCATTAATTTAAATAAAAAATTTAATTAAAAAAAAATATTTTTTTGAGATAATAATTGTTTTGTCAAAATGTCTGTTAGTTAGTCTCTGCGTTAGCAAATTTTTGTGGACGAGCTAGGTCAAAAACTAGTGTGAATATCGAAACCAAATTTCACACGTAGTTTTGGTCCATTGAGATTAAGAGCTAGGCCATTTGAGCAAACTGAACCAAATTTTGTATACATAATCAGTGGGACCCCAGAAGTCTAAAAATGCAAAAACTAACCGCCCAAAATAGGGTGGGGGGGGGGGTCAAAAAATGAAAATCTTGGCGATTTACCAAACTCAACCAAATTTTGTATACATAATCAGTGGGCCCCTAGGAGTCTAAAAATGCAAAAACTAACCCCTCTCCCCTACATGATTATAAATAATTTTATTAAATATTAAATATAAGTGAGGGGCCAGGTTGTATGGTAAAGTCAAGTGGATGCCACATCAGAACACATCAGGTTATTTTTTTTTCAAAAGTGAGACCAGGTTTTAAGTCGATTCTTCCATGTCTTCAGCACTGGTTACCAATAATAATCTAAACGAAAAAATTCAATGTAGAATGGTTATTCTTCAAGTATTAGAAAAGAATCGGTGGATATTTTTAATTTTAACTCGATTCCTTCATGTCTTCAGTACTAATTACCAAAAATAATCGAAAACGCGAAAAATATAATGTAGAATGGTTAATCCTCAAGTATTAGATGAGAATAATCTGCAAGAGAAGATTGTCTCAGGGCAGTTGGCATCATATTCCACTTCCTCGGGGCCGTAACAGCAAATGACGCGACCTGAGGGCAGTCAGGAGCCGTGGTCAGGGCCGTTTCTGACCTATTGTGCGCCCTGGCCCAAATTAGGATTTGCCGCCCTTTCTGATAAATACTAAACATAACTGGAATAGGTCTTGCCCACTAAACCATTAATTAACAAATACAATAATTTTATCTTATCTCTCCCTATTACTTTACTATACAGTACAAGTATTGTATTAGGCCCGGTTGTATGTCGCAAAGTAAATGCTTTTTACCACTAACCAAGGTAGATGGTAAATGGAGCCACTGGGATGGCCAATCAGATGACAGGAACTTTCAGTGCCTGTCATCTGATTGGCCATCCCAGTCCCTCCATTTACCATCTACCGTTTGTTAGTGGTAAAAAGCATTTACTTTGCGACATACAACCGGGCCTAAGTGCATGAAAAAAATTGTTTTTTTGTTTGTTTTTTCGAACTATCTCAAAAACATCTGGAACTATTTTGTTAAAAAATAAATTGAGCGAAACCATGGCGTTTTGGTCTACAAAAAAGGCCTAATGACTGAACATCGAAAAAATGATATTTTACGAGATATTAGTGATTTTGTCAAAATGTCTATTAGTAAGGTATAGTACGTTTCCAAACTTTGTGTACGCTCTAACTCAAAAACTAGTGTGAATATCAAAACGAAAGATCACAGGTAGTTTTGGTGCATTGAGATTAAGAGCTGATTAGATTGTGGTTAAAATCGAACCCAAAATTAAGGGAGTGGGGAGCTGATGTTCTTACGTAAGTAATTATAGATTATTTTATTAAATTTCTCTATACCTTTCCCCAAACAAATTTGGACCTGGGTTTGTTGACAATCGAGTTCGCCGCTCTTTCCCAATATACAATGGAACAATTTGTCCCATCAAAATTCCAGACGACCTTTCTCTTCGATAAGGACTCTGGCTTATTTGAAAAGTTTTTGTTTTGCCGAGAGTAGCAGAGTTGTTGATTCACAAAGAGAAACAAGGAGGTTGTGGAAGCATTGAAATTAAGAACTATAATTAACTAGCTTGTTGATATATTAACCACAAAATGTGCTTTTTATTTTTTATACTATTTTCGATAAAATATAAAGTTTTCATGCTGAGAGTTGGCTGTTTTGAGTTTAATATGATGTCGTAATATTAATATGACATACTGATTAATGTATTAATGATGTATCCAAATTAATTAGAGTTTATTAGATTTGCTCTTACCTTGGAAGAATGTCTTCAGCCGCGTCTGCCCTGGTCGATTTCCGGCACTCAAATGAAAATAATAAATTATCGTTTTTAATTCGGATTATCTTGAATGTATTTCTCTAGCTGGGCTCAATTCTCTAAAACAGAAAATATAAAAGAATTATTTTTTATTAAAAAAAGGAATATATCAGTAAAAGATAAATGAAAATAAATTGAACATCAACTTTTAGATATCAATTTTTTATCTAATTATTATTACCTACATAGTATTTGAGCAAAAAAATATTTAAAAAAAAATCACTTTTAATTAATATAAATATTAATCCAGGCTTTAAGGGTCATTCAATTCATATTTCTTCTTCGTTATTGGATCGATTTCGATGATTATTTTTTTATTGGAAAGCGGGTAGCTTAGGGGTGGTCTCATATTAACTTGGTCAAGTTATGATCATACAATCAATGTCAAAATAACGGAAATCTCCAATTCTCATGTACAAATAATCGAAATTATAATAAATAAAAGGTAAAGAAGAAAAAAAAATATTTTTTACTTTTATTTTTATATATTGTCATTTTAAATTCGAATTTTGTTATTCTTAATGTTTGTTAATTATTTTGAGAAATCTTTTAATTAGGAGATGTTTGTGACGGGTCAGTGATCCTAATTAGATCAATGTCCTCATAATTATCATTATTATTAATTGAATGAAATTGAAATTTGCTATATTTGTACTTGAGACGTTGCGTATATCAAGTGAGAGCACACCAAGATTTATGTACCATTTTGTAATTCATATAATTTTGTATATTATGTTAAAATCCACAACAACTCTGCCTGCGGACAATTTATTTATAAAATTAATTGTGTCGCTAATACTGTAAGATATAATTTTATAATTAACAAGTTTGGATTTTTTGTAAAAAATTTTATTGTAATTTTACATGTGTGCTCTATCGCTTTTTTCAGCTCTTAGGAACTGATGATGGCATTATTTAATTAAAGCCGAAACGTATTCCATAATTGGGAGTTTTTATTCAGCAGAGGCTACCCATTGGCTGAATCCCTCTCCATTACTTAATTATATAAATAAAATCTTTTATATAAAAAAAATCTTAAAACGTTAATTTAAAATCCGCTAACGGTAATTTCTCTATTTATGAATTGAATTTTATTATCAATTTCTGATTCCTTGGCCCGAATCTTTCTCTTACGAGATGCATGCAAGGTATTATATTAAGTCACTATTCTTAACATCACTAATAAAAATAATTTTTAGAAAAAAACCGACTTTAAAAAAATTAAATTCAACAAAAAAAATAATAAGAACTCAAAAATAAAATAAAATGCACTAAAAGGTAAGTATAAAATAATTATCTTATTTAGTTACAACTAAACGATGAAATTGTTACATGAAATTACTTTTTGAAGTCGGTGCCGAGACATATACATCGCTTATATAGTTTGTTTGGCACCGACTTCAAAAAGTGATTTCACGTAACAATTTAATCGTTTAGTTGTAAATAAATAAGATAATTATTTCATACCTTTTAGTGCATTTTATTTTATTTTTGAACTCTTATTATTTTTATTTGTTGTATTTAATTTTTTTGAAGTCGGCTTTTTTTCTAAAAATTATTTTTTATTAGGTGATGTTACGTATGTTAAACAGCGATCTTACTCTGTTTTAAAAGAAATGAATTATATAGAGATTTGTCGAGACTAACAAGTTGTTCTTCTAGTCGAGATTCGCTTCGCCTTAATTCAGAATGAAGATTGAAGATGAAACTTGCATCCTCCATAAGCCAACAACTGTTATTTATGAGACGTTCTCATATTATCCGAACCCACCCATTCATGGCCTGGGCCTATAATTTTCAATTTGTTCCTTTCCTTGTTAGTGATAAATGCTTAGGCTCACTAGGCATCTCGAGAAAAATTCTGACATTTTATGTAATGAAGAGTTTTGATCTCAGGTGTTCACATGGTTAATTAATAACCAAACGTTTGAAAAATTTTCATTGAACAGAAATTGATATTTTTTGAAATATGAATTGCTGCTTATATAACTAAATAAGTACCTGGAAGACCGAGCGATGCTCGGTAATTTTTTGATTCAATTAAAAGCGATATATTAATATTATTTTTAATTTTAAATTCAGGTAAAAAGGTTGATGAGCCAAAATAAAATAAAATTGAAATAAGACTTAATTTATATTTTTAACACCGTTTTGAACCGCTATTGCCATCATCAAGTCGTATCACTGGCCACAAAGTTTTGAATATTATTGCAATTAAAAATAATATTAATATACACGGAGGTTCTTTCGTTGACCCTTGTAAATCCTGAAGAAGGAGGCACGATCCTTCGAATTGTCGGATTTTTTAAGAGAATGAAATTGATATTCTAATAAATTATTTTATAGAAAAATACCTTTAATTAATTAAATTGACAAATTCCAATGTATAATAATAATTTGTAATGATCTATTAGTGGAATTTAAAATAAAAAACCAATTAATTTTATTAAAAGAAAATTGAAAAAAATGTAATTATAAATTTTTATCCAGAGAACCACCTGTGAATAATTATTTCAATTAAAAAAAAAACATCAAAAACAACTTAGCCGAAGATGAGACCGTGACAGATCGAATTGTCAACCCAAAATCCCATTAACCCGTGAATTTCATCCAAATCGTTAGAGCCATTTTCGAGAAACCGATTCTATATATAAATACAAGAATTGCTCGTTTAATATAATAAGATAAATTCAAAATATTCTAATACATATTTTTTTATCTACAAATTGTGCGTTTTTAGATTCACCACATTGGCCTTAGCATGATGAAAGCACCGGATCTCATTAATATCGAATGATATATTACCGTGGTCTTAACCTTTTAACACCCGCGAACCTCTAAATAATAAAAATTAATTTTCATGGCCTCTAATTTTTACTAGTATAATAAGCGAATTACTTTTACTAAGAACGCAAGCCCTAAGCTAGAATTGACTCAACATATTTTTTTTCTCATTCTATGTTGAAAACTAATTTTAAATTGAAAGTTTCTT
Organism: Forficula auricularia; assembly: GCA_024734495.1. Lineage (NCBI taxonomy): Eukaryota > Metazoa > Arthropoda > Insecta > Dermaptera > Forficulidae > Forficula > Forficula auricularia. The sequence goes on from JALMQS010000099.1 coordinate 72,038,440, forward strand.
TTTGCCGAGAATAGCGGAATTTTTATCAATTAAAGGATACAATAAAAGAGTGTGTCTTCTGCTGGAAAAATAAATTTTTAATTTATTTATAACGATACTGTAGTTTCGAGGGCTTTGTCCATTACACGATTCACAGGAATTAATTTGTGAAAATTTGTCTAATAGATTGATGAAGAAAGCAAAGCCCTCGAAACTATAGTCTCGTTATAAATAAATTAAAAATCTATTTTTTCATCAGAAGACACACTCTTTTATTGTCTACTTTAAAACCAATTTTAATTCATGATTTTTATCTGTCTGTTTGTATGTATTCTGATGGATACGATAAAATTGATCTTTTGTGGCCCGATCGGCTCGGATTATGGAATTCACTTCGGCTTCATATTCGTACATCTTCAAAGCACATTTAATCGCTTACACATGGCACATCTCCTTGGTGGGAGTGGAGGTACTGGCTGTTAATAAATTATATTCAAAAAATAAAACTAGAAAACACACTTCTAAAAAGTACAAAATAATGTAATGCTTAATCAAAAAGTGTGGGGTGCAGAAACTTTTAATTAATTTTGACAGAGTGCCCCACGCTTTTTGATTAATTATTACATTATTTTGTACATTTTAGAAGTGGGTTTTCTAGTTGTTTTTTTTTTAATTTAATTTTTTTTTTTTACTTTTTAGTATTAATTTTTTTTATAGAGAAAAGTTTGCGGAATTTAACAGAATGAAATGAATTTATTTTTTTATAATTCCATTTAAATTGAGTAACTAGGTCAGAGGTCGGGGAACTTTTTTAGCTATTACCCCAAAATATTTTTCCATATTACCCTTACATGAAAAGCAAAAAAAAGCAAGGTAAATGTATCTTATCTTTTTATATTAAACTAGCAATTCTTGTATATATGTTTAGAATCGGTTTGTTGAAAAAGGGCTCTAACGATTTGGATGAAATTCACGGGTTAGGCGGGTTTTTGTGTTGATCTGTCAAGGTCTCATCTTCGGCTAAGTTGTTTTTGATGGGTTTTTTGTTAATTGAAATAATTATTCACAGGTGGTTGTTGGAATAAAAATTTATAATTACATTTCTTTCAATTTATTTTTAATAAAATTAATTGGTTTTTTATTTTAAATTGCACTAATAGCTCATTACAAATGTTATTATATATTAGAATTTGCCAATTTAATTAAAAGGTATTTTTCTATAAAATAATTTATAGAATATCAATTTTATTCTCTTAAAAAATCCGACAATTTGAAGGATCATACCACCTTCTTCAGGATTTAAAAGGGTCAAAATAAGGGAAGGGGTGTAAATTAGTCATGTCGGAAAATAAATATTTTAATCGTTCATATCTCGTCATCGGAAAGTCGCAGAGCCTTGAAATTTGAAACTTAAGCTATTTAGAAGCAAAAAGTTACCGAGCATCGCTCGGTACTCCAGGCACTTATTTATTATTTATTGAATTAATTGGAATTTACATGAAAACTCTCTGTAAGTAAATAAAGATTGTAAACATTAACATAATTCAAACGCTTTTACGTTTTAGAAAAATGATGTTTCATTTTCGCTAAAATAACTTCAAAATTAGAACTTTTTGAAATGATCGCAATTTGAATACAATCCTCGGCATTCAGCCGATTTCTTGCCGGGTTTAACTGACTGCTTTTTAAAAAGAAAAAAATACACCAACACTCACTCATCATGACAAAATATAAAGATAAGAGTAAATAAATATTTTATTTAATATGAATTTACTATGAGTTAAGGATACTGGGTCATTAACTCATAGTAAATTCATATTAAATAAAATATTTATTTACTCTTATCTTTATTAAAGATGTTTCACCTTGCACCAACACCACAATCTCTACTGATTATGACAAAATATGCATAATTTTTATTAATGTTTTTATATTTTTTTTAACTTTTATTAATTTTAAGATTTTGAATTTCTGGAAAAGCTATCAAACTAATACTATAATAGTTTATAAAATAAAAAAATTTAAAAAATGTTCTTTTTACCCCATTTGGAGTAATTTACCCCGGTTCCCCGACCGCTGACCTAGGTAAACAATTATTTTTATTGAGAAAAGTTTGTGGAATTTAACAGAACAAAAGTCACATTGATACATTCATGGATAAATACATACATACATAAATACATACAAGTGAAGCTAATATAAAGCGTGTAAAAACCACGCCTACTGGTTGGAGTGTGATTGCTGGGTTGATGGAGGGGTCGTCATTATAATGTATTTTATACTGAATATCTGTTGAAGAACTAAGCACATATATATTTCTATTTTTATGTAAATAATAATAATAATAATAATAATAAGCCTTTTATTATCATAAATATCTACAAAATTTTAAAAGAAAATTAATTATTTGAAACTAGGCCCTTCCGGAATTGCCATGCTCTTTTTTGTCTCGCAGTTCTACACCAATCCCTACCCATTTTTATGTAAATACTGTACTCTAAATATGTCATTTTTTACTTTCAAATTTTACTTAAGAATATAATGTGAAAGTATTGTAATTGCCTCCTGATTAATTTGGGTCCTGATGCTTTGAGATCTTATTATCTCCGAGATGAAAAAAATTATTTTCACTTTGTCACCCGAAGGGGAATTTTAGTATTTTAACGGGGGAATTAATGGGCGTACAAATTGAAAAAGTTTTAAAGAACGTATTTAAGAACTGGTAAAAAAAAACAAGCTCAGCTCTCTCATTAGGTAAATATTCCGTATCTTTATCTCTAAATTAAAATATGATACCTTGTATTTTCAATATAAGCATATTATTTGAAATTAAATCTTTACAAAATTGCAGAAGGGGTTCAATTTCCGGCAATTCAAGTCGAAAGTACAAACTAAGGCTGGCTTCAAAAATTGAAGATTAGACTAGGAAAAGAGGAAATAGTTTCTAAAAGTCATAGGAATAATAATCAAATTAACAGACGTCAATTCCGAAATGGGATTTTTTTTTAATGCAATCGAATGCAAGAAGGGGTGCACCAGTAAAGATGCAGCTCCTATGGATCTCGAAAGACCCTTGCATTACCGAAGAGAAGGGAAAGTTGATTAAGTGAGAGGGTGTAGACGTAGGTGTCTATGTACCCCGGTTTTGAAGGTTTGAAGATTATAGGTGGTGGGAAAGATAGAGGCTGGGAGAGATTTCCAGTTCTTTGAAGTCATGGGGATATATGTATTCGCGAATGAAGTGGTCCGGCACTTTTCTAATTTGACCGCGAGAGAGTGTTGGGAGTCGGCAAAACGCGTGCTACGTGCAAAGCATACTTTGGGGGGAATTATTGATTTTATCTCATCAGAGCACCTGCCGTGATAGTATCTATAGAAAAGGGAAAGGGCAGAGACATTTCTTCGATGAGCCAGCGAGTCGAGGGAGTCGGTGAGGGTAGAATCGTCAATTAGCCTGACGTCTTGTTTCTGAATTGCATCCAGGGTAGCAAGAGAATATTGGATCGGATTTGGGCCTTGTAGATATGAGAAGTTGTGGGGGTTTGTAAAATCGCTTGGACCTGAATAAGAAGCCAATCTTCCTTGCTGCAGATTTCGGTACAAAGGAGATGTGTTCATTCCAAGAGAGGTCAGATGCGACAGAGACGCCCAACATGGATAGGTTGTCACACATTTTCAGGGTATTCGAATCGAAGTGAATATCAGGGAAATCTTTATTTTCGCGCCTAGAAATTAGACAACATTGAGTCTTGTTTGAATTAAAGTTAACTAAATTTTGAGAGCGACATTTATTCAGTTTGTCTAGGTCGAAAGTAATTGAGGAGGCAACATTGATTCGATTATTCGGGAGTGAGGGTGAGAGTGCTATCGTCGGCGTAACAATGAGTGGGGTTTGCCGTTTGATCGATAAGGTCGTTTATATAAATTAGGAAGAGTGTGGGGGAGATTACAGAGCCTTGGGGAATACCAGCGTTTGTGGAGAACGGATTAATTAAATTGGAAATAGTCATAATTTAGAGTGATTTTATGATAATTCCATTTTAAAATTTACTAATCCCGGAATTGATTATTTTCATTTAGAAATTGATTATTGATCATTCTTAATTTGAAGCTGAAAAAGTAAAATTGTTCAGCCTAGAAACTATAATTTTTTTTAGTTTTTCCCTGCTTTCAGGTGTGTCACAAAATACAAAGAAAAAAGGCAAATTAAAATTCAATTAGATTTAGAAAAATTGTCTATCCTGGCTCTAATGACATTTGAATGACGTTTAAAATAACTTAGCTAGTACCTGGAACACCAAGCGATGATCGGTAATTTGTTGATTCAGTTAAAAGCGAATATATTAATATTATTTTTAATTTTAAATTCAGGTAAAAACGTCGATTTTTAATCGCAGCCAAAATAAATGAAATTAAAATAAAACTTAATTTTATACAAAGTTAAATTTAGGGAACGAAGAAAAGATATTTTTATTATAGACAAAAGGATCAGCCGGGGTTCGAACCTGGGATCTTCATGTGCGCTGCTAGGCTTTTTTCATGAGAGCCTTAGCACCTATATCCTCTTAGCCACTGATCCCCGAACTCAAGATAATAGCTAATGTCTACTAATGAATTATGGAATTTCTCAAATCACTTCCTCGTTTGTTTTTCGCAGCCTGACCTATTAAACAATTAAATATCCCAGCGCCTCCCAATAGATCGAAGACCCTAAAGGTCAAAAATAATTTTATTTTCACTCCGTGGCGCGACCACAACGAGGCCGTGTAAATACAATTATAATACAAAGTTAAATTTAGGGAATGAAGAAAAGATTATGTTTATTATAGACTAAAGGATCAGCCGGGGTTCGTTAATTTATATTTTTACCAAGGTTTTGACCCGCTATGGCCATCATCAAGACGTATCACTGGTCACAAAGTTTTGAATGCAATTGCAATTAAAAATAATAGTAATATTTCATTATTTCATTATTCGTGTCCATGATTAATAATTAAAGGAATGTAAGTTGACATGACTTTAAATAAATACAAGTTTTCATTTAAATACGCCAAACGTTTTGTTGTTTTGTAGCTTTTCAGTGGCTCATTTATTAAACTTATTTATCTGGAGTTTTAACTAAGAGAAAACCATTTTCAAACAGTATCCTTACAATTCATTCAATTTGAAAATTCATTCTGTTTGAAAATGGTTTTTCTCTTAATTAAAACTCCAGACAAATAAGTTTAATAAATGAGCCACTGAAGAAGTTGCAAAACAGCAATGAAACGTTTGGCGTATTTAAATGAAAACTTGTATTTAATTTAAAGTCATGTCCAACTCCCTACGATTCCTTTAAGGAATATTAATATACACCGAGATTCTTTCGTTGACCCTTTTAAATCCTGAAGAAGGAGGTACGAACCTTCGAATTGTCGGATTTTTTAAGAGAATGAAATTTACATTTTATAGAAATATACTTTTAATTAATTAAATTGGCAAATTCTAATATATAATAATATTTGTAATGATCGATTAGTGGAATTTAAAATTAAAAAAAACAATTAATTTTATTAAAAGAAAATTGAAAAAATGTAATTATAAATTTTTATTCAAACAGTCACCTGTGAATAATTAATTCAATTAACAAAAAACCCATCAAAAACAACTTAGCCGAAGATGAGACCTTGACAGATCTAAATGTCAACACAAAAACTCCAATTTTCGAGAAACCGATTCTATATATATATATACATGAATTGCTGATCGTTTAATATAATAAAATTTTATTATTTTTTTTAAAAACTCAAATTAAATTGTTTTTATATATGGTATATATCACTAGTATATCAGCATAACACTATTAAAGTTTTAAAACTTAAAAATTTAAACCTTTTTATTTTGTTAATATCGTAAATAAGGTATAATTATTATTTTTAGGGAATAACCGTTTTATTTATGTATCATATATTCGAAATTTTATCAAGGTAGGTGGACTTTTTCCTCAATTCGTTGGTGGTCTCTTGGCCAATGGATAATTAGTTGTCGAAATATATATAAGTAGCCTCTCTAAATATATAAATTATACTTGATTATAACCTACAATCAATTGATCTGAGAATGTTTTACACATCTAAAGCCCGATGGAACAACAGAGATACCGTTGATTTATGGCTTTTTAAATCGTCATGTTTATTTATCAACTTAAATCACTTTACATATACAATAATTTTCTTTTAATAATAAGTTAATTGCGAAGGCGGAAGAACCAGATGATGCCTGAGGATCGTGTCTTCCGGCCGTCCGTTGACGAATTGCCTGGCCACCAATACAAACTGTTATCAGAGGGCTTTCTAAGAAGAAAACTATCGGTTATTCAACGGACTTTCTTATTGATTGAATCACCTGAATAAATTCTAAAAGAAAACTCTTCATCACTATCAACTTGTTGACTGACTACCTTATTTCATCAACAAATTGAAATTCTATTTTCACTGATGAAAATCATATTTATTTTTGAACTGAATATATCAATCAATTTTGTTACTTTAATGTGAATTTTAATAAGTCAAAACATTAAATTGTAAATGTAATTCAAGTTGGAATATTTAGACTAAAGACGAGTATTTTGCATATATAATTCAAAATAAATTTGAATGATATTTTGCAGTGAGTATATATAGCTAATTTTTATTTAAACATGAATAAATTTAAGATTCGTTACGCTCTGATAGTAGGTATTGAGAGAATTCACTAATTTTTACTTTCACATATATATTCTCTATATCATGTAATAATGTGAAGTATTGCAATCGCCTGATACTTTGAGAGCTTCTATCTCCAAGGTGAATAAAGTTAATTACACTTTGGGACTTCTAGGAGGAAGGAATTGATATTAATAATACACTGCGGTCCAAAAAAATTGAGCCACCAATAAAAACTTTATTAAATAGCAAATTATTTTTAAAATTTTTACAAATTTAACCATATCATTTGTTCTATTAACTCTTGAACTAACATATTCAATAAATATTGTTGATTATTTTTGATATTTTATAAAAAAATAACTTCTGCTGATCTTAGAAAACCTCGTAAGTCCTAAATTCATTGTTTGCCAGAAAACAAGAAAAAACATTTTAAACAACCATACATACAAATACGATGCAATATTTATTATTTGTCCGTAGCGCGAAATTAAATTGGAATAGAATAATTAGGCTTCAATAGACAGGTGCGCCGTGAAAAGTTGGTCGGTATAAACTTATAATACATATTTGACCAAAAATCGGACTTACGAGGTTTTGTAAGATCATCGACGATAAGTAAAATTAAATTAAAAGATTACAATTACAAATTATCATACTTTCTCAATATCCCTTTACATTTAAATAAAGTTTTAATAAAAGATCAAATTCCATTTGAAATATCATTAAAATTAATAATTTCGAATTATGCATCATTAATAGAAAGATAAAATATACAAAATGGATATTTATGAAGTTCAAGCAGTTCAAATTGTGTTCGTAATTAATCAAGGGTTAAGTCAACGACAAGTAACAAGTACACTTGCAATAAGCAATAATTTCAATAATGTATGGTTACTTGTAAAAAAATTAAAAATTATTTACTATTTAATAAAATTTTTATTGGTGGCTCGATTTTTTCACATCGCAGTGTAGTTTGACCACGGATTTAAAACATATAATCAAATATTGTGGCTTTCAGAGGCCAAAAATCAATTGATCCATGTGTACGTATCTATATATACACCCTCCTGTAGGTCTCAGAGCTACAAAATTCAAAACTTAAGCTAGATATAGTCTAGATGTCTAGAAGGAGTTCAGCAAGCTTTTGGTTGAAATTGGGACTACGGAAATTGACATTTACATGAAAAATTTTTTGTTTTGTTTTTTATTTTCTCAAAAATGGCTCTAACGATTTTTTTTAAATTGCTAAGTTAATAGTTGTGTATAAATTTTAATACGATTGAAATAAAGAAAGAGGGTGTAAATTAAGAGTGTCGCAAAATAAATATTTTAATCCTTCATATCTCGGCTAAGGTAAGTTGCAGAGCTTTGGGATTTGAAACTTAAGCTATCTAGAGGCGTCAAGAGTTACGACAAGATTTGGGCTAAAATCGAAGAAGCGGGAGTATTGAATATGTTTACATTAAGATTGAAGGAGACAATAAAAGAGACAATAAAAAACTTTCAATTTACATTAAGATTTTTTGTATTTTGCAATTTCGTCTTTTTTCCGGTTTCCTCTAAATGGCTTGGGGGAAACACAAATTGATAGCTATTTGAATGATGAAAATTAGTATGGTGATTTATTAAAATCCAAACGTTTCGTTTCACTTTATCAATGGAATTTTAAGAAATTTAAAAATATTTTCTTTTAAGAAAGCAACTATAATCAAAGAAATATTTTGAAAATAGACAATCATAATTAAGTGGATATTGATGAGGCAGTCCAAAAAAGAAGAAGATAATTTACACTATCTTTTTATTCATAAAACCGACGTTTCGCATGCTATCTCTCGTTCTGAAAATCAGTGAGATCATCTCTATGTCAGTGCAGTATATCTTACATTCTCAGCAGAATTATAATCATATATATTATAATTCTGCTGAGAATGAAATACAATATATGTATTATTGTTACTGCTACTGAAAGAGGAGACAGAGGGGAATGTCGCATTGGATTTCCTTCATTGACTTTTCAAAACCCTGAAGAAGGAGGGAATAGCCTCCGAAACGTCGGTTTTATGAATAAAAAGAAGTGTAAATTATTTTCTTCTTTTTTTGGACTGCCTCATCAATATCCACTTAATTCACTTATCAGTCCGTCTCCAAAAATTACTCCAATCTTATTAAGACAATCATAATTATTTGAAAAATAGATCAATTCAATCGAAAGCTTCAAGATCTGTTTCTAGGAAAGAATGAACTAACTAGGTAAGATAAAATCTAGAATAAAAAAATAATTTCGACAATTTAGATACTTTTCGATAGGGGAAACAATTGAAGCATAGAACGCCTTTCAATGTAAATAATTGCTTAGAATATTTTCAAAATCTTTTTTAAAATACGTATATTGTTTTATGGTTTCCGGGAAAGACGGAAACAATTTCCTCTCATTTTCTCTACTAACGAAAAAAAAATCATCAAAAAATTCGATTTAAAGCTATAATAATTAATAATAATAATTGGTTACTTTTACTTTTTTCTCAATTAATGAATATTTAATGGAAGAATGGGAGTATCAAATTAAAAAAACTATGGGGAAGCAAGCTCAATTACAATAAAAATGTGGCTTCTATTTAGGAAATATTTTAAATACAGGGTGGGGCATAAAGATCTACGATATTTTGAAGAGGTATAAAAAATGAAAAAATTTAACTAGGAAAAATTGAATATATTTTTGAAAAGAACATAAAATTCATTTTTTTAATTTGTTTTAAACATTATCAGACAAAAAGGACAGAGGTGGGGTGGTCAAAAATTAAAATTCTAATCTTTACGACCAAACTCAACCAAACTTTGTATACATATTCTGTGGACCCCAGAAGGCTAGAAATGCAAAAACTAACAAAATTTTGTATACATAGTTTGGCCGAATTGGTTAAAATTTACATTTTTGACCCCCCCACTCACAATTTGGGTGGTTAGTTTTTGCATTTCTAGCCTTCTGGGGGTGCACAGAATATGTATACAAAATTTGGTTGAGTTTGGTCGAAAGGGCTAGAATTTTCATTTTTGGCCCCCCCCCCCTTGTCTGATATAATGTTTAAAACACATTAAAAAAAAAATTATGTTCTTTTCAAAAATATATTCGGTTTTTTTTCTAGTTAAATTTTTAAATTTTTTATACCTCTTCAAAATGTGGTAGATATTTATGCCCCATCCTGTATTTAAAATATCTACCATTTTTGAAGTGCTACATATCGTACACCGTAAAATTTATTAATATTAATAAATTGTATTTGAAAGTGTACATTATGCCAAAAACAAATGCTCTTCTAAACGATGGAATATTAAATGGATGAAAAAGTGAGACTTTTTCAAGACTCGATAGGCTGTTTGCAGTTTTGGTGTATTAAAAATACATCGGTTCGATTATTTACTATTTTTTTACTATAGAAAGGTATTATTTAAATAACAAAAATGATAACTTTTGAATATTTTCACATTTTTTAATCGGAAGATCTGGATCTAGAAAGCCCAAAATTTAATCGTACTCCGCATTGGAATCATCTATACATTTTAGCACAAAAACGAACATTTTACAATTGATAATTCTCTCTGAACATAATCAAATGGGATACAAGAGTCCAAACAGAAATCTGACTTCACGCCACTGATTAAACTTCAAAAAATATATTTATCCTCTTTAGTGCACGTTTAAAGTCGTTTATTTTAATTATTTTAAGTTGATTTTTTAAGCTTAACCTTAGGGTATCTTAGATGCTCTCCGTCAGAGAAACCTACCATGAGGACTGAGCTCTAATGACGTCTCTGGTATGCCCTTAGCAGTTTTATGTTAGATAAACAGTGGCACAACCTGGATTTTGTCCTGGAGGAGGCTAATACAGACACACAAATATATAAATTTTCATAAAATATCAAAAATAATGTTTTGACAATTTCAAAGTTAAATAATTTAATTTTATATTATATTTCAAAGTCTTGTGTTTAAATTATTAAACTACCAAATTCTGAAAACTTTATTTTTGGCATTTAACGAAAAGTACCTGGAGGAATTTTAATCAATTAAATTGGCAAATTCTAATATATAACAATATTTGGTATAAAGTATTGGTGCGTTTTAAAATTAAAAAACCAATTGATAAATAAAAGATAATTGAAAAAAATGTAAACAAACTTTTTTATTGAGATTTTCATCTATCAATAATTAATTTAATTAAGAAAAGATCAATTAAGATTAAATCTATCGAGGTCCAGACCTAGCCAGATCGCTTTCTCATCCTCAAAACTTGTTAATAGAATTTGTTTCATCAAAATCGTTAGAGCCGTTTTCAAAATAGAACTCAGATACAAATATATCTACTCTTATTAAACGAGCAAAAATTGTATATATATTTGTTTATATATATTGTTTGTATATATATTTGTTTGTTTATATATTTGTATCTTGGTTCTATTTTGAAAACGACTCTACCGATTTTGATGAAATTCACAAGTTAGGGGTTTTTGGGGTGACAAATTCGATCTCGTTTTTGATGGGTTTTTTCGTAATAAAATTAATTATTCTCAGGTAGACAAATCCCATTCTTAGGGTTTTAAAAAAAGGTTTCCCTTTTCCTTTTGTGCTGCAGGTCGGGTAAATCCTTTATTCTCAAAGGCCTTGAAGAAGTATTGTGATTGTGGTTTTTAACATATTTTGTTCAACCTAAACGTTAGAAATATTAATAAACGTTTTATAATTGTTTTTATAAAGAATTTTATTTATTTAATAGAATAAAAAATAATCAAGAATTTATTTAAAAATATATTTCACATAAGCAGGTCTCAATTTTCTGAAAAACAACACATTTTGATAGGTTTTATTTATTAACAATTGAATGAATAAAAATGAATCATATGGTTGAATCAAAACAGTTGCAGGAGGTGGGAGATCCGGGGGTAGGGCGAGGTTTCGGGGGTGGGGTCGAGCGAGGTGGGGGGGGGTACAATGGGCGAATACTATATATATTTGTATTTTTTTTAATTTGAAAACAGCTCTCAAATAAAAATCGACCTTTTTATCAGAATTTTAAATTAAAAATAATATTAAAATAAAGCTTTTAACTGAAGGAAGAAGTTACCGAGCATCGCTCGGTGCCTCCAGGTACTTATAATTATGATAGGAGTTTAGTTGTCTAAAATCTCTAGAAATCTCCAGAATAATAATCATAAATATTAAAATGATATATTAATTAACACCATTGAAAACCAAAATATATTCCTCAGTGTTAATATCATTTTTTATAAATATTTATTGCTCACCAAATTTTAGATTATGACCGGTCTATATTTTAACCGCTTAAATTATAGTCAGAACTAGTTTCCAGATTTCATGCATGAACGTAATCAAGAAGCACTTTCTTAAATAAATGATTAAATCATCGCTGGGCTTCCACTATTGATCACTGGCAAAGGAAAGAAGAAGAAGAAGAACATCTCCCATTATTTATATATCACAGAATTAATTAATTTTATAGATATATTTGGAAGACAAAATTATAATATATATTATGATGTTTTTCGGGTTTGGCCATGCGTGGTATATACGAAGAAATTAATTAAAATTTCTATCAGCCTAATAGGGGAACATTATTTATGTATTTTAACTAAACATCTTATTTCCCGCCGGATTAAGAAGCATCTGACCAAAGAGATCGATGAGTTTATAAGACAAGTCTATGATAACATCCACAGGTAAAATTTGAAGGCCAATATTAGGACATCCAAGTAAAGGAAGATCTGAATGAAAAATGGTATTTTCGCTGAGAGTGCCAATGATGTTATTTTATAAGAAAACAACTAAAGATTTTGTTTTGCCGAGAGAAGTAGAGTCTTTAATTCACAAAGGTAAATCACTCTGCTTTATGCAAATAAACATACCGTCGCTGATCTTACAAAACCTCGTAAGCCCGATTTTTGGTCAAATAGATATTAGTACCTGGAGGCACCGAGCGATGCTCGGTAGCTTCTTCCTTCAGTTAAAAGCTTTATTTTAATGTTATTTTTAATTTAAAATTCTGATAAAAAGGTCGATTTTTATTTGAGAAACCGCTTTTAAATTAAAAAAATACAAAAATATATAATACTCGCCCAATGTAGCCCCCCCCCCCACCTCCGAAACCTCTCCCTACCCCCGGATTCCCCACCGCTGCGCCCCACCTTCTGTACCTGTTTTGATTCAACCATATGATTCATTTTTATTCATCCAATTAATAAATAAAACCTATCAAAATGTGTTGTTTTTTCAGAAAATTGAGACCTGCTTATGCGAAATATATTTTTAAATAAATTCTTGATTATTTTTTATTCTATTAAATAAATAAAGTTCTTTATAAAAACAATTATAAAACGTTTATTAATATTTCTAACGTTTAGGGAGAACAAAATATGTTAAAATCCACAATCACAATACTTCTTCAAGGCCTTTTAGAACAATGAAACAAACAACCCATTGTCTGCCTGGGTATAAAAGGAAAAGGGAAACCTTTTTTAAAACCCTAAGAATGGGATTTGTCTACCTGAGAATAATTAATTTGATTACGAAAAAACCATCAAAAACAATTTTGTCGAAGATGAGACCGTGACAGATCGAATTGTCACCCCGAAAACCCCCTAACCCGTGAATTTCATCAAAATCGGTAAAGCCGTTTTCAAAATAGAACTAAGATACAAATATATAAACAAACAAATAAATATACAATTTTTGCTCGTTTAATAAGAGTAGATACATTTTACCTACAAGCCTTTCACGGCGCATGTGTCTATTGAAACCTTATTATTCTATTCCAATTTAATTTCGCGCCGCGGACAAATAATAAATATTGCATTGTATTTGAAAGTATTGTTGTTTAAAATGTTTTTTCTTGTTTTCTGAGCAAACATTGAATTTAGGACTTACGGTGTTTGGTAAGATCAGCGACGATATGCATATAATATTATAATATACAGGGTGGGGCATAAAGATCTACCACATTTTGAAAAGTATAAAAAATGAAAAAATTTAACTTGGAAAAAAAACTGAATATATTTTTGAAAAGAACATAAAATAAATTTTTTTAATGTGTTTTAAACATTATCAGAAAAAAAGGGGGAAAATTCTAGTCCTTTCGAACAAACTAACAAAATTTGGTTAGTTTTTGCATTTCTAGCTTTCTAGGGGTCCACATAATATGTATACAAAATTTGGTTGAGTTTGGTCAAAAGGGATAGAATTTTCATTTTTGACTCTCCCCCCCCCCCCATTTTGGGTGGTTAGTTTTTGCATTTCTAGCCTTTTTATGGCCCACAGAATATGTATACAAAATTTGGTTGAGTTTGGTCGAAAGGGCTAGAATTTTCATTTTTAACCCCCATCCATTTTTTTTTTGTCTGATATAATGTTTAAAACACATTTAAATAAAATATTATTTTATGTTCTTTTCAAAAAAATTTTCAGTTATTTTCTAGTTAAATTTTTTCATTTTTTTATACCTCTTCAAAATGTGGGAGATCTTTATGCCCCACCCTGTATTAACCAAAAGATTGGCCTTTTTTTTATTTAATCATTTTCCATAAAATGAATCGTTCTCCACAAACGCTGGTGTTCCCCAAGGCTCTGTAATCTCCCCCACACTCTTCCTAATTTATATAAACGACCTCATCGATCAAACGTCAAACCCCACTCATTGTTACGCCGACGATAGCACTCTGCACGGCAAACCCTCACTCCCGAATAATCGAATCAATGTTGCCTCCTCAATTACTCTCGAGCTAGACAAACTGAATAAATGGGGCTCTCAAAATTTAGTTAACTTTAATGCAAACAAGACTCAATGTTGTCTAATTTCTAGGCGCGAAAATAAAAATTTCCCTGATATTCACTTCGATTCGAATACCCTGAAAATGTGTGACAGCCTATCCATGTTGGGCGTCTCTGTCGCATCTGACCTGTCTTGGAATGAACACATCTCCTCTGTGGCGAAATCTGCAGCAAGGAAGATTGGCTTCTTATTCAGGTCCAAGCGATTTTACAAACCCCCACATCTTCTCACCATCTACAAGGCCCAAATCCGGCCCTCAGTCTCGAATACGGCTCTCATCTATGGAGAGGAGCCTCAAAATATTCTCTTGCTACCCTGGATGCAATTCAGAAACGAGCCGTCAGGCTAATTGACGATTCTACCCTCACCGACTCCCTCGACTCGCTGGATCATCGAAGAAATGCTCTCTGCCCTTTCCTTTTCTATAGATACTATCTCGGCAGGTGCTCTGATGAGATAAAATCAATAATTCCCCCCAAAGCATGCTTTGCACGTAGCACGCGTTTTGCCGACTCCCAACACTCTTTCGCGGTCAAATTGGAAAAGTGCCGGACCACTTCATTCGCCAATACATATATCCCCATGACTTCAAGGAACTGGAACTCTCTCCCAGCCTCCATCTTTCACAGCACTTATAATCTTCAAACCTTCAAAACCCGAGTGCATAAACACCTAAGTCTACACCCTCTCACTTAATCAATTTTCCCTTCTCTTCGGTAATGCAAGGGTCTTTCGAGATCCATAGGGGCTAAATCTTTACTGGTGCACCCCTTCTTACATTCAATTGCATTAAAAAATATATATAAAATTTTCCTGCTGAGAGTTGGGTATTTTGACTATAATATGATGTCGTAATATTAATATGACTTATACTAAATAATGTATTAATGATGTATCCAAATTAATTAGAGTGTTGGGTTGATTTGCTCTTACCTTGGATGAATGTCTGCAGCCGCGTGTGTCCTGGTCGATTTCTGCCACTCAAATGAATAAAATGCCGTTTTTCATTCCTATTATTTTGAATGCATGTCTCTAGGTGGGCTCGATTCTCTAAAGCAGAAAATATAAAAGAATTATTTTTATTTAAAAAAAGGAAAATTATCAGTAAAAGATAAATTAAAAATAAATTCAACATCAACTTTTAGATATCAAATTTTTATCTAAATGTAATTATTATTATATAGTATTGGACCAAAAAAATCAAATTTAATTAATAGAAAAATTAATCCACGCTTTAAGCGCCCGGCAATTCATATCTTTTTCTTGTTCATTTGGGATTATTATTACTATAATATATTTTTACATGTATAATCTCAAGAACGAAATGGACCATTCAAATTACTTCAACCCAGTGAACCTCCATCTATAATAAATAGAGGATATTCTAATTGAGTGTTTAAGATTTTAAGGGGTTATTATATAGTTTATTGTAAAACAAAGATTTTTATATTAAAAAATAAAACCGACTTCAAAAAAATTAAATGCAACAAATAAAATAATAAGAACTCAAAAAATAAAATAAAATCCACTAAAAGGTATAAAATAATTATCTAATTTAGTTACAACTAAACGACAAAATATTAACATGAAATCACTTTTTGAAGTCGGTGCCAAAGATATACATTTTATGAATCAAACTCGACGAATTTTACTTAGTACGTTTGGCGGATAATGAAGACAACATCGCGTAAGCTCGCTTATATAGTTTGTTTAGCACCGACTTCAAAAAGTGATTTCATGTAAATATTTCGTCGTTTAGTTGTAACAAAATTATAATAATAAAACTTGAGTAAGATACGAGGTAGGTTTCACAAAAAATACCTCGTATCTTACTCAAGTTTTATTATTATATTAAAATGTTTCACCTAGAACCAACACCGAACTCCTTAAAAGTTAGTAACTAAATTAGATTATTATTTTATACCTTTTAGTGTATTTTATTTTATTTTTAAGTTATTATTATTTTATTTGTTGCATTTAATTTTTTTGAAGTCGGTTTTATTTTTTATAAAAATTATTTTTATTTTTCTCTTTTAGTGATGTTATTAATAGTGACTTAATATAATTACTTGCATGCAGCTCGCAAGAGAAAGGATATATAAAAGATTTTATTTATTATCATTTCGACTATTTGCTCATAAGAAATGGATATTTACGTTAATTCGTCATTGATGATATCTACAGAAATTGACCAAATTAATATGGGACCACCCCTAAGGTACCCGCTTTTGAATAAAAAAGAATCATCGAAATCGGTTCATAAACAAATAAGATATGCCTAAACAAACATAGCAAAAAAGGTCCAATACCAATGAAGAAAACGGGACCAATCGGAAACTCGACTGAACCCAATGAAAAAAAAATCATCAAAATCGGTTCACAATTGGCAAAGATATCAGGTAACATAGACACAAAAAAATCTGTCGAATTGAGAAACTCTTCCTTTTTTGAAGTCGGTTAAAAATAATTCTAAAATATAAAAATTCCTCCCTCTCTTAAATATTTAATATTTAATAAAATAATTTATTATTATTTACCAAGGAACTCCCACCTTTTAATATTGGGAACATTAGGAATTAATAATAAATTTTTTTAATTATGTGCCTATTCTATTAGAAATATTAACTTTCTTTGATTTTTGTTTGCAAATTTTATTATTTTAAATTATTTTTGAAATTTAGGCAAATTATTATATAAATCATTTATCTGGATCGATTGGTGGCAAAACGAAATTTATGGGCAATATAATTCGGGAGATATTAAATTCCAAAGATAGAGTTTTGCAGACTCTTATACATTGCATACATATACTGGATATATCAGAAAGTTTACATACCTACATATATAGTGTTATAAAAAACAAAACCAACATTAAACAATAACTAACATTTTTTAAGAAAATTTTAATACATAGCTACAACACAGTTTCTGAGATAATAATCAATAAATAATTAAAAATTTACACTAAAAACAAGCTGGCAACATTTTAACTTAAAAAGTGGGTTAACTTTAATACTTTTTTTGACGTTTTTTCGCTTCAGCCATTGTCGCAAAAGCTTTCAATCGCTTATTAAGAACTTTTCAACCGACTTCAAAAAAGGAGGAGGTTCTCTATTCGACTTAATTTGTTTCTCATCTCCGCCAATTGTGAACCGATTTTGAAAAAAAAGATTGACCTTCCGATTGGTCCCATTTTTTTCATAGGTATTAGACCTTTTTTGTTAGGTTTGTTTAGGCCTAACTTCTTTGTTTATGAACCGATTTCGATTATTCTTTTTTTATTGGAAAGGGGGTATCTTAGGGATGATGCAATATTAATTTGGTCAAGTTCTGATGATAAGATCACTATTAATAACATCACTAAAACGAGAAAAATTAAAATAATTTTTAAGAAAAAAATAAAACCGACTTCAAAAAATTAAATGAAACAAATAAAATACACAAAAAGTTATAAAATAATTATTATCTTATTTAGATACAACTAAACGACGAAATATTAACATGAAATTACTTTTTGAAGTTGGTACCAAACAAACTATACCTATTAGCGAGCATACCCACCAAACGTACTAAGTAAGATCCGTCGAGTGCGATTCATAAAAAGTATATGTTTGGCACCGACTTCAAAAAGTAATTTCATGTTAATATTTCGTGGTTTAGTTGTAACTAAATAAGATAATAATTATTTTATACCTTTTAGTGTATTTTATATTTGTTGCATTTAATTTTTTGAAGTCGGTTTTATTTTTTTCTAAAAATTATTGTTTTATAATTCTCCCTTTATAATGTACTTTATCTGAAATTTCTAGGATAAAAATATTCAAGCTCGGACAATGTTGCCAGATTTGTCAAACGAGCACGGGATTGGGTAGTAGTGGTACATAAATAGCAAAAAGTTTTGGGCTTATGAATTATGAATCCTTATTGTCTATCCTATGTATCAATACTTTAACATTAACTTTTTGTTACTATTGTCGCGGTACAACCACCTTAGGTTAAAATGATTACATTTGCGACTTTAACCTTATGTGATCTCACACATATCTGATGCTGATTAAAATTAAACATGCTGGCATTACCCAGGTAACACAATATCCTCAGAATATTCTAAGAAGATTTAAATGTCCTTAGAATATCCTTAGAATATTCTTAGGATATTGTGATTACCTGGGTAAAGACGTATTTATTTTTAAGATTTCGTCGATTTTCTAATAAAATTGATTATTTTGAAGTTTAGACCATATAATAATAATTTCAAGTTTCCAATAAATTCATGGAAATGTTTTCTTCTATTCTAAAGGCGTGATTAAATGATTAAATATTTGATAGGTCAGTGAAATCTAATCTCGTTAGAGCGATTTAGTATCGAAATTTATTTACATAAGGTTCCAAAAAGAAAACACCATTGGCTGATCGATTAATATTGCATTTATCAACGACCCCGGCAGTGTGTGGATACTGGTTTGATTTCCGCTCGATTACTAAATAATTTAAAAAATAAAACCGATCTTTTCATATGCTCAGAACGATATCTTCTGAGTTATTTTTAAGCCTGGTCGCTTAACATGACATTGAATATAATCTGTAACAACTATGAATAAGTGTAAGTCCCTTTTACCAAACTGTACAGGGCAGCGATTTAAAAGTTGAGACAGGTGCTAAAAATCAATAATGTACAATAATTCACATCTCTCTAGAATTTCTACCATTGCTCCTTACGGGCTAGACACCTATTCACAATGTGGCCAACACCAGGGCCTTCCTTCCTGTGGAGTTACTCAATTTTTCACAAAAATCGACTTACACACTTATTCACAGTTGTTATAAGGAATCTAGTAAAAGGAATTGAAATGTTCTACAGTTAATATAAATTGTTAATTAATCTTATTATATTAAACGAGCATTTCTTGTATATTGAATCGGGTTCTCGAAAACGGCTCTAAGAATTTGGATGAAATTCACGGGTTAGGGGTTTTTGTGTTGACAATTCGATCTGTCACGGTCTCATTTTCGGCTAAGTTGTTTTTGGTGGTTTTTTTATTAATTGAAATAATTATTCACAGGTGGTTGTTTGAATAAAGATTTATAATTACATTTTTTTCAAATTTCTTTTAATAAAATTAATTAGTTTTTTCATTTTAAATTCCACTAATAGATAATTACAAATATTATTATATATTAGAAATAATTAATTAATTAAAGGTATGAAATGATGATGATAATATATGGAATTGGAATAATTATCGGAAAAGAGGTTTTTTTATTTAATTAGTTTTTTCCTCTTATTAAAAACAAGGACTAAAAAGATGATCAAGGACAGTCGATGGTGGAGAAGTAATCTCCGAAGTCGAAGCTCAAATACAATGTATACATTAATTCATGTAAAATAATTGGTTCAATAATTAAAGGTATTTTTCTATAAAATAATTTATTAGAATATCAATTTCATTCTCTTAAAAAATCCGACAATTCGAAGGATCGTACCTCCTTCTTCAGGAATTAAAAGTGTCAGCGAAAGAATCTTGGTGTATATTAATATTATTTTTAATTGGAATTATATTCAAAAATTTGTGGCCAGTGATACATCTTGATGATGGCCATAGGGGTGTAGTAAATGTTGGTAAAAATATAAATTAAGTTTTATTTCAATTTTATTTTATTTTGGCTGAAATTAAAAATCTAATCGCTTTTAACTGAATCAAAAAATTACCGAGCATCGCTCGGTGTTCTAGGTACTTTTCTTTAAACCCTCTAAGTACCTATTGTGTTCGGAAAAAATTCAGAAAATACATACCTAATAATGTTTCTTTTAGTTTTAATTTGTTCTTTTATCTTAATTGATCATCAATAAGCTTGCAAAATCGTAGAGTACACCCCCCCCAGCCCCACGGTTAAAGTCAACCCCTGAACAACTTGGCTCCAGTTACTTTCCATTAACCCATGAATCTACGATGTACCCAAGTTACTGTTACCCCCGAAGCCAATAAAATTGCGGTGTTTAACCAAGGCCCCTGGAGAGGTTAGATCCCCATGGAGAGTCACCCCGATGTCATTTATTTTTTATTTTTATTCTTTTTTATATATAAAATAAAATAATAATAGGCAAATATATAATATAAAGTGGTCATTAAAAATCCTAAGGCTATAAGTTCATGTATATTATTGCACAAGTAGAAAATTACACGGAGAAGTACATTGAGCTAAATTTTACAATGATACCTATTTAATAATTTCTATATTAGAAGTTTCAGTTGATAAACACCTAGGACGTATATTTTTAAGAGATAAAATTATCAGAATGCAGGAGATTTCAACTCCTAGCTCTGGATTCATTTTCAAGTGTTGTGTTGTTTTTACTTTACCATACAGGGTATGGTCAAGTATTGTAATCGTGCATGAAAAAAGTGGTTTTTTCACTTCTTTTTTTCAAAATATCTAAAAAACGGCTGAAATTATTTCGATTAAAAAAATTGAGCGAAACCATGCCATTTCGCTCTACAAAAAAGCTCTAATAAGTGAACATCGAAAAAATTATATTTTTCGAGATAATAATTGTTTTGTCAAAATGTCTGCTAGTTAGTTTAGTCTGTGCGTTACCAAATTTGTGTACGAGCTAGCTCAAAAACTAGTGTGAATATCGAAACCAAATTTCACACGTAGTTTTGGTTCATTGAGATTAAGAGCTTATTAGATTTTGGTGCATATCGACCCAAAATTAAAGGGGGTCGAGGGGGGTTAGAAATTAAAAATCTAGGTCGTTTGAGCAAACTCAACCAAATTTTGTATACATAATCAGTGGACCCCCAGAAGTCTAAAAATGCAAAAACTAACCGCCCGAAATGTGGGAGGGGGGGGGTCAAAAAATGAAAATCTTGGCCATTTACCAAACTAAACAAAATTTTGTATACATAATCAGTGGGTCCCAAGGAGTCTAAAAATGCAAAAACTAACCGCCCGAAATGTGGGAGGGGAGGAGTCAAAAAATGAAAATCTTGGCCATTTACCAAACTAAACCAAATTTTGTATACATAATCAGTGGGTCCCAGGAGCCTAAAAATGCAAAAACTAACCCTCCCCCCTACATGATTATAAATAATTTTATTAAATATTAAATATAAGTGAGGGGCCAGGATGTATGGTAAAGTCAAGTGGATGGCCACATCAGAACACGTCAGCTTATTTTATAATGATACTGATACAAGAAGAAGTTGCACCGATAAGGTACAATCTCTGTGTCCCCGGTGGACCCTTGTATCTTGGAAATAAGAATAGATTTAGGGATTGGGTCAGAGTTGAAGTTATTCGTGGATGTGTGTCTTGGAGTGATTGAAGGCTATATGTTGCTGGGAAGACGGTCAGAAGAATAAAGTTCCAGTCTCTAGATGTCATAGGGATAAACGAGTTGGCGAATGCGTTTGTCACTTTCAATTTTACTTCATTATTTGACCGAGGGTTTTTTCAGACTTTTAAATTGGTAGGTATACGTTGTTGGCGTTTCGACAGACTGGTCAAGGATAGAACTTGGAAAACCAGAACGTTCCAAAATAAAGGCGATAGGTATAGTGAATTGGCCCCAGAAAGATATCTGGATCATCATTTGAGGGTATGTTGGTACTAATAAGATACGTTGATCCTGCAAGTTTCAGACCTTTATCTACTTTGGTTTTTGAATAAATCGAAAAAAACTGAAAATCAGAAAATAATTTTTTTCTCAAAAACGCCTTGACTGATTTGAATGTAATTTGGTCACATTATAGAGCTATATAAAGGCTATAATCGGGAAAAATAACCACTCATAATCTTCATAATAACCGTTTGAAACAGTGGATTTTTTTCTCTATGATAATGTTTTCGTACAATTTCAAAACTAATTTTTTTATATATCTTTTTCAATGTAGAATAACCTCTCAAATACACAAATTGATCGAAAAGGTACGCCATATTGAAAATAATAAAAAAATTGATTTATTTCAATGTTTTTACCCTTGAAACAAAAGAAACGAAGCCTATTCGATTACTTTATAAGTGCAGATAACATAAAATATTCAAAACAATAATATGGAAATAATTTTTTTTTATTAAAATACTTTAATATTCAAAAATTAATTATAAACTATATTGAAATGTTCGTTTCTGTTGTTTCAAGGGTAAAAACATTGAAATAAATCGGTTTTTACATTAAAAAATCAGTTTTTTATTATTTTCAATATGGCGTACCTCGTGGATTTGAGAGGTTATTCTACATCGAAAAAAATCAAACCGACTTCAAAAAATTAAATGCAACAAATAAAACACACTAAAGGGTATAAAATAATTATTTTCTTATTTAGTTACAACTAAACGACGAAATATTAACATGAAATTGCTTTTTGAAGTCGGTACCAAACATATATCTTTTATGAATCGCACTCGACGGATCTTACTTTTTTTTTAATGATATTGATGTAGAAGGAGATACACCAGAAGGTGGATCCCCTAAAGGCCTGTATGGGCTGGCCCCTCCATCGTGAAAAGAACAGAGTAGAAGGAAAGAAGCCGGGATCACGAGCCAATCTCAGAAACTAAGATACACTTTAATATCCAATTTACTAAGGTTTTAGGGCTTCGAGCAGTGGTAAATTCTCCGCACGATAAATTCGGTTACATTTATCTCCCACTTACTTAGTACGTTTGGAGGGTATGCTCGCTTATAGGTATAGTTTGTTTGGTACCGACATCAAAAAGTAATTTCATGTTAATATTTCGTCGTTTTAGTTGTAACTAAATAAGATAATAATTATTTTATACCTTTTAGTGTATTTTATTTTGTTGCATTTAATTTTTTGAAGTCGGTTTTATTTTTTCTTAAAAATTATTTTTATTTTTCTCTTTTTAGTGATGTTATTAATA
Source organism: Forficula auricularia (assembly GCA_024734495.1). Classification (NCBI taxonomy): domain Eukaryota; kingdom Metazoa; phylum Arthropoda; class Insecta; order Dermaptera; family Forficulidae; genus Forficula; species Forficula auricularia. The sequence continues at coordinate 72,061,832 of JALMQS010000099.1, forward strand.
GTGATCCTATCATCAGAACTTGACCAAATTAATATGGCACCATCCCTAAGATATCTCCTTTCCAATAAAAAGAATCATCGAAATCGGTTCATAAACAAAGAAGTTAGGCCTAAACAAACCTAACAAAAAAGGTCTAATACCAATAAAAAAAAAATGGGACCAATCGGAAGGTAGATTGAGCCCAATGCAAAAATATTTTCAAAATCGGTTCACAATTGGCGGAGATATGAGGTAACATAGGCACAAAACTAAAAAAAATTCAGTCGAATAGAGAACCTCCTCCTTTTTTGAAGTCGGTTAAAAGATATTAAAAAATTAGTTTTAAAATTGTACGAAAACGATTATCATAATGAAAAATAATAATTTCGAAAAAAATTGCCTGTTTCAAACGATTATTATTAGTTGTTATTTTTTCCCGATTATAGCCTTGCTATAGCTTTATGATATGATCAAATTTTTAACCGACTTCAAAAAAGGAGGAGGTTCTCTATTCGATTGAATTTTTTTTTTTTTTTTTTTTTTTTGTGCCTATGTTTACCTCATATCTCCGCCAATTCTCAACCGATTTTAAATTTTTTTTTGTATTGGGTCCAGTCTAGCTTCCGATTGGTCCTATTTTTTTTCGGATTTTTTCATAGGTATTATGACCTTTTATTAGGTTTGTTTAGACCTAACCTCTTTGTTTATGAGCCGATTTCGATGGTTCTTTTTTTATCCGATAGGGGGTGTCTTAGGGATGGTGTCATATTAATTTGGTCAAGTTCTGATGATATGATCACTATTAATAACATCACTAAAAAGAGAGAAATAAAAATAATCTTTAAGAAAAAATAAAAACCTGACTTCAAAAATTAAATGCAACAAATAAAATACACTAAAAGGTATAAAATAATTATTATCTTATTTAGTTACAACTAAACGACGAAATATTAACATGAAATTACTTTTTGAAGTTGGTGCCAAACATATACCTTTTATGAATCGCACTCGACGGATCTTACTTAGTACGTTTGGAGGGTATGCTCGCTTATAGGTATAGTTAGTTTGGCACCGACTTCAAAAAGTAATTTCATGTTAATATTTCGTCGTTTAGTTGTAACTAAATAAGATAATAATTATTTTATACCTTTTAGTGTATTTTATTTGTTGCATTTAATTTTTTGAAGTCGGTTTTTATTTTTTTCTTAAAAATTATTTTTTATTAAAATCGTTCAAGCCGTTTTTGACAATTTTTTTTTTCTAATTTTCAGATTTTTTTGATTTATTCAAAAACCAAAGTAGATAATTTCCACAATCAACGTATAAGTATTATTATTACCAAAATACTTTCAAATGATGATCCAGATATCCTTCTGGTGCCGATTCACTATCCTTATCGTCCTATGGCCTTTACATTTCACGTCAAGATGTTCGAAAAATAAACTTCCTCTCAGCACTTGAAAACCACTCTTTGACTAAGTGTTGAAACGTCGTGCATTCTGATATTCTTATCTCATTAAAAAACTGTGCAATCTAGGTGCTTTCAGTCGAGATTTCTCTTTTCATAAATATCTGTATTAAACTTGTAAGACTTGAAGTGTCTCAGGCTGTGCGGTTGAGCTTCCAAGAGAACGATGACTTGTATGATTAGCTGGATTTTATCTTCACTTGAAGACGGCAAGTTTGGAATTTGAAAGAGTGCTTTAAAATTTTAATTACTTTTGTACCTAATTACTATCCCCGAAAAAAGATCTAAATCATGCCTAAGTAAAGTTAAACTTTTCCTTATCTTACAAAGATTGGAAAGAAATTAATTTTCGTTTAATCCTTTCATTAGTTGTATAAAAGTTAATTAAATTCATATTAAACAACGCCAAGTTGTTTTAGTAATTATCTAAGAACTTTTAACACTCACAATTCATCATGCTTTTTAATTTGTTCTTCTGTAGGAATTCCAATCAAGATTACTAGAAAACAATAATTAATTAAAATATACTATTCTTTTGTTCCATAATTAGCCCTATTAAGGTGAGTCTAGAGAAATTAAATACTGCCCACAAATATCTATATCTTAAATTTTTTTATATTCTTCTCTTACAGTAAAAATGTTCGTTACTCAATATCTTATTAAACGACCAATTCTTGTACATACGAGTAGTATTTATATGTTGCAGTAAAAACCCATTTTTAGTAAGAACGGGTTCTTACTAGCTAAAAACGCGTTTTACTGAACACCTTTATGGCAACTTATGATGTTGGTTGAGTTTGGTAAAAAAGTCTAGAATCTTCATTTTCGACGCTTACGCCTCATTTTGGGAGTTTATTTTCAAAAAATTTTAAACAAAAATGTCAAAAATTAGAAGCAAAGTTGTAGAGGATGATTTTTGACATTTTTGCAAAAGATTTTTTGAAAATAAAGACCTAAAATGAGGCGAAAAAGATTTTAGACCTTTGAACCAAACTCAACCTTCATCAGTAAACTCTAGTTGCCTCAAAGATATTCAGTGAAACGCGTTTTAACTAGTAAGAACCCATTCTTACTAAAAACGGGTTTTTATTGCAACATATATATAGAATCAGTTTCTCGAAAACGGCTTTTTGATTAAATTCATGGGTTAGGGGGTTTTGGGGTTGACAATTCGAATTGTCACGGTCTCATCCTCGGCTAGTTTGTTTTTGATCGGTTTTTTGTTAATTGAAATAATTATTTACAGGTGGTTGTCTCGATAAAAATGTTATTTACATTTTTATTAAATTTCTTTTAATAATTAATTGGTTTTTTAATATTATATCCCACTAGTAGATCATTATAAATATTATTATATATATATTAAAAAGTTTGGCAATTTTATTAAAGGAGAGGAATAAGACGGAAGGCGATAAATATGGAATTGGAATAATTATCGGAAAAGAGGTTTTTTTATTTAATTAGTTTTTTCCTCTTATTAAAAACAAGGACTAAAAAGATGATCAAGGACCGACTCGATGGTGGAGAAGTAATCTCCGAAGTCGAAGCTAAAATACAATGTATACATTAATTAATGTAAAATTTAATTAATTAAAGGTATTTTTCTATAAAATAATTTATTAGAATATCAATTTCATTCTCTCAAAAAGTCCGACATTTCGAAGGATCGTAAGGATACATCTTCAGGATTTAAAAGGGTCAACGAAAGAACCTCGGTGTATATTAATATTATTTTAAATTGCACTTATATTCAAAACTTTGTCGCCAGTATTGATGATGGCCATAGGGGGTAAAAACCTAATTTAGCAGGGAGAATTTACCACTGCTCGAAGTCCTTAAAAAACTTTGTTCCCGGTGACATTAAATAAATTTTTAAAAAATGTCGGTTTTTTTTTTTTTATTTTTTTTTTAAATGTATTTTCAAAATAACACCAAACTGTAATCGGAAATACGATTTTTATCCATTATTATGTTGTTTATTTATTTCTAAAATAAAAAATTAAAAATATTTACTGTACATTCAAAACACAGTATATTCTACCTTAAATGGTTAAAAAATACTCGATTTCATTATGTATTTAGATGTTATATAAGATAATAAATAAATATTTTATTGAAACAAACTAAATACAATATACCAGAGATTATATTTTTAGATAAAAACTTTGATATAAATTTCTGATTAGGAAGTATGCGTGACCTAAGTCTGTGAGGTCACGTGTGCGGCGAGTCAACTTTTATCTCGCGGTCTGTGAAGAATTTTTGTAATTTCTCCTTTTGATTTAGCAAATGTTTAATAGATTCATCTAGAGATTAGCCAGTGCACTCGAGTTCAATTTCTTCGCCGGTCAGCAGCTTTTATAGAAATTTCACTGAGATACAACGAATGGGGTCGAAAAACCACTACAGAATGTCCATTCAATTGTGATATTTTGGAAAGTTAGAAACTAGTGGTGTAGGAATCCTCCCCCGCCCATTCAAGGCCCTGTTGAAGAAACATTTTTATCCTCTTCTTCTTATTTTTAAACCTCTAGGTTTATTTCTTCCAGATCGATCTTTATCTCTTCTTGGGATGACCTCTCTCTCTTCTTTTTTTTTCTAATTTTATTGAAAATTATATTTTGAACACTTTTATAATAAAGTAAGATGATTTTGAAAAATTTTAGAAACTTTTTAAAATTCAAAATATAAAATACTAGGTAGGATTCACATAAATAAAAAGATCAGATGCTTACAAATGAAACTCCTAAGATGGGCTTATACCCGTGAAATATATATATAGAGTCGTGTTCAACAAGCATTTTACCCATACAGGGTATGGTCAAGTATTGTAATCGTGCATGAAAAAAGAGATTTTTTTTCCTTCTTTTTTTCGAAATATCTCAAAAACGGCTGCAACTACTTTGATTAAAAAAATTGAGCGAAGCCATGTCCTTTACGGTCTGCAAAAAAGTCCAAATAAGTGAACATCGAAAAAATTATTTTTTTCGAGATAATAATTGTTTTGTCAAAATGTCTGTTAGTTAGTCTGTTTAGTTGGGTGTCCGTTAGTCTGTGCGTTACCAAATTTTGTGGACGAGCTAGCTCAATAATTTTTAAGAAGAAAATAAAAACCGACTCAAAAAATATAATGCAACAAATAAAATACACTAAAAGGTATAAAATAATTATTATCTAATGTTAGTTACAACTAAACGACGAAATATTAACATGAAATTACTTTTTGAAGTCGGTACCAAACAAACTATACCTATAAGCGAGCGTACCCGCCAAACGTACTAAGTAAGATCCGTGGAGTGCGATTCATAAAAGTTATATGTTTGGCACCAACTTCAAAAAGTAATTTCATGTTAATATTTCGTCGTTTAGTTGTAACTAAATAAGATAATAATTATTTTATACCTTTTAGTGTATTTTATTTGTTGCATTTAACTTTTTGAAGTCGGTTTTTATTTTTTCTCAAAAATTATTTTTATTTTTCTCTTTTTAGTGATGTTATTAATAGTGATCATATCATCAGAACTTGACCAAATTAATATGACACCATCCCTAAGACACTCCCTTTCGGATAAAAAAAGAACCATCGAAATCGGTTGATAAACAAAGAGGTTAGGTCTAAACAAACCTAATAAAAAAGGTCTAATACCTATGAAAAAAAACGAAAAAAATGGGACGAATCGGAAGCTAGTATGAGGTAACATAGGCACAAAAAAAAAAAATTCAGTCGAATAGAGAACCTCCTCCTTTTTTGAAGTCGGTTAAAAACTAGTGTGAATATCGAACCAAATTTCACAGGTAGTTTTGGTCCATTCAGATTAAGAGCTGATTAGATTTTGGTGCATATCGACCCAAAAATTAAGGGGGTGGAGGGGGGTTAAAAATTAAAAATCTAGGCCATTTGAGCAAATTCAACCAAATTTTGTGTACATAATCAGTGGGACCCCAGAAGTCTAAAAATGCAAAAACTAGCCGCCCAAAGGGGGGGTTAAGGTCAAAATATGAAAATCTAGGCTCTTGTACCAAACTCAACCAAATTTTGCATACATAATCAGAGGACCCCCATGAGTCTAAAAATGCAAAAATTAACTCCCCCTACATGAATATAAATAATTTTATTAAATATTAAATATAAGCGAGGGGTCAGGTTGTATGGTAAAGTCAAGTGGATGGCCACATCAGAACACATCAGCTTATTTATTTATGTGAAACCTACTTAGTATTTTTATATTTTAAATTTTAGAAAGTTTCCAAAAATTTTCAAAGTTTTCTTTACTTTATTTAAAATGTTTCACCAAGAACCCACACCATTCTCCCTAACAAAACTTTTATAATATGTGAAGTTAAATTTGTTATTTTATTTGGCGTCTCAAGTTATATATTTTTAATAGCCTTAAGCTGCTGCCTAGCATAAATGATTCGGAGATTTGAATGAAAGAGTCTTCCTGGACACAGATCCTTATCATATCATATTGTAGAGTCAGGGACGCGCTAAGTCCCTTCACCAGATACAATCATGTTCAAAACCTCTCGCAGCACGCTCGCTGTTTGCCAGTAGTAGCATCAGTCCGTTCATTCAATGGCCACACCTCTATAATAGGAGCCCCTGCTAGTTAGACAACTAGATTGGCAGATCAGTAAAGAGTATGCCTATCCTGCAAACCAGGCAGGCGATCGCAATACTTCACATTATATTCTATATCATGTAATGATATAATGAGGTCTCGCCTAGAGTCCAAAAGTGGAAATGGTGAAATTAAGGCTAAGTCTTAGAAAGTATTGTCTCAAATAAAATTTATCATATATACATTTATATATAATGAAAAAATACAAATCTTTATAAAACAATCTTGGAACGTTTATTTTTGAAACTAGACGTTTCAGGAGAAATTCTCCTTTATTAAGAGAATTTTTTTTTTAATTTGAAAAAGATAAAAAAAGTTGTTTACAAAACATTAGGGAAAACAATTGTTTTTTAAATCCATGCGCTAATGACCTTAGCAGTCGATGCACCTTTAAACCCTCAATAATAATAATAATAATTTCTTTTTCAATTTTTAAAAAAAATTCTATTGATAAAGGAGAATTTCTCCTGAAACGTCTAGTTTCCAAATAAACGTTCCAAGATTGTTTTATAAAGATTTGTATTTTTTCATTATATTATAATAAAAACAATAAATGATTAATTTTTTTCGATATACATTTATATATACATAAAAAAAGAATATATAAATCATCACCTTAGAGTGTAAATCTGCTAACTCCAAATAAGAAAAGTTTTACAGGGCGGAAATTTTTTTTTTAATATTGTTGTTATGGAAAGAAACTATTTTTCACATTTTTTTCCTACAACTTACGATCGTAATTTTAAGTAGAAGTTTTACTTGGGCGATACTTATATATGTAAATGATTTGCCTTCTATCGTGCAATCATCTATTAGGCTTTTCGCGGATGATTGTGTCGTATATAGAAGTAATTGATAATGATTGTGATAGCCTTACTTTACAGAATGACCTGGATCAAATTGAAGGATGGTGTAGATCCAATTCAATGGAACTAAACCATTCCAAGTCAAATTTGGTTAGATTTAGTACTAGAAATCTGGTTAGTCCTCAAAATTATTACATTGGTGGAAATATTATCAATGAATCTAAATTTTATAAATATTTAGGCATACATATTCAGGCAAATTTAAAGTGGGATATGCATATTAGTTATATAGTCAATAAGGCTTATAGGAAATTGGGGATGTTTGGTAGAATTTTGAAGGGTACATCTAGAGAAGTTAAGTCAAAAGTTTATTTAACTTATGTAAGACCTAATTTAGAGTATTGTTCTGTGGTTTGGGACAAACATCCACAACGATTAGAGAGAAAATTGATATGGTACAAAGGAGGGCGGCTAGATTTGTTTTTGGTAAATTTGATAGGTTTAGTAGTGTCACTTCAATGATTAATGAATTAGGATGGTATCTAGCTTATTGGAGAGAAGGGAATGGGCTAAATTGAAAGTGATTTTCAAAGCCTATAAGGGTTTTAGGAGTTGGGAGGAAATAACGAATAGATTTCAGGAACCAAATTATTTAGGTAGAGCTGATCATAGAAAAAAGATTCGTGTGCCAAGATTCTTGAAAAATATCGGTTTACATTCATTTGTAGGATCTGGCATTGATTTGTGGAACAGTCTGTCTGTTACTACTTGGGATTATAGTCCTCTGCCCTCTATGATTAAATCAATTATAAATTTTGTCAAGTCCTAATGTCCTAGAGTTGTGCAAAATTTTATTTAGTTCTCACAAGCAGAGATTAGGTGAGGTAGAGAGAGGTCATACCATACTTGTTAAGGTTTTGACCAGGTTTCCTTAACAACTTATGGCAAATGCCGGGATGGCTAATGCGTCGCTTGCTCCTGGTACCGGGTTTTTTGCGCGGAATTTTTAAATTACTTTTTGTCTTTTGATGGAAATCTATGGTCATGTTATTTGTTAATGAGCATACATTTCTATTTTTTTCTTCTTTCTTTTTTTTTTTTTACTTGTTTATTATTTGTTAAATTGTTGTAATTAATTTGTATTGATGTTTATTAATGTAATGTTGTAGCTAGATTGTATTGATGTTTGGAGGACCTAGCCACCGAGGACTTGTGCCTCTAAGCAGGTCGAGAAATAAAGATTTATTTATTTATTTATTTATTTACGATGCTGTATCTCTTTTTCTTTCGAACGGTATTATAATATGTCAATATATGATAAAAAATGAAGTTGGCAGCTTTACCCTCTAAGGCGGCGAAATGTACTTGGTCTTATAAATGAAAAGTACCTATTGCTTATCCGGCAAAAAATGGAATATGATTAATCTTAGTTAATTTGAACACTATTAAAGGCAAAGCCTACGGCGAGTTGATATATTAAAAGACAGTTCATTAAAAATAAACATAACTCTGTTGAATATAATTAAAACTAATTTAATGTTATGGATTAATGTGGAGATTCTATACTTCTCTTTTCTGGTACAAATCGAAATAGATTCATTAGCTGAAATTGAATTGAAGAAAGTTGACATTTTTAGATTACTCCTCAGCTGTGATTGTTTTTTTCCTTGTTAAATTATATAATCAAAATCTTATTCTTATTATATTAAACGAGCAAATCTTGTATACAGGGTGATTCACTGTCCATGACACGTTAGACGTTTATGGAAAACGGAAGACAGGATTTTTCTGAAAATTTAGCACCTTACATTTTCTTACCTGTTCTATCGATCTAAAATATTTTCAGAATTGCGACCTTTCGGCTTTCATCGAAAAGTCATAGCAACTTTATTTTTTTAAATAGAACACCCCGTATATTAACACGTTTTTAGAACAGCCCTTTTATTAAAATACTTTTTTGTTAATATTGTACTATATCTATCTCTATCGGTTTTCCAGATAAAAAATAATTTGTGTTAAATATGGTCCAAAACATGGCCCTAATTAAACTTAAATAAATTAGTGCTCTCAATTCATGAAAAGTTGATATTTTGGTGGTAGTTTAGACACACCCGAAGTATTTAATTTACGCCGAGAAATCGACTCCATATTATACAGGGGTGCTAAGATTACTACTATTTCCGTTATTAATAAAAGGGGTCAAAAGTTCGTTTTTTCAAATGAGACCCCTGTATATTATTCGATAAATTGAAAGACAAAGAAACATGCTTTAAGACGATATATCATGCCTCTATAACTAAAACATCAAGTGTTCTTAATAAAAGGCGCTTTTTAGGTGGAAAATTACCTTTTTAATGAATTTAATTTAAACTAACCATGAAAATATCAAGCTTATACAGTTTGTTGACTATTTATAAGTAACTTATAAATAATTTATTGACGATGTTCAAAACAATCTCCCAAAATGTACCGCAAATATTGATTATTCAAACGAAATTCAGATAGTACAAAATAAATAATTACATAAGAACTTCGTTTGAATAATCAATATTTGCGATCATTTTGGGGGATTTTTTTGGAACACCGTCAATAAATTCTTTATAAGTTACTTATAAATAGTTAACAAACTGTCATAAGCTTATTATTTCCATGGTTAGTTAAAATTAAATTCATTAAAAAGTAATTTTTCAGGAAAAATCGCCTTTATTGAGAAAACTTGATCATAGGGTACATGATATATCGTCTAAAAACATTTTTTCTTCGTCTTTCAATTTATTGAGTAATATACAGGGATGTCTCATTTGAAAAAACGAACTTTTGACACCTTTTATGAATAACGGAAATCATAGTAATCTTAGCACGCCCTGTATAATATGGAGTTGATTTTTCGGCGTAAATTAAATACTTCGGGTGTGCCTAAACTACCTACCAAAATATCAACTTTTCATGAATTGAGAGCACTAATTTATTTAAGTTTAATTAGAGTCATATTTAACGCAAATTATTTTTTATCTTGAAAACCGATAGAGATAGGTATAGGACAATATTAACAAATAAACTGCAACGGATCGTTGCTAAACTTTATCCAAATTCATTTGAAATATTAATATGTTCTTGAGTAAAAGTACTTTAAAATATAATTTTACTAAAAACTTTATTTAACCTTTTTTGTGGTCCCGAAGGTACTTAATTAGGATATTAAATTTCATCAAAATTGGTTAAGTTATTTTCAAGATATTTAGAAAAAACTAAAAAAGTACTGAAATAAAGTACTAATGTTTGTGGACCGATATGTACCAAAAACTAATCAGCGCTTCATTTTGTTAAACTAATGGTAGGTTTTCAATTTCAATTCATTCAGTGCAACGGTGTGGAAAAATTCGTGGACGAAAAAAACGATAACACACACAACACATAACATCCATCCATCCGCACGCACTTCTCCAAGAAATGGCGAACGAAACGATCTTTTCGATGGAAGCCGAAACGTCGCAATGCTGAAAATATTTTAGATCGATAGAACAGGTAAGAAAATGTAAGGTGCTAAATTTTTCAGAAAAATCCTGTCTTCCGTTTTCCATAAATGTCTAACGTGCCATGGACCGTGAATCACTCTGTTATATATATATATCCAATCGGGTTCTCGAAAACGGCTCTAACGATTTGGATGAAATTCAGTAAGGGGTTTTTGTGTTGGCGGTTCGATCTGTCTCGGTCTCATCTTCGGCTAAGTTGTTTTTGATGAGTTTTTTGTTTATTGAAACAATTATTCACAATGTGGTTGTCTCGATAAAAATGTATACCTAATTCAGATTTTATTTCAATTTTCTATTTAATAAAATTAATAATTGGGTTTTTTTATTTTTAAATTCCACTAATAGATCATTACAAATATTATTATATATTAGAATTTGCCAATTTAATTAATTAGAGGTATTTTTCTATTTATATAAAATAATTTATTAGTAAATCAATTTCATTCTCTAAAAAAAATCCGACAATTCGATGGATTGTGCCTCCTTCTTCAGGATTTAAAAGGGTCAACGAAAGAACCTCCGTGTATATTAATATTATTTAATTTTTAATTGCAATTAAATTCAAAACTTTGTGCCCAGTGATAGGTCTTGATGATGGCCATAGCGTAGTCAAAACGTTGGTAACAACTAAATTAAATTTTCATTTTATTTTACCAGGGGAATAAAAATCGACCTTTTTAACGTGTATTTAAAATCAAAAATAATATTAATATATCGCTTTTAATTGAAGCAAAAAATTAGCGAGCATGGCTCGGTGTTCCAGGTACTTATAAATTAATTAGGTTCTATGATTAATTAAGCTTTTTAAAATACTAATTAACGAAATATAAGAAATCGATGTATATTTTTATTTCTTAATCAACTTTGACGTTTATTTTCAAAAAAAAAAAAAATGAATTAAATTCAGTTCGCTTTAGAGTCTAGACATATTTAACTGCATTGAATGTTTTTCTCGTGAGTCCATGGGTTTATTTGAATTCCGATTCCATGCCTGGCGGGTGAAAATTTGCATTAAATCGTGCTCTTTTATTTTATTTTATTTTAATTTTTTTCGATGGGGGCTTAACGATTTATATACTTAATATATTTGTATACATTATCCTCCAAGCTAATTTTTGATATAGTATGTTGGCTGGCCTTGGGGGCATGTTTTAAGATCAAGGCTAATTTCAAGGTCGGCTCGTATAAAGAGTTTGTCGGAGGAGTCCTCTCATTAGGTCGACTACTTTTTATATCAATCATACTTCAAGCCCAATTTATATAAGTCTTGTAAGACGTTTTATTATTTTAAAAGAAATTAATTTAAAACTAACTGATCATGACTTTAAAAGAAATTTATACCACCTGGTCAGCAAGTTTCACACGTTTGAAAACCAAAGAAAGTACAGGTGTCAGATTATTTGCGCCCGGGTTCAATTATCTACTTATAAAATCGCCCATCTTTCTCAAAATAAATTTTATTTATTATTTGTACAAGGAAGCAATAAATTGGAATAAATAAATTTTTTTAATCTTTCGTTTTACTTTTTTTATGATCTACAAAGAAAGACCTTGCTGACAGATTAAAAAGCTACGAAAAAGAAAGATTTCTTATTTGATTTAACACTGGAGTAAAGAAAGTGATACACTACATCAGGGCTGTCCAACAAAATACTTCGTATGCATCTTTATCAGTGAGTTTTAATAGATATGGTATATAAAGATAAAGTAAATAAATATTATATTTAATATTGATTTACTATGAGTTAAGGATACTAGGTCACTTATTTCACATTAAAATTAAAAAATTAAAAGAAATATTTTTTTCTTTTTTCAATATATATATTTCGGGCTATCAACCCATCTTCCAGGAAGTACAGAAAGTAACTGAGATTCTTTTAATTTTTAATTTTAATGTGAAATAAGTGACCTAGTATCCTTAACTCATAGTAAATCAATATTAAATATAATATTTATTTACTCTTATCTTTATTAAAGATGTTTCTTCACCTTGCATCAACACCACAATCTCTACTAATTATTGATTTGGTATATAAAGAAAAAAACACGTTTTTTATTTTAATTTATTAAAAAAAATATCAAATTACAAAAAATTAGTGCGAAATTTGAGGATGTTGGTTTTTCAATACTAATGAATCAATATTAAGTTTAATATTCGTTTTTGATAAACGAAGCAACTGGAGAAAGTGGCTTATCAGATAAGAAAGATAAGAGTAAATCAAATACTATATGTAATATTCATTTGACTATGAATTAAGGATTCTTGGTCACTTGTTTCATTAAAATTAAAAAATTAAAAGATGAAAAAAAAATTTCAATATATATATATTTCGAGCAGTAAGCTCATCTTCAGGAAAGTACAGAATTATAACTTGATAGTAAAGAATCCTTAACTCATAGTAAATGAATATTACATATATAGTATTTATTTACTCCTATCTTTATTAAAGATGTTTCACCTTGCCAACTAATACACCAATCTCTACTAATTATGGACGCATCGAGATAGGCCAGTAAATAGGGAGTTTCAGCTAGATTAATTACGAGAAGAGTGTTTTTTTCTAGAATCGTTTGGTATGGTGTGCGTATGCCAAATCTAAGTTTGCGACCTCGAAAGTGTAGGGGACAACTTTTGTTGGCCGAAAAACCTCGAAATTTTCAGACTTTTTCCAGTTTTAACTTATAACTCAAAAACAGTTGACATTTTATAAATAACTGTCCTATTGTAAATTAAAGTGAACAAAATTTCGGTTGTTCCAGGTACTTTTAATCTAAAATAAACAAAGCAAGAAGTTTCAGTGAAATTGAAAAATTTATAATAAAGTTATTTAAGTTTAAAGTTGCTCAAATGACCCGTGTTGTCCTTCTAGTGTTAATTATTTATATACATTTAATGGAAAAGTATTGGAATGCATTTTATAAGTAGGTAATCAGGAAATAAATACCTATTGTTCATGTATGGAGAACATGTATCTATTTGTTTAATTTATTTCGTGTTTTTACTTAAAGATCTCAAATAATTTATTGTTTATATCATGGGTGGTCTAAGTCAAATATTAGAAATAAAAACCCTTGAAAAAAAAATCACAAATCTGACCTTTTATGCTTTAAATTTCACCATAATCAGACTAATTCTCGATTGAGAGAGTAGGATTTATTCTAATTTTCTTTTGGAAGTCAGTAGGAAAAAAGTTACAATTATATTTAAGAGGTTAACCATTTAAAAAACAAGTATATTTAGACACACCTAGATATCCTAATGTTTCGTAAAGCCGGTCACACAGATTCGGCTTAAAGACCAGCCAGGTCACTAGTTATTTTAACAAATCTACAATCACGAGCGGATCCAGAATTTTCCCAAATGCTTAGAGTTTCTTTTAGTTTTGGCTTATAAATATTTGAGACGTATATATTTACATATTTATTTTGGAATTTCCTTTAGGGAGTAGAATAAATCGTCTTTAATTAAAAATGAATTGTGAGAGGTTCGAAAACATTTAGAATATCGATATTCCAATTACCTAATAGGTACTTCAAAGAAGGTATAAGTGCGAAATATATAATCTTATCATATCTTATATTATTAAATGAGCAATTCTTGTAGATAATATATATATATACAATCGGTTTCTCGAAAACGGCTCTAACGATTTCGCTAAAAATTGGTAAACTTATCAAATCTCATGAGTTATTAGTCGGGTATAAATTTTAATCCGATTGAAATAAAGGAAGGGGGTGTAAATTTGTCATGTCGCAAAATCAATATTTTAATCGTTCAAATTTCGTCTTCCCCAAGTTGCAGAGCCTTGAAATTTAAAACTTAAGTTATCTAGAGGCTAGAAGAAGTACCACAAGATTTCGGCTAAAATAGAAGTACCGAAAGTTGATGTTTACGTCTTTAAGAATGTACCCCCCCCGCATTTCCCAAACATAAATCTCAGAGCTATGAAATTCGAAACTTAAGCTCGAAGGCTAGAAGGGTCAGCAAGCTTTTGCTTGAAATCGAAAAACCGGAAGTTGACATTTGTAATTAGTAGAGAATGTGGTGTTGGTGCAAGGTGAGACATCTTTAATAAAGATAAGAGATAAATATTATATTTAATATTGATTTACTATGAGTTAAGGATTCTAGGTCAACTTATTTCACATTAAAATTATTTTAATGTGAAATAAGTGACCTAGAATCCTTAATATTATTTATTTACTCTTATCTTTAGTTGACATTTAGATGAAAGATTTTTCGTTTTTTTTCTCAAAAACGGCAATAACGATTTTTTAAAAAAATTGGTGTACTTATCAAATTTCATGAGTTATTAGTCGTGTATAGATTTTAATCCTATTGAAATAAAGGAAGAAGGTGTAAATTAGGAGTGTCGTAAAATAAATATTTTAATCATTCATTTATCGTCTTCGGTAAAGTCGCTGAGTCTTGAAATTAGAATTTAGAGGCAAAAAGTTACCGAACATCGCTCGGTGCTCCAGGCAGTATAACTAAATTAGAGTAAATAATGAAAGCATTTTCAAGATATTTAATACCAAGAAATTTTGGTGATTTGCCAATTATTTTATCATTGATGAACATTTTAAGCTAGAAATCTGTTATCTGAGGGGCAGTTTGATTAATAGAAAATTGAATGCAGATTAATATTAAGCTGTCCACCTGTGAATCGGGCTCATATAGAAGTGATCCGGATCAGAACTTGAGATATAAAATATTTGTGGTTGAGAAGGAAAAAAATGAACAAATTTTAAAATACGCCATTTCTGCCCGGATTGCGGTTACTGGCACTCTGGTTCGATTCTCGTGGAGGTGAAAAACAACCCTTCTGAC
Source organism: Forficula auricularia (assembly GCA_024734495.1). Classification (NCBI taxonomy): domain Eukaryota; kingdom Metazoa; phylum Arthropoda; class Insecta; order Dermaptera; family Forficulidae; genus Forficula; species Forficula auricularia. Next base: position 72,077,074 of record JALMQS010000099.1, read on the forward strand.
ATCCATTCCATCGGATCTAATAGACTATCTAATGATTTTCCAAAAAATAGCCCTTTAATTGATGACTGGAATGAATGATTTAATGAGGTTAAAAATGTTTCCGAAGCGAATGGTTGAATTTTTTTTTTTTGTTTAGAAAAAAAATCATTTTATTAGAGGAGAAAACCATATTGTTTTTGTATCGAGCGATGCTGGATTTTTTGATTCAGTTAAAAGCGATATATTAATATTATTTTTAAATTTAGGTAAAAGGGTCAATTTTTAATCGATGTCAAAATAAAATAAAATTGAAATAAAACTTAATTTATTTTTTTACCAACGTTTACACCCGCAGTGGCCATCATCAAGACGTATCACTGGCCAAAAAGGTTCGAATGTAATTGCAATTAAAAAATAATATTAATATACTGGGAGGTTCTTTTCGTTGAGCCCTTTTAAATCCTGAAGAAGGAGGAACGATCCTTCAAATTGTTTAAGAAAATTTAATTGATATATTCTAATAAATTACTTTATAGAAAAATACCTTTATTTAATTAAATTGGCAAATTCTAATATATAATAATAATTGTAATGATCTATTAGTGGAATTTAAATAAAAAAACAATTAATTTTATTAAAAGATAATTGGAAAAAATGTATTTATAAATTTATATTCAAACAACCAGCTGTGAATAATTATTTCAATTAACAAAAAACCCATCCAAAACAACTTAGCCGAAGATGAGACCGTGACACATCGAATTGTCAACACACAATGAATTTCATCCAAACGTTAGAGCGTTTACGAGAAACCGATTCATATATATATATAAGAATTGCTCGTTTAATATAATAAGATAAGATAAGATTAGTGTCAATTGTTTCTTAAAGTAAAGGAGATCTCAAAGAATGATCCTTTTAAATAAAGAAGTACGCCTCAGGCAGTCGCCTCTTGGTTCGCCTATAGCTTAGGCCGCCCAGCCGAGATTCGCAGTATGAAATAAAAGGCTATATTAACATAAATTCTTTAATCTCTTCATTGAATGAGTATTTTATCAAATCCAAACACTATACTTTCAACATTAAATTCAAAAATTAGTCGCTATTCAAAAGTCCGAGACAATTTTTCTTATTTGAATTAAATTGTTAGAAAATCAATTTTGGTCCCAACATTTTTATTTCACATTTGAAAAGAATTGTTTTGATTTTGAGCTTTCTAAGTTTCAGAATTTCTGAGTCAAAAATTATTAAAATCAAATTAATATCGAATCGTTATTTAGGGAGCACTTTAACAAGATAGATTATTTTTGTTTTGTTTTTTGGCTTTTCGGCCTTTCTAGCCATCAGACAATTTAAGATACTTATTATTTTTAAAATTTTGTCTTCTACCCAGGGATCAAATTTTAGCCTGTTGCCACTAGTCGGATTAAGTTAGTTTGTATTAAAACTTGAATGGCTGTACAAAGTTTATCTTTTTAATCACTAACTGTTTGGCTAACGAAAATTGACAAATCTGCAAAGAATATAAGAAATCTTGATAACTACCTCCAAATTTATTGAAGAATATCTTTAAAAACCCTCTATAAGTACTATAAGGTATAAAAATGTAAGTGTTCTCATAATTGTGTTACAAAGTCATAATTCAAAATAGTTTTATAAATTTACTATGGTGCGAAAAGTAACTTATTTTTTTCCACCTAGATTTTATCATTTAAAGTCAAATAAATATCTGACATACCGAAATGCTGTTGCAATCTTAGAATTTGGTTTTATAATTTTCATATATTATATTATTTGTCTTGCTAAAACTGAATTTCTCGACACGTCCGAGGGGTAGACAAATCTTGTCTACCAGGGGGCTCTAGTAGAGAATCCACTCAAAGTTTTTGTTAGCTAATTCCGTTTAAAAATAACTTAAACGTGGAGAATAATAATTATAATTATAACCGTGATAGTTTTGTGTGTCTGGATTCCGAAATTCCTATACTCATGATAACTTAAGAGCGGAACGTCGTATAAATTTCGTTCTGGTGCCATAATATGTGTATTTCTAATGCAAATAAGTGATTAGATTTTTGGCCTACTAGCTTAAAGAACTTCCCTTTCAAAAATACAGAAAATATATTTTTTCTGAATGAATTTGTTAAAATTTCAAGACGTTGCGTTTTTATAATTAAACTATAAACAAGCAAACAGGTGTTTTTTATTTTCAATGAATAAAACAATATATTTATAATAATAAAACTTGAGTAAGATACGAGGTAGGTTTCACAAAAAAGAAATAAAACAAAAGTGAGTTTTGAATTCGATATATTTCAGGGGTTAGCCCATCATCAGGAGTCTAAGAAAACTGATTATATATTGAAAAAATAGTTTTACAAGTAACAATTTTTAAAAAATTTTTTAAATGTATGTGGTGAGGGGAAAGTAGGGGAAGAGGAGAAGTTGTTCTAAGAATTAATATTTTCTATTGAGATTTGAACTGGCTGAAAGGAAGCTATACGTGCTATTATAATAACGAATGGACAAGTACCTGAGAAGGTACAACTTGAAAGGTACATGAGAGAGTACAATTACCCTAGTATATTCAATGTGCGAACAATGGAAGGAATGTTTAGTTAATTTATTATAACATATAATCAATAATTGTATTTTTATACACTTCCAATTGATTATTTAAAATATTTGAATTATTAGAGAGGGCTATTTTTATTTCGGTGGATTCTAAGAGATCCAATTTAAGGCCTTTTCTTTCGAAATGAATGGGGATAGGGTTATTATTAGAGGTTGAATGGTTGGATTCATGTAAGTGAATTGCGAAGGCTGAGGTCGAATCTAAATTAATGTTATCGGATTTATTGAGATGATTAAGAGCTCTTACATGCTCGGAGTAACGTATTTTGAATGAGCGGCCTGTCTGCCCTATATAAAAAGCATCACAATCTTGACAAGTTAATTTATACACTCCTGATTTGTCTAATTTATCAATTTTGTCTATTTTATTGTTAATTAATTGGGAGCCTAAATTGTTGTTGTTGTATAAAGCAGGAGTGATTCCATATGATCTAAGGGTATAAGCTAATGGAGATGTCAGATGATTAGAAATGAAGGGTATTCTTCTATATATTTTTTCAGTTCCCGATTCTAATGAGTGTAAGTGTGAAATAGTGAATTTACGTTTGATTTTATTATAAATTTTGTTGATAGTCGAAATGTTATATCCATTATTCAGGGCTATATTCTGAATGATGTTAAGCTCTTTATTGAAATTTATAGTATTCATGGGTATACTGAGGAGTCTATGAATCATTGAATAGAATGCTGCAAATTTTGTATTAATGGGGTGATTAGATGAGAAGGGAATGACTGTGTCCGTGAAAATGGGTTTTCTATATATATCTTACTCAAGTTTTATTATTATATTAAAATGTTTCACCTAGAACCAACACCGAACTCCTTAAAAGTTAACAATATATTTATTTTAAAACCCACTAATAGCTTTATACAAATAATTATACTTTAAAATTAATTAAGAAATTTGAATTTTTTCCGGACAGGAGAATAATGGAATTGAAATAATTATCGGAAAAGAGGTTTTTTTCTTTAATTAGTTTTTTCCTCTTATTAAAAACAAGGACTAAAAAGATGATCAAGGACAGTCGATGGTGGAGAAGTAATCTCCGGAGTCGAAGCTATTCATGTAAAATAATTGGTTTAATAAATTTATATTGAATTTTTCCATGTTAATTAAAATTTTAATAGTAGATATATTGTATTTAAAATTATTAATAGACCTGCAAAATGTGCTGAGCATTGAAAATGTTATCACTTTTTCATTTAATTTTGTTTGAAATTGAGATACGTGTCATCGTGTTATAAATGCATTTTATGAAGCTTTATGCACAAGATTCTTGTTTTTTGATGATAGTGAATCGATCAATTTTTTTGTCAATGGTAACATTAATATTTGAAAGTGGATTGAAAGTAAAAATATATTTCATCTTTATTTACTTTTGAATTTTCTTATTTTGAAATAAATTTAATATTTATTACAACTCTTGGATGAAATTTTCACTCTCTAAGTCAAATATATTACTTTTTATTTATTTAATTAGAAAATCTAGAATAATAAATTATGGAATGAAATGTAGTATATACCTACTAGTAATGTTCAACTTAAAAATGAAAAAAATCACCCAAAATTTGTCATTAATTCATATTATAAATTCTCATTTATATTTTTATGGAATATTTATCATTTTGTTTGAATAAATGCAAATTTATATCTTATATGATGATGTTATTATAACAAAGGCAGGTGCTGCACCTGTTCATAACATGTAATATGTAATACGACCCCCTCCCCCACACTACATAATAAAAAATTCTACGAACGGAGGGTTCCATAAAAAATATTCAACTTCAAAAACACGCTTCAGCATCAAGACGTAATACTTAATCAAAAAGCGTGGCGCAGAAATAGTGTTCTTTTAATTAATTTCCACAAAGTGACTCATGCTTTTTGATTAAGTATTACATTATTTTGTGCTTATTAGAAGCATGTTTTTTAGTTTTTACATGCTTTATATTAGCTTCACATGTATGTATGTATCTATAGATCAATGTGACTTTTGAACTGTTAAATTCTGCAAAAATTTCTGAATGAAAGTGGGAACATATGTGAAAGTAGGAGGAGCTAAAATAATACAGTTTGGAAGATTAATAACACTTATTCTATATTATTTGATGACTCTTAACTGGAACCAAGGTGCAATGTCTAAAGAGAATTTTGTAATTATTATATTATTATTGTAATTCTTTATCTTCACAAGAATGCTATAGATTTGTTGTGTGAAATTCATTAACATACTATACTTAATTCGTTAAAATATAAAATTTTGAATAAATTAAATTTTAAATTCAATAATTTAAAATAATTTTGTTTGTTAATTTGTTTGATATACAATAAATGATGTTTAATTTTTTGTTAACTGTCCATTTTTTATTATATGCCTGTTTCGCTAATTGTAAGGCTGAAGCGTAGGTATGTGTGTGACCTGACTTTGACTTTCTAAATAAAATTTATTTAATAGAATATAAATGAATTTTTTTTTACTACCAAAAAGGTGATAAAAAATATAAATAATTTTTGACACTTAAAAATTTATGAATATTCTGAAATTTGATAGTGACCATGGGAAATTTAATAAGCGATTGGGAGAAAAATAAAGCGGTTTGAATAAAAAAAAATAAAAAAAAAAAAAAAAAAAAAAAAAAAAAGGCTGGCCCACGAAGTTTAAGCACACAAAATGATGATGACCTGTTTTTCAGGATGTTAAGATTATAAAAGATCATGACAACAAACGAAAATAGGTAAATCATGTTGGGTTGGCTTTTAAAAAGTTTCAAATTTAATAATCAATACCTGGAGCCACCGAGCGATGCACGGTAACCCCTGACCCCCCCCCCCCCCCGAAACCACACACCTCGCCCCCACCACTGCACCACACCCCAACCGCTCCTCCCACCCCGGATCCCCCACAACTGCACCCCCCACTCCATCCCACCCCCAACCGCTCCTCCTACCCCAGATCCCCCACAACTGCACCCCACTCCCGCACCCAGTTTTTGCATTTCTAGCTTTCTAATGGTCTACATATTATGTGTATATTTGTGTACTCGCACACCAATTTGCCCACATTCGTTCTATATTGATAAACATTATAAAAAAATAATAATAAAAAAAAATAATCGTATAGGATCTGAAATAAAAACATAAAATTAAATAAGATTTATTTTCGAGTTACTATATTTAAAAAAAGCCATTTCAACCACTTTATTTGTAAACACACCTGTAGTGTTATGATTTAGACACCTGTTAATTAAAAACAAACAAAAAATTAAACCATTTATTTTTACATGAATTTATGGATACATTGTTTTTGAGCTTCGACTCCGGAGATTACTTCTCCACCATCGAATGTCCTTGATTATCTTTTAGTCCTTGTTTTTAATAAGAGGAAAAACTAATTAAATAAAAAAAACCTTTTCCGATAATTATTTCAATTCCATTATTCAATCTCATTTCACCCCCAAACAAAAAATTCCTAATTTTCATATAATATATTAATATTTGCTATAACCTATTAGTGGGTTTTAAAATTAAATAACCAATTAAAAATAAAAGATAATTGAAAAATGTAAACAGACTTTTTTATTGAGGTTTTCATCTATCAATAATTAGTTTAATTAAGAAAAGATCAATTAAGATTAAATTTGTCGAGGTCCAGACCTAGCCAGATTGCTTTCTCCTCGTCAAAACTTGTTAATAAAATTTGTTTCATCAAAATCGGTAGAGCCGTTTTCATATTAGAACCAAGATACAAATATATATATATATAAATATACAATTTAGTAGTAGTTAAGATATATAGATAATTTCCATTTTTAAGCGACTTCAAAAAAAGGTGGTGGTTATCAATTCAACGGAATGTCTGTTTTTTTTTTTGTGTCTGAACATTTATTTCTCTTTACCATGTGGACCCATTTCGATGATTTTTTTTGCATTTTCCTAGTCTAGATTGGTCCCGTTTTTTTTTTTCATTGGTATTGGACCTTTTTTGTTATGTATGTTTACGTATAACTCTCTTTGTTTATCGCCGGATATCGATGATTCTTTTTTTATTGGGAACCTTAGGGTGGACCCATATTAATTTGCTCAAGTTCTGATGACATGATAAATGACAAAAATAACAGAAATTTCCAATTTTTATGACCAAATAATCGAAATTATAATAAATAAAATCTTTATAAAAAAATCTTAAAACGTTTCGAGATAATTCTATTTATGAATTGAATTTTATTATCAATTTCTGATTCATTCGCTCGAATCTTTCTCTTACGAGATGCATGCAAGGTATTATCATAAGTCGCTATTCTTAACATCAATAAAAAGAGAAAAATAAAAATAATTTTTAGAAAAAAAAACCGACTTCAAAAGAATTAAATGAAACAAATAAAATAATAAGAACTCAAAAATAAAATACCCTAAAAAGGTATAAAATAATAATCTAATTTAGTTACAACTAAACGATGAAAGTCTGGTAGCTAAATAAACTATATAAGTGAGCTTACGCGATGTTGTCCATCATTACCTCGCCAAACGTACTAAGTAAGATCCATCCACTGTTCGATTCATAAAATGTCTATATGTTTGGCACTGACTTCAAAAAGTGATTTCATGTTAATATTTCAGTCGTTTAGTTGTAACTAAATAAGATAATTATTTTATACCTTTTAGTGGATTTTATTTTATTTTTAAGTTATTATTATTTTATTTGTTGCATTCAAGTTTTTTGAAGTCGGTTTTATTTTTTTTATAAAAATTATTTTTATTTTTCTCTTTTAGTGATGTTATTAATAGTGACTTAATATAATACCTTGCATGCATCTCGCAAGAGAAAGCGTCAGGCGAATGAATCAGAAAATGATAATAAAATTCAATTCATAAATATAGAAATTCTCTCGAAACGTTTGCGGGTTTTAAATGAATGTTATAAGATTTTTTTTTATAAAAGATTTTATATTTATCATAATTTCGATTATTTGTTCATAAGAATTGGAGATTTACGTTATTTCGTCGTTGATCATATCATCAGAACTTGACCAAATTAATATGGCACCATCCCTATGATACCCCCTTTCCAATAAAAAAGAATCATCGAAATCGGTTCATAAACAAAGAAGTTAGGCCTGAACAAACCTAACAAAAAAGGTCTAATACCAATGAAAAAAAACGAGACCAATCGGAACCTAGACTGAACCCAATGCAAAAAAACCATCAAAATTGGTTCACAATTGGCGGAGATATGATGGTAATATAGACAAAAAAATTCAGTCTAATAGAGAACCTCCTCCTTTTTTTTAGTCGGTTAAAAAAAGAATGAAAGTAGGAACATATGAGAAAGTAGGTGCTAAACAAACTATATAAGGGAACTTACGCGATGTTGTCTTCATTACCCGTCAAACGTACTAAGATCCGTCTTGTTCGATTCATAAAATGTCTATGTTTGGCACCGACTTCAAAAAGTGATTTCATGTAAATATTTCGTCGTTTAATTGTAACTAAATTAGATAATTATTTTATACCTTTTAGTGAATTTTATTTTATTTTTGAGTTCTTATTATTTTATTTGTTGCATTTAATTTTTTTAAGTCGATTTTTTTTATCTAAAAATTATTTTTTTCATTAAAGGAACGTTTTGAACCCGTTATTTGATGTTTCATGCCCCTATTAAAAATAATTAAAATGATTAAAATGATACCTATTTTAAAAAAAATTTCATATTTAAAATAGTCTTCATCAAGGGTGGGGCATACTTTTTGTAATAAATTTTGAAAGCTATAATAAATATTTGCTAAAGTCATTAAATAAATTATTATAATCAATAATTTTTTTCAATATAGTTATAATATAATATAATACAATTAGTTTATTAAATTTTACCAATTATATACTAATTTATTTTATCGATTATTTATGTAAATTTTTTAATGCTCTAAATTAAATTTAAATATGAAATTTTTTTGTTATTTTAAAATTACAGTTCGAAGAGATATTTTTGATAATAAAAATTCATTGCTTGTGATTTTGAATTAATTCGATACGCCTAAGACTAATGGCTCTTTGATATCGTAATGAATGAAAATAACCAGCCGAAATATCATCGAAACGCCTTTGGCATGAAATTTGATTTTAGAGACCTGATATAGGCATGTTGAAGGGTGGTCTCCGCCCTCGGGGTTTTATCTCATTAGAATACGAAAACTGTTACCTGTTTGAGTTCCACTTAATGATTTTCGCACCTTGTATGTCTAAAGAAGGCCCTCTGTAATGCTTTAGGTTGCGCATTTTAGATTTTTCTAAATAATAATTTGGTAATTTTCATATCTATGATAATAAGAAAGCCAGAGGCAATCCCTCAACATTTTTTTAAATAAATTCAATTCTTAATTATATAGTTGAGGGGACATGTATTTATCCTAAGACGACCTTATATAAATTTGGAGGGGGCCAAAAGCCAAACTTTCAAGTTATCAGTCCAGCAACTCTGGCCCTGACACACGGCTAAATTAGAAAACAAGTGTGGTGTCATAATGGAAATGTACGCGAGTAACTTATCGTATTCTAGAAAAGAGAGTGGAGTTAAAACTACAAGTGGGCGGGTATATATAAATATTTGAGAGATAAAATATTAGATACAAATAAAATTATTTGAAAGGGTTATAGTTTATAGTAGATACTTGTTCCTAGAGTTCACTTCTGCTTTAGAGTTGGATATAGACACAAGGCAGGGAGTGCACAGAGAGCTCAACTGTTTCTTATATGAAAACACACACACTTCTGCTTTAGAGTTGGTTATACACACAAGGCAGGGAGATAGAGAGCTCAAACTGTTTCTTATATGAAAACACACAGACATCTGCTATTGGAGTTGAACAGAATACACATACACATACTTCTATTCAAGTTCCGCAGTGAGTTGAACAGAGAGTATACACTTCTTCTTATACATATATACATACATACTGCAGAGAGAGAGTTGAATACACACAGAGCTCAAACTGCTTCTTATATGAGAACACACAGAGGAGAGTCTTCATCACATATATATATATATATACATACATATACATACGGCGGAGTTGCACACACCTAAACACTTATTCATCTATTAAAAGGGAACATACAGCGAGCACACACACCCACGGCTCCTCTCCAGGTCTTCGCTTGCAATACACATACCATAGCTGGACACCAATACCAGAGCTGGACACCAAAGAAGACATCTATACAATAGTCGAGCTCATTGTAACAGTCCCTGAATAAACATATCTCATTGTCTCTCGTTAACCGCTGGTCTGTATATAATTATTTATAGAATTAGTACCAGGAAGTCCATTTCCCTACATCCTTCACTCACCACATAACATTTCATTCTCCATTTTAGGGACGCGCCACTTGGATCGGACACTGAGGGATACACCCACCCCATCAACAAAAAAATAGCGAAGCAGATTAAATATTTCATAATTATCGATATTAAATTAACATTAACGTAATAAAATAAAGCCCAATTTCCCTAGAACATGAGTTACATTGCCCCCCTCGCCCCTTGATAACCCCCCACCCTCGTGATGTTTATCAATATGAACGAATGGGGCAAATTTGTGTTGCGTTGATTTCCACATACTTCTAAAATAAGAATCACTATACGGACGGGGAATTAGTAAGCAGGTTGTTGAGAACACCTCATGTATTTAGTTACGTTACAAATGTTAGGTTTTGAAAATTTTTATTATATTCATATAAACAGGGGTGCCCCTCTACCTGGATTATTAACTCACCTCCCTTAATTTCATGAAAAGTGTCCCCCCATTTTATTCAGTTTTGAAAGAAATAGAAGAGTTTTTTTATTTAATTGAAAAGTTATTATTTTGCCGAGAGTAGCAGATTTGGTGATTCACAAAGAGAAACAAAGAGGTTGTCCTCTGCTTGATCCAGATACACATACACACATATATATCGAAATTATATATCTGTATATATATATTATTTAGTACCTGGAGCCACCGAGCGATGCATCGGTAACCCCTGACGCCCCCCCCCCTCCCGAAACCACACACCTCGCCACCACCACTGCACCCCACTTCCTATACCTCCCACATCTCACCTCCAAACCCCGCACCCAGTTTTTGCTTTCTAGCTTTCTAATGGTCACATATTATGTGTATATTTGTTTACTCGTATATCAATTTCCCCACATTCGTTCATATTGATAAACATTATAAAAAAATAAATAGGAAAATTACAATAAAAAAAATAATCGTATAAGATCTGAAATTTTTTTTTTTTGGCTTTTCGGCCTTTCTAGCCATAAGCCCAACTACGATACTAGTTACATTTTTTGAAAATTTGGCTCCCAGGCCGATTTTTCGCCGGCCGCCTTCGAGTCGGATTCTGAACCCGGGTCCCCCGGTTAGCTTCGCTGCTCACGCTTACCGCCTAGCCTATCTGACCCCCCAGATCTGAAATAAAAACATAAAATTAAATAAAATTTGTTTCCAAGTTATATAAAAAAAAAACACTTCAACCACTTTATTTGTAAACACACCTGTAATGTTATGATTTAGACACCTGTTAATTTTTTTTTGGCTTTTCGGCCTTTCTAGCCATAAGCCATTTACGATACTAATTATTTTTTTATTTAAATTTTGTCTCTAACTCTCGGGAGACACCTGTTAATTAAAAGAAACAAAATTCTAATTTTAATATAATATATTAAAATTTGCTATAACCTATTAGTGGGTTTTAAAATTAAAAAAACCAATTAAAAATAAAACATAATTGAAAAAAATGTAAACAAACTTTTTTATTGAGATTTTCATCTATCAATAATTACTTTAATTAAGAAACGATCAATTAAGATTAAATTTGTCGAGGTCCAGACCTAGCCAGATCATTTTCTCATCCTCAAAACTTGTTAATAGAATTTGTTTCATCAAAATCGGTAAAGCCGTTTTCAAAATAGAACAATGATACAAATATATATATAAATAAATATATATATATATAAACAATTTTTGCTCGTTTAATAAGAGTAGATATTTGAAAACAAAGTACCTAACCATTGACTTTCTTGTATTCGTGATTTAGCAGCTACGCAACACAAATATTTGGAAAATCAAAGCGTGTGTGTGTGTGTGTGTGTGTTTACTATTTATATTTTAATTATAAAAAAAAATTAAAAGCGACTTCAAAAAATTAAATGTAACAAATAAAATAATAAGAACTCAAAAATAAAATAAAATACACTAAAAGGTATAAAATAATTATCTAATTTAGTTACAACTAAACGATGAAATTGTTACATGAAATCACTTTTTGAAGTCGGTGCCAAAAATATACATTTTATGAATCAAACTCGACGGATCTTACTTAGTACGTTTGCCGGGTTAGCTCGCTTATATAGTTTGTTTAGCACTGACTTCAAAAAGTGATTTCATGTTAATATTTCGTCGTTTAGTTGTAACTTAGATATTTATTTAATACCTTTTAGTGTATTTTATTTTATTTTTAAGTTCTTATTATTTTATTTGTTGCATTTAATTTTTTTAAAGTCGGTTTTATATTTTTTTATACATTTTTTTTCCTCTATTTTTAGTGATGTTATTAATAGTGACTTAAGATAATACCTTGGATGCATCTCGTAAGAGAATCATGGCAATGAATCAGAAAATGATAATAAAATTCATCGTTTCCGGGTTTTAAATGAATGTTTTAAGATTTTATTTATTATAATTTCGATTATTAGCTCATAAGAATTAAGATTTACGTTATTTCGTCATTGATCATATCATCAGAACTTGACTAAATTAATATGGGACCACCCCTAAGGTACCCTCTTTCCAATAAAAAAGAATCATCGAAATCAATCAACGTGCCAATAAGTTCTCGCTGAACATACATAAAATAAATAAATATGTATTTTGACTATTTTGGATCTATACCGATTCAAACGCAGAAAAAATCATTAAAATCGGTTCATAAACAAAGAAGTTATGGCGGAACAAACATAACAAATAAGGTCCAATACCAATGAGAAATAAGTGGTTTGTTGTAGCAGTATTTATTCATGAAGTGGGCTGAAATTACACAATCTAAGATGACTTGGCCTACGTTTAAATCAATAACAGAAAAAATTGAATCGTTTTATGTGGAGCTCTTGATGAGTTGACAAGTTTGTACTGGTAAGCAGCATCAAGTTCCCGCAATTTAGTTGAAACCTATCGCAGACTCGCCATAAAACAATTGACTTTGAAGTTTTCGTTTCGTATCACATATGATGAGCTCCCACTCTTCGTGTTTTAATGATTTTTTTTCGATTTCAAATTGTTAACTTTCTTCTGAGTGACTAAGGGGGGGGCGTGCCTAAATTTCGTGAGGCGTTTAGAAGGGGGGGGTCGAACCGAATCTCCCCCAATCTCACGTGGATGAGAAGGGGGGGTCTCGGAAAATATCACGTAATTTTACTTTACCTTACAGGGTATGGTCAAGTATTGTAATCCTGCATGAAAAAAGTGACTTTTTTCGAAATATCTCAACAACGGCTGAAACTATTTTGATTAAAAAAATTGAGTGAAACCATGGCATTTTGGTCTACAAAAAAGCCCTAATAAGTGAACATAGAAAAAATTATATTTTTGAGATAATACCTGTTTTGTCAAAATGTCTGTTAGTATGTTTATCGAATGTTTTCTGCATTTGATTCAATCGCGAATCAAATGTAGGGAATTTTTGTCAAATATTGAGTGAAAATAATATTTGAACTTATATATTTCTTTTTTTTTAATTATTGGATAAAAAATGTTTCACCAAGTACCAACACCAAATTCATTAAAAACTATTATATATTTCTAACTTGAAATAATGATCTTAAATAAATTTTTATAATTTTTCTAATTAATATAACAAAATTATAAAAATTTATTTAAGATCATTATTTCAAGTTAGAAATATAAAAGTTCAAATATTATTTTCACTCAATATTTGATTCGCGATTGAATCAAATGTAGAAAACATTCGATTAATTAATGGCAAGCATCTAACATACATGCTAATAGATCTAGCGCTCTGGACTGGGAGATCGAATATATAACATCTGAGATTTCAAATTCACTTGGTGATCCATCCGAATGTCTAGCGGGCTATACGCGAAATGACGTTGGATTGTAGCTAAGTGGATTACATCTTTTTCTCTCTTGGTCCAGACTTAATACTCCGCAGACTCCAATAGCGTAATCCGCAGTAGTCTCGCCATAAATATATTTTTCAAATTAGCGTGGTCAAAAACAATTCTCATTGATATGGCAATTATTCTTTGATATATTAGTTAGAAAAATTATAAAAATGTATTGTTAGTATGTTAGTGCGTTGCCAAATTATTGTGGACGAAACTAGCTCCAAAACTAGTGGAAATATCAAAACCAAATTTCACATCTAGTTTTGGGGCATTGAGATTAAGAGCTGATTAAATTTTGGAAATTGAGAGGAAGGGGGGCTAAAAAATTTTAAATTATAATTTTTTCAAAGTAAAAAAATAAAAAAATATACTATAAAATGACCCTCTAATAACGAAAATATTTCTTTTTCTGGGTACAAAATTAGGGGGCGTCAAAAATATAGGTCCTTTGAGCAAATTCAGTCAAATTTTGTATAACATAATCAGTGAGCCCCCAGAACACTAAAAATGCAAAAACAATCGTTCCAAAATGAAGGGGAGGGGGCGAAAAATAAAAATCTAGGCCCTTGTTCCAAACTCAACCAAATTTTGTACACATAATCAGTGGAATGCCAGAATTCTAAAAATGCAAAAGAAACCCCCCCCCCACCCTTACATGATTATAAATAATTTTATTAAATATTAAATATAAGTGAGGGGCCAATTTGTATGGTAAAGTCAAGTGGTGGCCACATCAGAACGTGACAATATATTTTCCACAAGAAACTGTAAAATTCCGAGAAAACTGGCTTAATTAACTAATAATAATAATAATAATATTTCATCATTAGCGTCAATATTTTATTAAATATTTTAAAATCGCAGGGAAGTGGACAAAAAATCAAACAACAAAGTTAGTTAATCAATTTACCAGACGTTTTGTCACTTTATTGAGACTTCATCAGTGGCTCTTTCAATATAACTCTTTGTCAAAAATCTCTCAAATATAAGACAGCCAGCAACGAACATTTTCCATCAAAACATAATTAAAACATTTTAAAAACAATATTGGATATCTTGTCCTCACATTATTGTTTTTAAAATGTTTTAATTATGTTTTGGTGGAAAATGTTCGTTGCTGGCTGTCTTATATTTGAGAGATTAATGACAAAGAGTTATATTGAATGAGCCACTGATGAAGTCTCAATAAAGTGACAAAACGTCTGGTAAATTGAATAACTCTGTTGTTTGATTTTTTGTCCACTTCCCTGCGATTTTAAAATAAATTATAATATTGATAATAATACTAGTCTTAACTAGTATTAAAAAAAAATAATTAAGAAAATTATTAGTAATGAAGCTGTTGAAGCTTTTATTTTTGTGATTAATTTGATTAAAGTTTGAATATTTATCGAAACAAATAATTATATATAATATAAATACAACGTTTCGATCGACTTATTCTCCCATTGTTCTCAAGTATGAGCACCCACTCCGATTATAGGTTAACTGAGCCAATCACCTGTAATTCATGTTTATCTCGACTCATACTTGAGAACGATCACAGAATAAGTCGATAGAAACGTTGTATTTATATTATATATAATTATTTGTTTCAATAAATAATTATAATTTATCATGGGTGATTTAAATAAAAATTCAAACTTTAAGAATTTTTTTTTTTTTTAATAAATCCAACGCAATCATGCACAGATTAAGGTATTTACACTAAAAATACGCATTTTGAAAAATCTCACGTGAAATTAAAGGGGGGGTATCCAAATCTCATGACATCTCACCAAGGGAGGAAGGGGTGGGGTCGAAAAATAGCCAAAATCGCCTCAAGTAATTTAGGGGCGCCCCCTAATCCGCCCCCATTTCACTCCTTCAATGCCTTCTAACTTTATAAGTACCACATCCTATATCCTTAATCATCAGCAAAAAATATTCTAATATAGGTCTTACCCTTCCTCTTTTAGCCTCTATAAAATATCCCTAAGCAATCCCCCCACACCCTAATTGTCTCAACGTTTGGGGGTTTTATCTGAGCTCTAAATGCCAAGAGGAACTTTCTCTCACAAGAAAACTAACGTTGAATTTAACACAAATGAGAAATTTTTTCCAAACAGCGTACAAAATCCTGAAAAAGATTACTTTATGCTTCAATTTCTTTGTAACTTATTATATGTCAGGGTGTGGTATCATTTATCAGTTTGCAATAAAAAAATTAAGCTGACGTGTTCTGATGTGGCCATCCACTTGACTTTACCATACAACCTGGCCCCTCACTTATATTTAATATTTAATAAAATTATTTATAATCATGTAGGGGAGGGGGTTAGTTTTTGCATTTTTAGAGTCCTGGGGGCCCACTGATTATCTATACAAAATTTGGTAGAGTTTGGTACAAAAGTTTAGATTTTGATTTTTTGACCATACACGGCCCCCTCCCTTTCGAGCGGTTAGTTTTTGCATTTTTAGCCTTCTGGGGGCCCTCTGATTATGTATACAAAATTTGGTTGAGTTTGGTACAAGGGCCTAGATTTCCATTTTTTGGCCTCCCCTACATTTTGGGATGTTAGTTTTTGTATTTTTAGACTTCTGGGGTCCCACTGATTATGTATACAAAATTTGGTTGAGTTTGGTACAAGGGCCTAGATTTCCATTTTTTGGCCCCCCCCTCCATTTTGGGATGTTAGTTTTTGCATTTTTAGACTTCTGGGGTCCCACTGATTATGTATACAAAATTTGGTTGAGTTTGGTACAAGGGCCTAGATTTCCATTTTTTGGCCCCCCCTGCATTTTGGGATGTTAGTTTTTGCATTTTTAGACTTCTGGGGTCCCACTGATTATGTATACAAAATTTGGTTGAGTTTGGTACAAGGGCCTAGATTTCCATTTTTTGGCCCTACACCCCCCCTCCATTTTGGGATGTTAGTTTTTGCATTTTTTGACTTCTGGGGTCCCACTGATTATGTATACAAAATTTGGTTGAGTTTGCTCAAATAGCCTAGATTTTTAATTTTTAACCCCCTTCCACTCCCCTTAATTTTGAGTTGATATTCACCAAAATATAAGCAGCTCTTAATCTCAATGAAGCAAAACTACGTGTGAAATTTGGTTTCGATATTCAAACTAGTTTTTGAGCTAGCTCGTCCACAAAAATTTGGTAACGCACATACTACCAAACAGACTAACAGACATTTTGACAAAACAATTATTATCTTGAAAAATATAATTTTGTCGATGTTCACTTATTAGGGCTTTTTTGTAGAACAAAATGCCATGGTTTTGCTCAATTTTTTTAATCAAAATAGTTTTAGCCGTTTTTGAGATATTTCGAAAAAAATATGGAAAAAAAACACTTTTTTCATGCACGATTACAATACATGACCACACCCTGTATGGTAAAGTAAAAAACGAATCCCAAACCTTTTTATCAGTTTTGAAAACCCTGATCTATACTAAATTTTTAGGAGATAAAATAACTTTAATGCCAAATGAATTTTTCAGAGATACACATATCGAATAAAATAAAATGTCCCCCCAGGCACATTTCGTTGGTCGGATGATCTTGAAAGAGATTTTTTTTTATTACATTTGCTTTTGCGAATCGACAGCTTTAAAATATCTAATTTTAGACTTAACAAAATCTTCAGAACAGGTCATAAATTTTTAAAATTATGATCGTTAATTGGCAATAATTTCTTAAAAAAAAGACAATAATTTTTAATCGCACATATTCTTTGATTTATTGATTCAAATCAATAAAAAAATAATAATTTATTTAGTTTTTTTATAGCTTAATTTACATGAACACATATATACAATCTTTGGATATTTTCTAATACCTCTGTAGATACTTTCTTTATTAAAAATAAAAGTGATTTAGGTATACCGGGTGAGTTTTTTTTATCTTGAGACAGTCTTATAACTCAAAAACAGTGCATTATATGGAAAAAAGTTTCAAATAAAAGTTTGTTTATATTGAGGGAGAAACTAAACTACGCTATTGTTTGTCGACGTAAAACAAGCTTTCAAGGGTATTTCAATGTCAAGTTCTGTTTTTTAAACAGAACCCTATATTTTTCTATACGTCTACATAATCTACAAAAAAAACTGAACAACTTTCATAAGAACTATTTTTTTATACGACATCAAATAAAAAATACATGAATCAATTAGATCTCAAAAAAATTCTTTTTAATTATTTTAAACAATTCTTTAACTTAATTATCAAATAAAAATGATTAAATAATTAATTATTAAATAAATAACTTAATAATAACTAATAATTTAATAATTTTTCGACACTGTTTTGAGACATTCCAGAGTGTATTGCAAGTCTTCTGGATTCCTTATTTTGGCCAGTTCCAGTTTCTTCGTAGCCTGTTTATTTATTTTTTTTTAACAAATTTTACAACACAATAAAATGAAGATTGTGAGGGTGTATTCCTATCAGGAAAACGCTCGGCATTCATTTCAATTGCAGCCCCTAACACTTCTTCCACATTCACCACATAAATTAAGACCATTTTGATGCTGTCTTCAACAACAAAAAATGCTCCATATTTATTATGGAAATACAATATAACTATCTACTGGATTGACATGAGAAAACAACTTTTTTAAACTCAAGAATTTTAAATAGTTCTATTAAGTAGAAAATAATCTCTTAAATCTGAGCATAACGAAGTTTTAATATCATTATAATCACTAATTTTCATTGTTGTGACTTTTCAATTTAATGATTATTTATTTAATAATTAATTATTTAATCATTATTATTTAATAATTAAGTTAAATAATTGTTAAAAATAATTATTAAAAAAAATTTGAGATCTAATTGATTCAAGTATTTTGTTTATTTGATGTCGTATAAAAAAATAGTTCTTATGAAAGCTGTTCAGTTTTTTTCGTAGATTAAGTAGACGTATAGAAAAATATAGGGTTCCATTTAAAAAACAGAACTTGACTTTGAAATACCTTTGAAAGCTTGTTCTACGTCGAGGAACAATAGCGTAATTTAGTTTCCCCCTCGATATAAACAAGTTTTTATTTGAAACTTTTTTCCATATAATGCACTGTTTTTGAGTTATAAGATTGTCTCAAGATAAAAAAATTCACCCGTTATATACCTAAATCACTTATTTAAATCAGACTCATAGGAAATATATCTTATTATCATATTAAACGAGCCATTCTTGTATATAAATAAAATCGGTTTCTCGAAAACAGCTCTAATATAACGATTTGGATGAAATTCACGATTGAGAAGGTTTATGGGTTGACAATTCGATCTGTCATAGTCTCATCTTCGACTAAGCTAATTTTGATTGATTTTTTGTTAATTGAAATAATTATTCACAAGTGGGTTTCTCGATAAAAATGTATAATTACATTTTTATTCGATTTCCTTTTAATAATTATTGGTTTTTTCATTTTATATCTCACAAAAAGATAATTACAAATATTATTATATATTAAAATTTGTAAATTTGATAAATTGGAGGTATTTTTTATTGAATATTAAATTATTAAAAATAAAATTAATATATCACTTTGAACTAAAGCAAACAATAACCGAGCAACGCTCGATGTTCCAGGTACTTATTTATTACTAGCGCATCTACTATATAGACTGAGTCTTGGAAAATTGTTCCCTTTTTCCTTCATGCTTTCGATGCTCGGTAACTTTTTACTTCAAGTTAAAAGCTATATATATAGTACATGCCCCCTGGACACCCCCGAATCACATACTCACACCCTGCCCACCACATTCACCCCCAGGACCCTCCGTTCCGTCCCCCGAAACTCTCCACCTCGTCACACCACCACAACCACCCCCACAACCCAATTTTTGCATTTCTAGTCTTCTATTGACCCACAGATTATGTGTATTTAGGCATATAAATAAATACTGTATAATTATTTTTTTTAATTAAATAACAATATGTCCATTTATTTACATGAATATATGCATACATTGTTTTTGAGCTTCGACTCCGGAGATTACTTCTCCACCATCGAATGTCCTTGATCATCTTTTAGTCCTTTTTTTAATAAGAGGAAAAAACTAATTAAATAAAAAAACCTCTTTTCCGATAATTATTTCAATTCCATTATTCATTCTATCTTGTCGTTCAACAATATGTCCAGTTTTATATTTAATTAAATGTCAAATTCTAATATTTAATATTTGTAGGATTTAAAATTCGATTAATTAATTATTTTTTTATAAATTTTATTAAACCAATTATTTTACATTAATTAATGTATACATTGTATTTTTGCTTCGATTCCGGAGATTACTTCTCCACCATCGAATGTCCTTGATCATCTTTTAGTCCTTGTTTTTAATAAGAGGAAAAAACTAATTAAATAAAAAAACCTCTTTTCCGATAATTATTTCAATTCCATTATTCAATCTATCTTGTCGTTCAACAATATGTCCAGTTTTATATTTAATTAAATGTCAAATTCTAATATTTAATATTTGTGGGATTTAAAACTCGATTAATTAAATTGCCCAACTTTTAATATATAATAATAAATGTAATGATCTGATTGTGGAATTTAAAATTAAAAAACCAATTATTTATTAAAAGGAAAGTAAATACTTATACATTTTTATCGACACAACCACCAGTGAATAATTATTTTAATTAACAAAATACCCATCAAAAACAACTTTGCCGAAGATGAGACCGTGACAGATCGTATCGACAACACAAACCCCCCTCCCCCTAACCCAAATCGTTAGAGCCGTTTTCGAGAAACCAATTGGATATATATATATATATATATAAAAATTGCTCGTTTAATATAATAAGATAATTATGAAGAAAAAATTATTTAATTCATTCCACATAAAATAAATTAGGCCTAAATGTATAAGTAAATTAGCTAAATAAATTATACTTTATTATCAATTTATTTCAAGAACATAGTCTTGAATTAATTAAATTTGATTTTATTCTGATTATTATTGAGAGTTGAAGTGTGAAAATATTTATATTAATCAAAAGACACAATCTTTATATTTATTCCTTATAAATGAATATAAAACTTAATTCCTTAGCAAAATCATATTTTAATTTATTCTCGTTTTATGATTTGGTTTATTTTTAGGCGGTTCTCAGTATATAATTCATACTGGTCCTGTGTAAACTGTTTGAGCTGGTGGTCCTTAGCAACCGGTCCAAACCTTGAACTCGATTCTGGGAGCAACTCAATGTAAATTGTTTTTTAACCAACAACCAACCAGGCAGCTTGATAAATTCGCGCCTGGGCTGTTTTGTTCATTTCAAAATATTTGGACTTGCAGATATTGTTTCTGGTAGCGAGTGGTGATCAAACCTGTATACTTGAATACTGAACTGGTTTTTTGATGAGGAGTCCTATTGTTCTTTTAATGGATTGACATTTCAATGTTACGAGAAAAATAATTATTATATTACAAAGAGAATAATAAAAAAGTAAACTGTCTAGAAGCTAATACGAAACATTGATTAAAGAACACGACAAATGCTTAGGTCTGCGATTTCAGCTCACACATTTAACAACTCGGTCGGATTTCCGATAACATGCTCAGAAAAATGCTTGTATACTCTTAATTGCTATAAAGTTTCTTTAGACATCTTACATATTGATGTAATAATAAATTAGGTTTTTAATTAAAAAATGCTATTAAACTAAACTAATGAGTTCGAAATAAGGATCTTTAATAATTAGACATAGACAAGAAAAATATAGTTTTTAAGGAATTTGGTGTTGGAACTTGGTGAAACATTTTTTAAAATTATTAGATAAAAATACTTGGTAGGTTTTATATTAAGATATAAAAAAATAAAACGAATTTATTTTTGGAGAATCTTTAATCTCGATATATATATTTCGTGTGACTAACCCATCTTCAGGAGAAACAGAAGGTAACTGACCTGGATAAGTCGAAATTGAATACAAGTCAATGGTAAAATTTATTTTTAAGATAACAAAAGGGTAAATATTTAAAATTATTGGAGGGAAAAAAGATAGGAAGTCTACTTTTGTTTAATTTTGAATGGCCTTCTGAGAAATGAGGATTTCGAATTTGAATACAACTCAATGGTAAAATTTATTTTTAAGATAACAAAAGAGTAAATATTTAAAATTAGTGGAGGGAGAAGGGTAGGAAATATATTTTGTTTAATTTTGAATGGTCTTCTGAGAAATGAGAATTTACACACAAAACAAATTTGCAAATATTTAATTTCGACTTATCCAGGTCAGTTACCTTCTGTTTCTCCTGAAGATGGGTTAGTCAGTAGTCACCCGAAATATATATATATCGAGATTAAAGATTCTCCAAAAATAAATTCGTTTTATTTTTTATATCTTAATGTGAAACCTGCCAAGTATTTTTATCTTTTTTTTTATGATAATGATGAGAGAAGGAGTTACACCCAAAAGGTGCAACCCCTAAAAATAATTTTAAGGAAAATATATACCTTATTTATTAAAAATTTACTGAATATTTCAACCATCAAAAAAATCCCAGTCCTCACCAAATCTACCTTTATTTATTTATTCGGTTTAGTCTTTCAGCGTTTATAATTTTATAATTATTATAATCACACAAACATATTTCATCACATAAAAAGACTTCTATGTCTATGTCCAAATGGACATTTTTCACTATTCCTTGTTTCGTTGTTAGAAATAGAGGAAAATATCGTCCGCTTAGAGTGTAAAGCTACTAACTCAATTTTTTTATCACATTTGACAAATTAATACCGTTCGAAAGAAAAAGAGATGCAGGCAGTATTGTCCAAGAAAAACTGCTACCTAGAATTACGATCGTAAGTAGTAGAAATAAATGTGAAAAATAGTTTCTTTCCATAACAAGAAATTTTATTTGTTTTTTCTCTGCCCTGTAAAATTTCCTTGTTTGGAGTTAGCAGGTTTACACTCTAAGGCGACGATATGCAAAATAGTTTTTTTTTAAGAATTAATTTTTGGACAAAATCATTAGCAGCTGATTTCTGCTGAAATTTTAGTCGAATTGCGTATATGCACATTATTTGTGAATTCACAGGTTAGGGGTTTTTGGGTTGACAATTCGATCTGCCACAGTCTCATCTTCGGCTAAGTTGTTTTCGATGGGTTTTTTGTTAATTGAAATAATTATTTACATGTGGTTGTCTCGATAAAAATATATAATTACATTTTTTTTCAATTTCCTTTTAATAATTAATTGGTTTTTAAATTTTAAATCCCACTAATAAATCATTACAAATATTATGAAATATTAAAATTAGGCAATTTAATTAATTAGAATTGGGCTTAATTATCGGAAAAGAGGTTTTTTCTTTAATTAGTTTTTCCTCTTGTTAAAAACAAGGACTAAAAAGATGACCAAGGACACTCGATGGTGGAGAAGTAATCTCCGGAGTCGAAGCTAAAATACAATGTATACATTAATTCATGTAAAATAATTGGTTTAATTTAATTAATTAGATAGCTGGTTCAAAAAATTCTCATAAAAAAATTAAATAGAGGTATTGAAGATAGAGGTATAATTTAATGCGGAATTAATGAAAAGGCTGCCCAAAGATAAAGAAATAAACTACTAATTCCGATTACACTGAATTGGATTGGTATTGAATTGTTGACGTTTCGATTATTATTGGTAACAATCGATTTAATATCAGGTCCCACTTTTGGGGAAAAAATATTTCGGTAAGTTTTTTAATGAAATTAATTATTAACAGGTGGTTGAATCAAATTAAAACAAATGGTTGATTAAATCAAAAACAAACACATAAAAATTAAATTAAAAATACAAACATGGCATACATCGCTGGGTGTTCCGGGTACTTTATTTTAAGCCAAATAGCTCAAATGATATTTGACATACATACCGTAAAAGTTTTCCATTTTAAAAGGTAAGTGTTTGAAGTTAATTTCTTTAATACCCTTATGGCTAATTATATTTCCTGATAATTTTCAAAAAATAAATTAAAAATACAAACATGTAATAATTATTTTAAATTAAATAATGATAAAATCACCAAATATGTAAAGTAATAGGTGCGTGCAAAAGTTCGTGTGGAGTTTCAATAGATGGAGTTATGAGCGTCGTAACGTGTTGTCATTAATGCCTACTCCTACATATTATATATCCTTGGAAAGGTGACGTCATCAGCTTTCATTTAAAAAAAATCATTTGTTTTCATACATACATTCGATAAATATCACTTTAAAAATGAATATCGATAAAGTGCATTTACGGCATGTTATGCTTCACGAGTTTCGGAAGGGAATAAACGTTGCCGCAGCCGTGAAAAACATTCAAGATCAAGCACCAGCTAAACGAACTGTGGAAAAATGGTTTGCTAAATTTCGGCGCGAAGAATTTAACCTTGAAGACGATGAAGGTGATGCTCTCAGTTTGGTGGGATTGCAAGGGCATAATCTATTTTGAGCTTCTCCCTGCTGGCGAAACGATTGATTCGGACAAGTACTGTCGCCAATTAACCAATTTGAATCGAGAAATCAAAGAGAAACGTCCGATTTTGTCAAATCGCAAGGGAGTCATCTTTCATCAGGACAACGCCAGACCATACGTTTCGAAAAAGACGCTGTGCAAGCTGAAGAGCCTGAAATGGAATGTCCTAACGCATCCACCGTATTCTCCTGATATCGCACCATCTGACTATCACTTGTTCCGGTCATTGCAAAATTATATAAATGGAAAAAAATTTGACTCTTTGGATGCCTTAAAAAACGGCGTATCTTCGTTCTTCGAATCTAAACCGCGCAGTTTTTATGATCGAGGCATCCGTCTGCTTCCAGAACGTTGGAAAAAGATTATAGAAAACGATGGAGAATAAATATATCATTGATTGAATAAAGATTTTTGTTTGCCTAATCGCTGTGTGACTTTTACTCAAAAACTCCGCACGAACTTTCGCACGCACCCAATACAAACCATTTATTTTTTCTCTAGAGCAAATAAAAAAACTATTAGTCATAATCATTAAACTCATAATGTTATTAATCATGTATGATTTCAAAAAATTATTTTCATATTTTTTTTTTTTTTTAATAAAGGTATTAGATGATTCGTTTATAAAAAAAACTATAATATTAATAGCGAAGGTCATCTATATTCAAAGAAGATTAGAAAAAAATCTTTATTTGAATTCAGAACTTATAAAATTTTTTGCTACATTCTTGATTTAATGAGTTGGCCATGAACGGAAAGAAATTAAATTGCTGTTCCAAAGCGAAAGTGTTTTTTTAATCGAAGACTTGAAATAAAATATTCAAAAAGTCAATTTACTCACATATAATCAAAAATTATTTTGTCGTAGGACACCGGATAGGAACGAAGTTCCTTATTATAAAAATATTAATTTTAAGTTCTATTCTAGGTATAAAGAAAAATAATTATTCGGGTATACATTTTTTATTATGATTTTTTTATCGATAAAAAGCAAAGAAACTACTTTATAAAATTATCTTAACACCTTTATTTTATTTACAATGATTTATAAAAATATATAATATATAATAATAATAATATACAAAAAGAAACAGGTATTTATATGAATAATAATAATTAAGCATAATTATGTTCTATCATAGAAACTATAGCTTTATGGTAACTAAAATAAGTTTTCATTATCTTTTCTATGCTTCCGAAGAATTTGTTGACGCTGTGCATTATTTATTCTCCGTATATTTTCAGTACTAAAATTAATTACAGTTATTAATGGCAATAATAATTTTATTAAAAATGTATATAATTTTCATACCATACCTTGGATCTTTTGTATTTTTTCTTTTATTCTTTGTCGATACTCTTGTTGATATAGCCTACTTGTTTTTTTTTTTATATTTTTCTCCGATACTGAAATTGATTATAAAATCATTAATTTCTCGTCTGATGTCTACTAACTTTACAGTCGTATTTAAAATTACACTGCAAAATATTATAATATATATAATATATATAAATTATATACCGTACCTTGTTTTTTTTTCCCCCGCTCCCGATACCTTTTTTGGTACTCGGCTTTTTTTTCGTATTTCTTTCCTTCAAAGAAAATAAAATAAAAAAATGTTAAAATTAAATCCATGAGTGCTAATCGAGGGAGGGGATGGAGAGGTGGGTACTGAACAAACTTGTATGGAAATATTTTTGAATTTGAGAAAAAACAGTATATGAATTTATACAATGTTTTACTCAGTATATTATATAAATATCTAACTAATAGATACTCTAATAATAAATAAATAAATAATCTTAGATATTTTAATAATAATTCATCAAATCCTCGTTGGAAATCAAATTCCAAGGAATTTTTTCTTCTTCTTTAATTTTTATTTCCTTAAATAGAATAAATAAATAATAAAATAAAATTAATTAAATAAATAAATAAATTATAGGAATTAGTTATGAAATCAATTAGGGATTCACGGGGATTTTACACATACACCCACGATTAATATATAACGCTTACCTTTAGTAGATTTTTTTTTAATTGATTATTTTCTTCTATTAGCTGGAAATATAATAAATAAATTAGTAGAATTATTGCAATATTCTTTTATTTATTTTCATTTCATTTTCATTTATTTATTAATTAAGTAAGCACACCTTTGTTATTTGTTGCTGAATAACGAAATGTTCTGAATGTTCTGTCTCTGAATTCGATGCCATTTTATTGAATTCTATTATTCTGTCTATTAAATTAATAAAATTTTTAAAGAGGATTATTTCGATAAATAGAAGCAGAGAGGTAGAGGAGGGTAATGAAATAATACCTGTTGAATCGAAAGATTCAACATCGAACAGCATCGATTCCCGACCAGATCACAAGCCAGAGGCCCCGCCCCCAGAGTGGCTGAGTGGATGCGCGCGCATGAGCATTGGCTCGCTTGTTTTTATTTAACGTTACGGACACTTTTCACAGACTAGGGTACCACCCCGAGGCGTCCCATAAGTTCACTTCGTTCCAAAATTAAAACATATTTAATTTAAATTTTCTTCATTATTTTAACATTTAAATTGCTATGTGGGGTTGTCACATAACGATTTTGAATTGTAGATAATTAAGAAATACGGTTGGTTACACTGCTATGTCACTATATCTTTCAATTAGAGATTATAGTATAAGTCATTGTTAACTGATTTTGAAAAAAGAAGGTTATCAATTCAACGGAATGTCTGTTTTTTGTGTTTGTTCATTTATTTCTCTTTACCATGTGAACCAATTTGGATAAGTTTTTTGCATTGGGTTCAGTCTCTTAGCCGATTGGTCCCGTTTTTTTTCATTGGTATTAGACCTATTTTTAACCGACTTCAAAAAAGGAGAAGGTTCTCTATTCGACTAATTTTTTTTTTTTTTTTTTTTTTTGTGCCTATGTTACCTCATATCTCCGCCAATTGTCAACCGATTTTGAAAAAAAAATTTGCATTGGGTCCAGTCTAGCTTCCGATTGGTCCCATTTGTTTTTTCGTTTTTTTTTTCATAGGTATTAGACCTTTTTTATTAGGTTTGTTTAGACCTGACCTCTTTGTTTATGAACCGATTTCGATGCTTCTTTTTTTATCCGAAAGGAGTGTCTTAGGGATGGTGTCATATTAATTTGGTCAAGTTCTGATGATATGATCACTATTAATAACATCACTAAAAAGAGAAAAATAAAATATTTTTTAAGAAAAAATAAAAACCGACTTCAAAAAATTAAATACAACAAATAAAATACACTAAAAGGTATAAAATAATTATTATCTTATTTAGTTACAACTAAACGAAGAAATATTAACATGAAATTACTTTTTGAAGTTGGTGCCAAACATATACCTTTTATGAATCGCACTCGACGGATCTTACTTAGTACGTTTGACGGGTACGCTCGCTTATAGGTATAGTTTGTTTGGTACCGACTTCAAAAAGTAATTTCATGTTAATATTTCGTCGTTTAGTTGTAACTAAATAAGATAATAATTATTTTATACCTTTTAGTGTATTTTATTTGTTGCATTTAATTTTTTGAAGTCGGTTTTTATTTTTTTCTTAAAAATTATTTTTATTGTTATATATGTTCACGAATAACTTCTTTGTTTATCGACCGATTTCGATGATTCTTTTTTATTAGAAAGGAGATATCTTAGGGGTATACACCGTTGATTTCCACATACTTCTAAAATAAGAATCACTATACGGACGGGGAATTAGTAAGCAGGTTGTTGAGAACACCTCATGTATTTAGTTACGTTACAAATGTTTGGTTTTGCAAATTTTTATTATATTCATATAAACAGGGGTGCCCCCTCCCTGGCTTATTAACTCACCCCCCCCTTAATTTCATGAAAAGTGCCCCCCCCCATTTTATTCAGTTTTAAAGAAATAGAAGGGTTTTTTTATTTAATTGAAAAGTTATTATTTTGCCGAGAGTAGCAGATTTGGTGATTCACAAAGAGAAACAAAGAGGTTGTCCTCTGCTTGATCCAAATACACATACACACATATATATATCGAAATTATATATCTGTATATATATATTATTTAGTACCTGGAGCCACCGAGCGATGCACGGTAACCCCTGACGCCCCCCTCCTCCCGAAACCATACACCTAGCCCCCACAACTGCACCCCACTTCCTAGACCTCCCACATTCACCCCACCCCGCACCCAGTTTTTGCATTTCTAGCTTTCTAATGGTCTACATATTATGTGTATATTTGTTTACTCGTATATCAATTTCCCCACATTCGTTCATATTGATAAACATTATAAAAAAATAAATAGGAAAATTACAATAAAAAAAATAATCGTATAGGATCTGAAATTTTTTTTTTTTTTTTGGCTTTTCGGCCTTTCTAGCCATAAGCCTAATTACGATACTAGTTATATTTTTTTGAAAATTTGTCTCTACCCCTGGGGTCAGATTTTAGCTGGTTGCCTCGAGTCGGATTCGAACCCGGGTCCCCTGGTTAGCTCGCTGTCACGCTACCGCCTAGCCTTTCTGACCCCCCAGGATCTGAAATAAAAACATAAAATTAAATAAAATTTGTTTCCAAGTTATATAAAAAAAAAAACACTTCAACCACTTTATTTGTAAACACACCTGTAATGTTATGATTTAGACACCTGTTAATTTTTTTTTTTGGCTTTTCGGCCTTTCTAGCCATAAGCCAATTTACGATACTAATTATTTTTTATTTAAATTTGTCTCTACCTCGGGAGACACCTGTTAATTAAAAATAAACAAAAAATTCCTAATTTTAATATAATATATTAAAATTTGCTATAACCTATTAGTGGGCTTTAAAATTAAAAAACCAATTAAAAATAAAAGATAATTGGAAAAATGTAAACAAACTTTTTAATTGAGATTTTCAAATATCAATAATTACTTTAATTAAGAAAAGATCAATTAAGATTAAATTTGTCGAGGTCCAGACCTAGCCAGATCACTTTCTCATCCTCAAAACTTGTTAATAGAATTTGTTTAATCAAAATCGGTAGAGCCGTTTTCAAAATAGAGCCAAGATACAAATATATATATATATAACAATTTTTGCTCGTTTAATAAGAGTAGATTTGTTTGAGACTATAGTTTCGAAGGCGTGGTCCTCATCAAGTTTACTTTTAAAGAAATTTTAATATATTCTAATAGTATATTATATATACAGAGCTCGAATATAATATTTATTTTTATATCTCTGCTAAAAATTAAATTTTGATAGAGATGTTTAAAGTTTTTAAAGACAAATTTTTTTTTTAAATATAAAATAATACATTGTCTGATAATTAAAGTAATTTAAATATTAGAGAGGATACATATTCTAATATAATTTATTTAAGAATCAATCTATTCACCTCCGGATTAAGATCTTTAGCATCTAATCCTTTTGGTATCTCATATACAAGGTGGGGCATAAAGATCTGCCCCATTTTGAAGAGGTATAAAAAATGAAAAAATTTAAATTTAGAAAAAAACTGAATATATTTTTGAAAAGAACATAAAATATTTTTTTTAATGTGTTTTAAACATTATATCAGATAAAAAAAGGGGGGAGGTCAAAAATGAAAATTCTCGCCCTTTGACCAAACTCAACCAAATTTTGTATACATATTCTGTAGAGCCCCAGAAAGCTAGAAAAGTAAAAACTAACTACTCAAAATGGAGAGGGAGGGTCAAAAATCAAAATTATAACCCTGTCGACTAAACTATCTATACAAAATTTGGTTAATTTTTGCATTTCTAATTTTCTGAGGGTCCTCAGAATATGTATATAAAATTTGGTTTAGTTTGGTCAAAAGGGCTAAAATTTTCATTTTTGACCCTCCTCCCCCATTTTGGGTTGTTAGTTTTTGCATGTCTATACTTTTTGGGGCCCACAGAATACGTATACAAAATTTGCTTGAGTTTGTTCGAAAGGGCTAGAATTTTCATTTTTGACCCTCCCCCCCCCCCATTTTTTTTCTTTGATATAATGTTTAAAACATATTAAAAAAAATATTTTATGTTCTTTTCAAAAATATATTCAGTTGTTTTTTATGTAATTTTTTTCATTTTTTATACTAACGCTTCAAATTGTGGTAGATCTTTATGTCAACCCTGTATTTAAATCCGGGTGAAGATACTTCCTTTCCGGATTTTATTTTTCTACTTACTCTCTAAAACTGAATCAGTGGATATTCACTGAATAACAGTGACTATTCACTTATCCAAACAGTCACAAACATATCACTGCTAATCATTGGATAGTCACTGAATGCATTAGTGGATTTTTAAAATTCAATAATTCATTAGTGGCTAAGCCGTTAGACAACCTCTGTTTGAATCAGTGAAAATTAAAAACCACTGTTGAATCTGTTGAAATTAATACAAATGATTGATTTTTCAGTGATGTATATGATCGCTGGAGAAATCAGCTGAAATTCCACTGATTCATTTTAAGAGAGTACTGTAGTGGTTCTGATACGCTCGAAAAGATGTGATATGTGTACCATCTGTACCATGTGTCTGTGTTTTTTTATTATTATATGGAAATTTATATGTAAAATTTTCACCCAGCGATAGATTTTTTCCTATTAATTTAGAACGAAAAAATATGTTTAGAATTAAAAATTTCTTCAAATGTATTTATAGTCCAGGCAAATTACGTGAAAAAAATGGCATGAACAGGAAAGAATTCCCGGTAAAGATTTTATAGCTGTCATATTTTTATTGGTACTTCTATATTACTAGCCTAAGTTTTCTCGCCAAATCTGTGTAGGGAAAATTTTTCTACTCGGCTCAAGTTGAGAAAATTTCAGAGTTATTTCAGTTTTTCTTGAATAACTCTAAAACGGCTTATCAAATCAAAAAAATATTTATTAGATAAATTAAAGGTCTTTAAATTACGCGTAAAATGATACAAAAATATCTATTTAAGTTAAGTAGAACTGCTACTACCGCCTGTCAAATAACAGCCCCCGGGATCACTTTTGAATATCCCTAAAACTCGTACTTTTTTCGATTTTTTCCCGTTTTGACCATGAAGGAGCACGTTTTTGACAAAGAACAATTCATACATTTTTAAACTAGATTAAATTCTCTACAATTTAAATAAAGTTTCATTTTAATTGGATAATGATAACATGAGGTTGAAGTTAAATTGAAAGTTTTTTTGCCGAGAGTAGCAGAATTTTTATATATTGAAGGAGACAATAAAAGAGTTTGTCTTCTGCTGGAATTATAAATTTTATTTATTTATAACGAGATTATAGTTTCGAGGGCTTTGCCCTCTTCATCAGTCTATTACAATGGATTCACAGGAATTAATTTATGAATCCAAAGCCCTCGAAACTATAGTCTCGTTATAAATAAATAAAATTTATAATTCCAGCAGAAGACACACTCTTTTATTGTCTCCTTCAATGAGGTTGATAATTTGAAATAATCCAATTTTTTGCAAAAAATCTCAGTATTTCCTTCATAAAATGAAAACCACTCATTCTAGAATCTTGAATCCTATCTCTAGTACATTTTGTTGACTTGTACCTTTACAATGTAATGATATAGAATATAATGTGAAGTATTGCAATCTCCTGATAATTTGAGAGCTTCTATCTTCAATGTGAAACAAGTTAATTTCACTTTGGGACTTCTAGGAGGAAGGAATCGATGTCCATAAATACACTGCGGTGCAAAAAATTGAGCAACCAATAGTCCAGGCAAATTACGATTAAAAAAGGAAATAATTCCCGGTAAATATTTTATAGCTGGAATACCTTTATTGGTACTCCAATATTACTACCCTATGTCCCCCCCCCCCCAATCTGGGTGGTGGAAATTTTTCTACGCGTCTAAAATTGAGAAAATTTATGAGTTTTTTCAGTTTTTCTTGAAAACGGCTTATCAAATCAAAAGGAAATCTATCAGATAAATTAAAGCTCTTTAAATTACTCATAAAATGATAATAATTTAATATATTTACGTTAAGTAGAACCGGTACTAGCGATGGTAAAAAACAGTCCCCGGGATCACTTTTGAATATCTCTAAAACTCGTACTTTTTTTGATATTTCCCCATTTTGACCATGAAGGAGCACGTTTTCGACAAAGACCACTCTATACATTTTTAAACTAGATTAAATTTGCTACAATTTAAATAATGTTTCGTTCTAATTGGATAATGGTAACATGAGGTTGAAGTTATGAAACAATGCAATTTTTTTCAAAAAATCCCATTATTTCCTTCATAAAATGAAAACCACTCATTCTAGAATCTTGATTCTTATCTCTAGTAAAGTTTGTTGACTTGTACGTTTACATGGAACACTTTTTTGATAAAACTCTTATATTTAAAGATATCCAGCATTTTCCATGACGCCTTTGAGGATTCGGATCATAACCTGTCAGGAAAATTTAGAATATCTATAAATCTAAGATGTTTATCAAAAAAGTAATCTAGCTAAACGTTTAGGTAAATAAAATTTCCTAGTCACTGAGATAGAAATCAAGATTCTAGAATGAGTAATTTTCATTTTATGAATAAAAAACATTTTTTCAAGACTTCAACCTCATGTTACCATTATCCAATTAAAATGAAACTTTATTTACATTGTAGAAAATTTAATCTAGTTTAAAAATGTATAGAGTCGTCTTTGTCGAAAACGTGCTCCTTCATGGTCAAAATGGGGAAAAATCGAAAAAAGTACGAATTTTAGGGATATTCATTTCATCAATTTTATATGATCGTTACTTTGCCTACCTCTTAGGCGTACATTGAGAAAATTTGAAAATGTAGCGATTCTAAGCTATAATATCATTAAAAATATATTTATGTTATATGGTCAGCAAGGAGCCAAAATCTGCCCATTGGGCAGCATGGGATCCCCAGGTTATATCATTTGATCTTGGACTCTTAAGTCATTTTACCCTCAGCCTAAATCCCATACTAACTGATTTAATTTTTTCCCTATTAGTCATCCTTTTCATAATTTATAATAATTTTCATCAAGAAATATAGCAAAAATATACATATTTTGAAAAATTAAATATAAATTGAAATTTTTATTTTTAACCGACTTCAAAAAAGGAGGAGGTTCTCAATTCGACTGATTTTTTTTTGTCTATGTTACCTGATATCTTCGCCAATTGTGAACTGATTTTGATGATTTATTTGCATTGGGTTCAATCTAGTTTCCGATTGGTACCATATAAATTTCATTGGTATTGGACCTTATTTGTTATGTATGTTCGCGCATAACTTCTTTGTTTATG
Organism: Forficula auricularia; assembly: GCA_024734495.1. NCBI lineage: Eukaryota > Metazoa > Arthropoda > Insecta > Dermaptera > Forficulidae > Forficula > Forficula auricularia. The sequence goes on from JALMQS010000099.1 coordinate 72,110,606, forward strand.
AACCGATTTTAATGATTCTTTCTGCGTTTGGATCAGTATAGTTCAAAGATAGTCAAGATACCTAACTATTGATTAATTTTATGTACGTTCAGAGAGAATTTTTTGCCACGTGGCTCGATTTAGATGATTCTTTTTTTTATTGGAAAGTGGGTACCTTAAGGGTGGTCCGATATTAATTTGGTCAAGTTCTGATGACATGATCAATGACGAAATAACGTGAATCTTCAATTCTTATAAGGAAATAATCGAAATTATAATAAATAAAATCTTTTATAAATAATTCTTAAAACATTCATTTAAAACCCGGAAACGTTTCGAGGGAATTTCTATATTTATGAATTGAATTTTATTATCATTTTCTGTTTTATTCGCCCGACGCTTTCTCTTACGAGATGCATGCAAGATATTATATTAAGTTACTATTAATAACATCACTAAAAAGAGAAAAATAAAAATAATTTTTATAAAAAAATAAAACCGAGTTCAAAAAAATTAAATGCAACAAATAAAATAAAAATGACTCAAAAATCAAATAAAATGAACTAAAAGGTATAAAATAATTATCTAATTTAATTACAACTAAACGATGAAATCACATTTTCAAGTCTGTGCTAAATAAACTACAAAAAAATCGATCCACCAATAAAAACTTAATTAAATAGTAAATTATTTTTAATTTTTTTACAAGTAAACATACATTATTTAAATTATTGCTTATTGCAAGTGTACTTGCCACTTGTCGTTGACTTAACCCTTGATTAATTAGGAACACAATTTGAACTGCTTGAACTTGAGAAATATCCATTTTGTATATTTTATCTTTCTATCAATGATGCTTAATTCAAAATTATTCATTTTATTGATATTTCAAATATGAATTTTATCTTTTATTAAAACTTTATTTAAATTTAAAGTGATATTGAGAAAGTAGGATAATTTGTAATTGTATCTTTTAATTTAATTTTACTTATTTTTTCTTTTTTATAAAATTCAAAAATTATCAACAATATTTATTTAATATGTGAGTTTAAGATTTAATGGAACAAATTATATGAATATTTGTAAAAATTTTAAAAATAATTTGCTTTTTAATCAAGTTTTTATTGGTGGCTCAATTTTATTGCACCGTAGTGTATATAAGCGAGCTTACCCGCCAAACGTACTAAGTAAGATCTGTCGTGTACCATTCATAAAATGTATATGTTTGGCACCGACTTCAAAAAGTGATTTTATTTTTAAGTTATTATTATTTTATTTATTGCATTTAATTTTTTCAAGTCGGTTTTATTTTCTTTTTATAAAAATTATTTATTTTTGTTTTAGACAAACTGGTTGTTAAAAATGATTCATTGTAGATTGTATTAATAATCACTTTGTTAATTCTTAGAAGGATATTTAAAGCAACTGGTTATTCGATTTTTGTCTATCAATGATGTATCACTAAAAGATAACCAAAGTATAATAATGGGATTTTGACAAGGCGTGATTAAAAAATCCTGAATAATATTGTGAATCACCCGAAGATTGAGAACAGGAGTTTCCAAAGTAGATCCGGAACGTAGACCACCCATGTGCAAATATATAAAATCAATATAAACATTTTTAAATAGACTGGAATACAGCTACTGAAGTCGAGGTTTTTGTGTTTAGATATATCAACCATTCGTAGATGACGGCAATAACTCCTAGAATCTAACTTTAAGCTTCAACCTTTAAATGAGTTCATTATTTATTATTATTGACTTGTGAGGAAGGATTCTGGTAGCTACTGGTCTGCGGCTTTAAAAAAATTTTTGTTGGTCCTTTGTTTTAATTCAGTTTTGAAAACTTTCCTAGTACAGTGAAAAAACAATTTCTTTATAATAAATATATTGATAGAGTTGAGCATTTTTAATGAGCTCTTATTTATTCCAAAGCTATTAATAATCAAGATATATCGAAATCATTCCAAATATGAACAATTTTTTAGGTATTTAATCCAAATATATTATATTCTTGATCCATTTTATTCTATTAGATATCTCTTAATATCAAATGAATGGCTTTGTTTACTTCTAGTAAAACCTCTTATTATATCTAAACGAATGTTTTTTAACCGACTTCAAAAAAGGAGGAGGTTCTCTATTCGATTGAATTTTTTTTTTTTTTTTTTTTTTGTGCCTATGTTACCTCATATCTCTGCCAATTGTGAACCGATTTTGAAATTTTTTTGCATTGCGTTCAGTCTACTTTCCGATTGGTCCCATTTTTTTTTCATAGGTATTGGACCTTTTTTGTTAGGTTTGTTCAGGCCTAACTTCTTTGTTTATTAACCGATTTTGATGATTCTTTTTTTATTGGAAAGGTGCTATCTTAGGGATGGTGGTATATTAATTTGGTCAAGTTCTGATGATATGATCACTATTAATAACATCACTAAAAAGAGAAAAATAAAAATAATTTTTATTAAAAAAAATAAAACCGACTTCAAAAAACTTAAATTCAACAAATAAAATACACTAAAAGGTATAAAATAATTATTATCTAATTTAGTTACAACTAAACGATGAAATATTAACATGAAATTACTTTTTGAAGTCGGTGCCAAACAAATTATATCTATAAGCGAGCGTACTCGCCAAACGTACTAAGTAAGATCCGTCAAGTGCGATTCATAAAATGTATATGTTTGGCACCGACTTCAAAAAGTAATTTCATGTAAAAATTTCGTCGTTTAGTTGTAACCAAATTAGATAATTATTTTATACCTTTTAGTGGATTTTATTTTATTTTTAAGTTATTATATTATTTTATTTGTTGCATTTAAGTTTTTTGAAGTCGGTTTTATATTTTTTTTTTTTTATAAAAATTATTTTTATTTTTCTCTTTTTAGTGATGTTATTAATAGGGACTTAATATAATAACTTTATAAAAGATTTTATTTATCATAATTTCGATTATTTGCTCATAAGAATTTGAGATTTACGTTATTTCGTCGTTGATCATATCATCAGAACTTGACCAAATTAATATGGCACTATCCCTAAGATACCCCCTTTCCAATAAAAAAAGAATAATCGAAATCGGTTCATTAACAAAGAGGTTAGGCCTGAACAAACCTAACAAAAAATGTCTAATACCAATGAAAAAAACGGGACCAGTCGGAAGCTAGACTGAACCCAATGCAAAAAAATATTCAATATCGGTTCTTAATTGGCAGAGATATGAGGTAACATAGACACAAAAAAAAATTAAAAAAAAATCAGTCGAATAGAGAACCTCCTCTTTTTTTGGAGTCGGTTAATAAAATTACTTAGATTTTTCTTAAATAGTGATATCTTAATAATTAAGATATTTAAAAAAAATTGACAAAAAGTTTCTTTACATTATTAATTGTTTTGTTTTGTTTTTTATTTTAAAACCTACTATAAGATTTTAAGAAATATTGATATATATTAAAATTAGATTCTCTTGTACCTTAAATCAAATATAATAATTAATTTAAATTTTTAACTAATTAATTCATCAAAATGAATAATTAAATTAAATATTTATTTAATTAATTTGATTGAATATATATTCTACATCAAATGAATATACTCATCTTCTAGTCAAAAATACATATCTATATTTATTATAATTAAAAAATATTCAAGTTCATATCATTTCTTGTAATTACTTATTATTCCATTTAAATACCCAACTATTAAATTTAACCCTTAACTGGAATGCTGGGGTCTCTCGCGTCCCCAGACCTCTTCTCTCGGCTGTAATTCCACAACCGCCGTCAGTAGCCGCTTGACTTAGGTTGATTTAGTTATCGATAAGAGCCCGTGCAAGTGACATCAATCTATATCGAATTATCTACGTTGTGGGTCACGAGAGACCCCAGCATACCAGTTACGTTATTTTTCCAAGTTACGATGGCGCCTAAGTTTTTAACAAAAAAAGAACTTGTTGCAAACTTTAGTGATATTGAAGAGTCCCGAGATGATCTAAGTAACTTTGGTGAATCTTCTGAGGATCTTTCGGACAATAAAAGTGAACATAGTCTACATGATTCAGAGTCGGAAATAGAAATAGAGAGTCAGGAGGAAATTGTGGAGGACGAAAATATGGACGAGGAAATTATGGATGAGGAAAATGCTAACCATTCTGATGACTTAGGCCGAACAGCAAACTATTATTATGGAAAAAACCGGAATAAATGGGCAAAAAAAGCTCCCCAAAAAAATGTACGAAAGCCAGCTCACAATTTAGTATTGAACTTACCAGGACTCAAAGGGCCTGCTCTAGTAAGAAAACCGTCTACACCTTACGAAGCTTGGCAACTACTTTTCACAGAGGATATTCTAATCATCATTTTGGCGCATACGAATGTAAAGATAACCGAACTCTCATCCAACTATCAAGGAAACCGCCTGTCTTTTGTTGACCATTTGAGCCTAACAGAGTTGAAAGCTTTTCTAGGACTAATCTACTTGGCAGGAATTTTCAAATCAGGGCAAAATACTCAACCAGATGTTCAGAGTGCTCTAAAACTGTGTGCAAGGAGCACTCGACCCAGCAAATTCAGTGTCATTCCTGCCATGATAATAAAAATCTGTAAGGAAAACCTGCTTGTCATTTTTTTTATAGTTGGCTAAAAAGTTGTTGTTTTTTGTTTCAGGGGATCAGTTGATGAGTAATTAAAACTCCCAAAAAGCTGCATTGAGAAATTTATTTTTTATATTTTTTTTATTCTCTTTTTATCCAAGCGATGTCCAAGAATGCATGAGATTTTGTTAATTTTTTTTTTTAAATAAATACTTTTCAAAAATGCGAAACTTTTTTCCCAATTAACTATAAGTTCACAATGGACCAAATAATGACAAAAAACAAAAAAAAATCTAATGACCTTTTTTCCCTTAAATATGACTGGGGTCACGTAAGACCCCATTATACCAGTTACGTTCCAAGAAACTTGCGTACCAGTACAGGGTTAACTATTCCACTATTTTACTCAAATAACAATATTTTCATAATTTACTTATTGTTGCAAATAGCGGCATCTTAATTATTAATATATCTAGAATTGTTTCAAAAATAAGAGAATAATTTATATATCATTTATTCATATTGAACAGAGATCGATTTCGCCATAATTAACATCAAATATGATTTCTTAACTATAAATATATCGTTTTTTCAGTATAGTTGAATTTTATTTACTATAACTTTTAAAATGTTTTTCACCATTGTGCGAATTCTCTCTACACAAAATAATATCCTCTGTTGTTTCTGTTTTACAGATTATACAAGATTTCTCATCATGTTTGGTTATCTTCTGGAGATGGTATTTCAAGGAGAGTGATTAGTGAGAACTCTTTTTAAAGCCTTCAGGTCTCGGCTAGCTGAGGGAGAGGTGTTCTTTCGCCCTATTTTGTAACATGCTTATAATTTTTTTGGGGGTGGGGGGATTCATGTTTGCCCCCCCCCCCCCCTGAGAAAAGACCTAGATCCGGCTCTGATTATCTCTTTAATATTCAAACTTATTTATTTATTATAATTGTTAAAATATAATATAAATATTCAAATTCGGAAGTTAGAAAAGAAGATACACTTTCTAAAATTGAGATCTTGATGTAATCATTGATGAATCATTTAAAAAAACGTGGCTTGATTAACAAGTGTCTGTTTATTCTGTTATTGGCGAAATCCTTTAAACTATTCTTGACGTTAACTGCAATACGGTGAATATTTATTTATATTATGTGAGCACTATGCAAATTAAATATTAGCAACACGAAATTTATAACTAGTTATGATGGTTATAGTTTTCAGACAATACTTTTAATATTATATTAAATATTCTCACATTTGAATATATTAAAAGATATTTCACTAGGGGCTTGATGAAATGACGTGATCCCTATGCCGAGAAGCTTGTGTCTCAACCTTACCAAAAAACAGACCAAAAGATTTATAAATGAGAAAGAAAATGATCTTATTTTATTGATTTAATCTGCATGCAATCATTCTAATATAAGAAAATAGCATTTCAATTAAGTATTTTATAGTTTAAATGAAATGTTGTGAAAACATCGTGATTATTTTTAAAATTATATCATTTTTAAATCCCTTATAATTAATTGAAAAAAAATTCAAGTTTTTCTCATCCACTATCAAAATTATTTGTAATAAAGTTTTAAAATAGATATAAAAAATAGATATTTTTTTTTTCAAAACCCAATTCAGGGGAAGGTCTCTCCCATGGACTCTCGATAATCCTAGTCAGATCCTGTTATTATTTAATGCGTCTTGATAATTTTCCGTAATTAAAATAATTATTCATCTTTTAATTCATAAATCAAATTTTTATCATTTAGAAAAAATTAAATTTACATTTAATTAGACTTTTTAAGATGTTTTAAACAAATTAAAAGTATATATAATGTGAGATTGGTTTAACATATATTTATATCATAGAATTTTGACTCTAGATTGCGCAATTAGTTTCTATATGTTGTCGAGGAATCATGAAATGATGATAAAGTGGCTCTGTTCCTGTTTTGGAAAGGTCTACCATGTGTATGTTATCATAGTTAATGCCAGTCCATTATCTCACCGCTGATCTACATAATCAAGTCAATTCTAAGGCCTTGAAGGGCATTTTGGACCAGTCAGATTAAAATTTCGTCAAGGTGACCAAATTCTCAAATAACATTTGAATTGCACTGCCATTTTCAGATTTGTAATGACTTTTTAACATATTTGATAATTTGAATAATAAATAACGATATAAATATTATTTATCGATCAATTAGAAACACTTCAATCTTTAAAAATATATATAATTATAATCTCAAATTTAATAATTATCTATTAAAAAAGCCAGTTTAAAATCGTTCTTATTATATTAAACAAGCAATGCTTATATACAAGGAGAGTTTTTTGAGACAGTCTTATAACTCAAAAACAGTGCATTATAATGAAAAAAAGTTTCAAATAAAAGTTTATTTATATCAGGGGAAAACTAAACTACGCAATTGTTTGTCGACCTAGAACAAGCTTTCAAGGATATTTCGAGATCAACTTCTGTTTTTTAAATAAAAACCTATATGTTTTTGTACATATTCTAAATCTACAAAAAAAACTAAACAACTTTTATTAGAACTATTTTTTATACGACATCAAATAAAAAAATATTAAATCAATTAGATCTCAAAAAAATCTTAATAATTATTTTTAACAATTATTTAACTTAATTATCAAATAATAATGACCAAATAATTATCAAATAAATATTTATTAAATCGAAAAGTTACAACAATGAAAATAAGTGTTTATAATGATTTTAAAACTTTATTATACACAGATTTAAGAGTTTATTTTATATATAAGTAATTAAGCTACTTAAACTATTTTAGTTTAAAAAATTTCTTTCTCGTGTCAATCCACTAGATATGTACGTATATTGTATTACCATAATAAAAATGGATCATTTTTTGTTGAAGACAGAATTGAAATGGTCTTAATTTGTGGAGAATGTGGAAGAAGTGTGCCATGAATGCAGAGCGTTTTCCTTATAGGAATACCATACACCCTCACAAGCTTCATTTTATCGTGTTTTAAATCTGTTAAAAAAACAAAAAACAAAAAAAGAAATGTAAAGGCTATGAAGAAACTTAAAAAAGCCAAAATAACAAAATTGGAACTGGAATTCCTCCAGAAGGCTTGCGATACACTTTGGAATGCCTCAGAACAGTGTGGTAAAATTATTAGATTATTAATTATTATTAAATTATTTATTAAATAATTAAATATTTGATCATTATTATTTGATAATTAAGTTGAATGATTTTTAAAAATAATTATTAGAATTTTTTTAGATTTAATTGATTTAATATTTTTTACTGTTTGATGTCGTATAAAAAATAGTTTTAATAAAAGTTGTTCAGTTTTTTTTTAGATTCAGAATATGTACAGAAACATATAAGTTTCTATTTAAAAAACAGAAGTTGACCTCGAAATTCTTTTGAAAGCTTGTTCTAGGTCGAGAAACAATAGTGTAGTTTAGTTTCCCCCTGATATAAACTTTTATTTGAAACTTTTTTTCATATAATACACTGTTTTTGAGTTATAAGACTGTCTCAAGATAAAAAAAACTATATATATATACGCACCTCGTCCACCCCGGAACCCCCACCACCCCCAAGATCCATCCCCACCGTCATCCCTACCCCCGCACTCCGCCCTCGCAACCAGTTTTTGTATTTCTAGCCTTCTAGTGGCCCACAGATTATGTGTATATAGGTATATAAATAAATACTGTATAATTATTTTTTTAATTAAATAACAATTTATCGAGTTTGTGAGTTAAAGCTCGATTTATAATCAATTACATTTTTTTTTTTTTATAAATTTTATTAAACCAATTATTTTACATTAATTAATGTATACATTGTATTTTGCTTCGATTCCGGAGATAACTTCTCCACCATCGAGTGTCCTTATTTATCTTTAGTCCTTGTTTTTAATAAGAGGAAAAATCTAATTAGATAAAAAAACCTCTTTTCCGATAATTATTTCAATTCCATTATTCCCCAATCAAGTCGATTGGATCCCTCTCATAATCAATTACATTTTTTAACTTTTAATATATAATAATTTTTGTAATGATTTATTAGTGGGATTTAAAATTTAAAAAACCAATTAATTATTAAAAGGAAATTGAATAAAAATATAATTTTACATTTTTATTCAAACAACCACCTGTGAATAATTATTTCAATTAACAAAAAAACCCATCAAAAACAACTTAGCCGAAGATGAGAGCGTGACAGATCGAATTGCCAACACAAAACGAAAAACTGTAAAAAGCCGGAAGTTTCGAGGTTTTTCGGCCACCAAAATTTGTCGCACAAACTTAGATTTGGCATACCCACACCATACCAAACAATCCTAAAAAAAATATTTTCCCTGATTTAATGTAAGCTGAAACCCCTCTATTTATTGGTCTAAAGCCTTCGCATCATTTCACTCCTCCATTTTTGCGCAAATCTTTGCAGAGTCCGCTGAGTGAGAACAATTGCCTTCTGTCCTCGACAGGCGTAACTCGCTGCGGCGAGACCGCGTGGGACATATATTCTCATTGCCTTAAACTCGCAAAATCTGTGCCTATGGGAAGATAATTTTTTTTAAGATCGTCATTTTTCAATCTGTAGTTTTCTTGATTTTTTAAGTATAAAATTAATCGCATAGCATAAATATTCATTGAGATATTGAGTTGATTTTTCTAAGGGGGCAATGTCCTCCCCACTTAACTACGCTCATGATCATGACATCGTTCTCATTCGTATTGCCTATTTTTGGACACCTTGTTACAAATCCACACACCCACTCCTTACAACTTATGCACTATTAATGTAGTACTGAAAGTGACATTTGCGCTCTTACCCCAGTGGATACTCTGCATTTACCCTAGGCACACATATTTACGGGGCTATAGCAGAGTAGCGTTTTTCTCAATAAATTTTAATGAAACAATAACATTTATCTATTTAACATGATTGTTAATGTATGTTTTTCACACTAACCTTTCACACATCCTCAGATACCTTCGACCCCCGCCCAACCCATAAAATTCATTCTTCTTCTTTTCACGATGGAGGGGCCAACCCAGGCCTTTAGGGGTTGCACCTTTTTGGTGTAACTCCTTCTCTCATCATTATCATTAAAAAAAAACTAAACAAAAATAATCTCAAACAACAGTAAATATTAATAAAACCTATGACACTTTGGTGGTGATACTGAACTTGGGTTTCACACGAGGTGCACACTTTCCGATTGAAATAAATAGGGGAAGTCCATCCAGAATGTTGTGATATCTATGACTATCATTCCATATTACAAAATCAACTGGTGTGTTCACCACACGTCTTTCACATTTTCATTTATTTGAAGTCATCGCGACACTACTAATTTAGACACACTTTATTTCGTATTTTTTTTTATTCAAAAAAAACGAAAAATCGTTCATGTAAATGTCCCCTTCCGGTCTTCCGATTTCAATTAAAAGCGTGATGTACTCCTTCTACCCTATATCAAGCTTAAGTTTCGAATTTCGTTTCTCTAGACTTATGGTTGCGAAACGCAGGGGGTGTACATACATACGCACTGACCAATAGATTTTGGACCCCTTTTTGGCCTCTGGGGACCACAATTTCCGGTTTTATGTCCTAAATCCGGTTTCCAACTATTAAGGGCAACGATTCCTTCTACTTAGAAGTTATAAAATGAAATTAACTTTTTTTCATCTTTGAGATACAAGCACTCAAAGAGTCTGGACCCAGATTGACCATCGCAATACTCTCCCATTATATTCTATAGAATATAAATGCGAATGTAAAAATAGATTTCTATCAATTCAATATTATATTTAAATAAAGAGCGTCTGTGTACGCACTTTCCTCATTTACGCTCTTACCCCACTTCACCTTAGCTTTTAACTGAAGCAAAAAATTACCGAGGATCGCTCGGTGTTCCTTGTACTTAAATTGTATCTTATAAGGGCTATTAGGGAAATAAACTAAATTTAATTTAATAAAGATAACACAAAAATAGTATAGACAATCATATATATTATTCAGAATTTGTATACAATTAAATAAATGGAAATGAGTATTTGTACAAAGCGTGAAGGCGAACAGGTTCAGCGGCTTGGGTGTCCAGGGGGATGATTTTAAAGTTAATAACCATAGCCACCCCATTTAGGATTTCCGTAGCCGGCTCCATAAGAAGAAGGTCCATATGTTCCATAGACGGCGGGTGCTACGACAGCATATCCAGCATATCCAGCTAAAAAGAATCATTTGGTTTTAATACTGTTGCTATGAGGTAATAATTAGGTCATGTATATAATCTACAAGTTATTACTTTTTCCACCGAATTGACACTTAATAATAGTGAACTACTAGTTAAGTCGTTTTTACATAGATTAATAAAATTATATAACCTATATCTCTAAATTTCTACCAATCGATCGACAGTTCACTGCTCGTTTTTTCTATTTAGTATTCTACCAATCACTGACGTTTTATGAAGGATGCAGGCGATTGGAATTAGGTATACACCTCTTTGGAATTATTTGGAATTATTTTGGAAATATTCGGAATTACTTGAAATATTTGGAAGTACTTGAAAATATTTGGAATTACTTGGAAATATTTGGAAGTGCTTGGAAATTTTGGGAATTATTTGGAAATATTTGGAATTAGTTGGAAATATTTGGAAGTGCTTGGAAATTTTGGGAATTATTTGGAAATATTTGGAACTAGTTGGAAATATTTGGAAGTGCTTGGAAATTTTAGGAATTATTTGGAAATATTTGGAATTAGTTGGAAATATTTGGAAGTGCTTGGAAATTTTGGGAATTATTTGGAAATATTTGGAATTAGTTGGAAATATTTGGAAGTATTTGAAAATATTTGGAATTACTTGGAAATATTTGGAAGTGCTTGGAAATTTTTGGAATTATTTGAATTATTTGGAAATAAAAGTGGAAGTGGAAAAGTAGGTGTACAGCATATTAGGTCACGGTTCACCCCTCGATTTGAAGGAAACTATTAATCTGTAGTTTCATTTTTGGAATAAAGGCGTTATATCAAGCTTAAAATGACGGGAAATTTTTTACTAAACTGAGGAAGAGGGTGCAATTTCAAAAGTAAAAAATTGTTTTTTACATAATTGTTTTAGTTGACAATGCGTCTTTATACCCTGTACCCTCATACAGAGGTGTAGCCACCGGGGGGGGGGGGGGAGACAAAAATCAACGCCAACGACAAACCGTTTCTTATGGCAAACTAACCGTAATTAAATATATTTCATATGTTTAATCAAGAATTATGTTCTTTTTAGTGCAGTTAAATTGTTTTCTAAAGGACCCCTTGCGGGAATGTTTTGGTAAAGTTTTGATTTCTTGATCCTATATGTTTTTTGGTGTGCTGAATCTGAATCTGAGGTTTGCTAACAACATTTCTTGACGGAACATTGTCAAAAATGCAAAAAAATGTAAAAATCTCATTTTTGGTGGTTTTTTGCTTATAACTCGAAAACTATCAACTTTTACTAAATAACCTTTTTTTTTCAAAATGAAAGTTGATAAAATTTCCTACAAATGTCATTATTTAGGATTTTTGTCCGACCAACCTTTTGGGCTCAAGCGCTAGTTGAAAATTTGGCGTATTTTTTTCTGTTTCTGCAAATCCCATATCTATTTTTTCCCATTTTGACCATGAAGGACAAAGACCACTATATACATTTTTAAACTAGATTAAATTTGATACAATTAAAACAAAGTTTCATCTTAATTGGATAATGATAGGATATGATCCGAATCCATAAAAGTGTCATGGAAAATGCTGGATATCTACAAATCTAAGAGTTTTATCAAAAAAGTGGTCCAAGTAAACGTTCAAGTCAACAAAATTTCCTAAAGAATAACACCAAAATCATGTTTCTAAGATGAGTGGTTTTCATTTTATGAAGGAAAAACTGCTCACTCATTTTGAATAGGAAGGTTATTTACGAAGAGTTGATAGTTTTCGAATTATAAGCAAAAAACTGCCAAAAAACGAGATTTTTTAAAACTTTTTTTTGCATTTTTGACATGTCACGAAATTTTGTTAGCAAACCTTAGATTTGGATTCAGCACACCAAAAAACATATAGGGTCTAGGAAATTACAACTACCACAAAACTTTCCGGGGTAAAAAACACAATTTAACTGGACTGTTTGTTTTAATAAAAATAATTCATACTAAATATTATGCTTTGTGGATTGAACCCCCCCCCCCCCCATGATAATTTTCTGGCTACTCCACTGCTGGGAATAAAAACGCAATGTTAATTTGTTGTAAAAATGTGATTCTCATGCCATCTAGAAGCATTTGAAGGAAACTATTAACTTTTAGTTTCATTTTTGGAATAAAAGCGTTATATCAAGCTTAAAATTACGAGAAAAGTTTTACTATACTGATATTGTGTTAGTTAGGGAATTTTCCTAAGGGGGACAGCCGCAGTGGCGGCCCCAGGGTTGAGAGAGGTGTGGCGACCGCCCAACCAAATTTTTGTTGAAAAACTGCAATTTTTTGCAAAAAATCGCAATTATTCTTTCATGAAATGAAAATTACTGATTTTAGGAACTTGATTTCTATCTCATTCTGTAGAAAATTTTATTGACTTGAACGTTTACTTGGCCCACTTTTTTGATAAAACTCTTAGATTTATAGATATCCAGCATTTTCCATGGCGCATGAGTATTCGGATCATATCCTTTCCGGAAAATGTAGGATATCTATAAATAAAAGAGTTTTAACAAAAAAGTGGTTCAAGTAAACGTTTAAGTCAACAAAATTTTCTAGAGAAGGAGATAGAAATCAAGTTACTAGGATGAGTGCTTTTCATTTTATGAAGGAAAAACTGAGATTTTTTGCAAAAAATTTCATTTTTTTCAAAATTTCAACCTCATTGCGGCACGGGTTACTAATATCAAATTATTATGAAACTTTGTTTTAATTGTAGCAAATTTAATTTAGTTTTAAAATGTATAGAGGCATATTTGTTGAAAACGTGCTCCTTTATGGTCAAAATAGGAAAAAAATCGAAAAAAGTGCGAGTTTTAGGGATATTCAAAATTGGTCCTGGGGGCTGTTTTTTGGGTCCCCATTAAAAATCGAACTACTAGACCAATTTTGCATTTATTTTTTTTAATCAACGCTAAAATTTGTCCTCTTTAATTTACTATAGAATGGTCATTTATAAAATATTAACTGTTTTCGAGTTATAAGCGAAAAACTGGAAAAAGTCCGAAAATATCGAGGTTTTTCGGGCACCAAAAGTTCTCTTCCAGACTTTCGTGGTCGCAAACTTAGATTTGGCATACACATACCATACCAAACGACCCTAAAAAATGTTCTCACAATTAATATAAGCTGAAACCCCACTATTTACTGGGCCAAATGGGAAGAAAATATTTTTTGAGATTTACAATTTTCAATCTCTATTGATTTTTTAAAAATAAAATTAATCTCATAGCATAAATAGTTATTGAGATATTGACTCGATTTTTCTAGAGGGGGCAGTGCTCCCCTTGCCCCCCCCCCCCCCACTTAACTACGCGCATGAATAGGAAGAGGATGCAATATCAACAGTAAAAAATTATTTTAGTTCACAATACGTGTTTATCCCCTTTATCCTTCATATTATGATTTTACCCGTATAGTCAGAAATTAGTCAATAAAAACCTTTTAAATAATACAAAGTTTATTATCTCTTTCTCTTGAGAATTTAAAGAAAAGTAATTCAAGTTCCTCTATGTAATAAAAAGATGATAATATATAATAAAAGATGTGTATAATGAATTTGCCTACCCTTTTCATATCCCATGAGAGCAAAGCTCCCTTTTGCTATAATGAATTTTTAAATAATTATTTCACTATAATAACTAACCATTGTCTTAGACTGAAAAGTTATTATAATAATAATTAAATGAGAAAAAAATAAAGTGAAAAGATTTTTTTAACATCCTGATCTTATTGTATGGAAAGTCTATTTACCTAATATTTACTAATAATATTATATAAAGCTAGTTAACACTTTACGTTCACATTTTAAAGTTCCCAGGGATTTTATTGTTTATATTTTCGAAAAGACATCCTCACAAGGACTAGAAATATTTTGTGATTTTTTCCATGCAAAAGGGGTTAAACAGCTTAAGCTGTAAACGTCATTTCTAAGTAAGTAGTTTTTAAGGAATTTGGTGTTGGTACTTGGTGAAACATTTTTTTTAATTATTGGATAAAAAATACTTGGTAGGTTTCACATTAAGATATAAAAATAAAACGAATTTATTTTTGGAGAATCTTTAATCTCGATATATATATTTCGGGTGACTAACCCATCTTCAGGAGAAACAGAAAGTAACTGACCTGGATAAGTCGAATTTTAATACAAGTCAATGGTAAAATTTATTTTTAAGATAACAAAAGGATAATTATTTAAAATTAGTGGAGGGAGAAAGGTAGAAAGTCTATTTTGTTTAATTTTCGAAATCCTCATTTCTCAAAAGACCTTTCAAAATTAAACAAAATAGACTTCCTACCTTTCTCCCTCCACTAATTTTAAATATTTACCCTTTTGTTATCTTAAAAATAAATTTTACCATTGACTTGTATTCAAATTCGACTTATCCAGGTCAGTTACTTTCTGTTTCTCCTGAAGATGGGTTAGTCACCCAAAATATATATATCGAGATTAAAGATTCTCCAAAAATAAATTCGTTTTATTTTTTTATATCTTAATGTGAAACCTACCAAGTATTTTTTATCCAATAATTCTAAGTAAGTATTTATATTTGTCTAAAAAAGTGGTTTAATTAATAAGAAAAATGCAAATTCATCTAAAAAGGAAGGTTAGTATTTTTATTAAATTAAACTAAAAGGGTGTACCTATATAGCTTAATTGTGTTAGTTTACAAAATGTCTGGAATCAAAACACGCTAAATTTTGGATGCACACGTTTCAAGCAAAGTTAACGAAAACACCCTCAACAAAATTCCTGTCTGTCTGTATGTATGTATGTTTCACGATTCACGTAAAAACGGTGTAAGGAATTATTATAAAATTTCATATTTGGATCAAATGTCTTCTAACTTAAGTTTATTGCTTCACAACGTTTTGATATTTTGACCCCAAAGGAGAGTTGAGAGGGGGCGAACTAATGGAAATTATCAAATAACTCCTAAACTATCAACTCTACGGCAAATTTTAAAATGAGCAAAGTTGTAGGGGGTGTGATTTCTGACAACTTTTGTTTAAAAAAATTCCCCCAAAAACCACCCAAAAAAGGGGAGAGGATCAAAAAATGAAAATTCTTTCCCCTGGAGCAAACTCAACCAAATTCGGTATACATAATCTCTGGACCAATAGATGGCTAGAAATGCAAAAGCTAACCACCCAAAATAGGGGGAGGGGGGGAGTAAAAAATGAAAATTCTTGCCCTTCGACCAAACTCAATCAAATTTTGTATACATAATCTGTGGGCCGTGAGGGGGGGGGGGGGGCTAGCCAACAAGGTCCCCGAAATCGGGCCTTGCAGTTAGTCTAATTATATAATTCTAATTAAGTCAGGTTGGCGGAGTAGTTGTAGAACATGCCTTCTAATCAAGGTAGAGCGGATTCCAGCCCGACTCGCTGCACATATTTGATCGACTATAATATGATCCCTTTAGGGGAAGGTAATGGGAAATCACTCCTGTGAAAATTTTCCAGGAAAATTACAGTGGAGAAAATACTCTATACAGTAATCGCCGACGTTCGGAATCGAGTATGGTACATGAAGAAGAAGAATTATATTATTAGGAGTTATATAAAATTAAATTATTTTCTTATATTTTCCCTTGGAATTTATAAATACAAAATTGAAAACAAATATA
This sequence comes from Forficula auricularia, assembly GCA_024734495.1. NCBI lineage: Eukaryota > Metazoa > Arthropoda > Insecta > Dermaptera > Forficulidae > Forficula > Forficula auricularia. Next base: position 72,127,058 of record JALMQS010000099.1, read on the forward strand.
TTCTTACCTTTGTAGCCAGGATGAAGAGAAGCTCCACTTTTGCTGACGATGGCATTGAAACCATTGTGGTCATCAGCAGTGTAGTCGACAGTGCGCACTGAGCCGTCAGGTTCAACCAAAGAGTACTGGCCTTTGACCACATCACCATCCCGAACTTCATGCTGGCTCTTTACATCTCCAGTATGAGGGTCGTTGACACCATATTTGTAGGCATATTGTGGGTATGCCTAGAAAAATAAAAAAATAAGTAAATCCCTTAACTCATCGTTGTGTTTCAAAGGTACTAGAAGTGAAGAATTAGTTAAGAGTACTTGGAACACCGAGCGATGCTCGGTAATATTTTGATTCAGTTATGAGAGATATATTAATATTATTTTCGATTTTTAAACGTAGGCAAAATAAATAAAATTGAAATAAAACTTAATTTATCCATTATTTTTTTAACAACGTTTTGACCTGCTAAGACGTGTAACTGGCCACAAAGTTTTGAATGTAATTGCAATTAAAAATAATATTAATATACACGGAGGTTCTTTCGTTGACCCTTTTAAATCCTGAAGAAGGAGACACGATCCTTCGAATTGTCGGATTATTTAAGAGAATGAAATTGATATTCTAATAAATTATTTTATAGAAAAATACCTTTAATTATTTAAATTAGCAAATTCTAATATATGATAATATTTATAATGATCTTTTAGTGGAATTTAAAATAAAAAAACAAAAATTAATTTTATTAAAAGAAAATTGAAAAAAATGTAATTATAAATTTTTATTCAATCACCTGTGAATAATTATTTAAATTAACAAAAAACCCATCAAAAACAACTTAGCCGAAGATGAGACCGTGACAGATCGAATTCTCAACACAAAAACATCCTAAACCGTAAATTTCATCCAAATCGTTAGAGCCGTTTTCGAGAAACCGATTCTATATTATATATACAAGAATTACTCGTTTAATATAATAAGATAAGATATAATAAAATAAATAAATTGATTATTAATTTAATTATTTGTCTAGTAGTTTATTTAGTATTATTATTTTGTGGGTTTTACTGCTCTTGTATATAGACCTTAAATTTAGTTAAGTGCAATCCTAACCTTCTAATAGCCAAGCCAGCTTGGATTAAAATACAATAAATATTCTAATTCTAAAATTCTAATGACCTAGACTGGCTTTCTCTGAAATGTTTCAATGTTTCCAAAATGCCGCAATCTTTAATCTAAAACCTGTATATCCATAAATAAATACTTTAAATTACAATTTCATTTCCGAATATTCCAAAAAGTTTCTCTACTCTTATTTTATTAAATTCCCAATAAGCTTCATAACTTATTTTACTTTACCATACAGGGTATGCCAAGTATTGTAATCGTTCATGAAAAAAGTTTTTTTTTTTTTTTAATATTTCAAAAACGGCTGAAAATATTTTGATTAAATTATTAAATGAACCTATAATAAAGAAAATATTTTTTTTCTGGGGCCAAAAAGAGTAAGGGGGGGGGGTCAAAAAATAAAAATCTAGGCAATTTGAGCAAACTGAACCAAATTTTGTGGGCCACCAGAACACTAAAAATGCATAAACAAACCGTCAAAAAATGAAAATCTAGGCCCTTGGACCAAACTCGACCAAATTTTGTATACATAATCAGTAGAATACCAGAAGACTAAAAATGAAAAACTAACCTCCCAAAATGTGGAGGGGGGGGGGGTTAGAGTCAAAAAAATTAAAATCTAGGCCCTTGTACCAAACTCAACCAGAAGTGTATGGTAAAGTCAAGTGGATGGCCACATCAGAACGTGTCAATTTATTTATATATAATACTAGCTGCAAGCCTTCGGTGGGCCTCTTGCTAGCCAAGGGACTTTGCCCCCTGGAACCCCTTGACTCCCCACCCATGGGCCCCGCATCCCCTGGATCCCAACCCTCACCCCTGGACCCCACCTTACAACCCCACATAGGTATATATATAGGTACAGACATAGGCACAAATCCCTCTTAGTAGCCCCCTGGGCCCCAACCCCCACCACTGGTGACATACAAACAGAAACATAGGTACATATAGAGACAGGGACAATGCCCTTTAATAGTATGTGATGATATAGGTACAAACACAGGGCCTTTAGTAGCCCCTCCACCCTACCTCCCACCCCTGGGGGACGGACATAGGTACACACAGAGACATAAACAAATGCCCTTTATTAGTATGTGATGATATAGGTACAAACACAGGGCCTTTAGTAGCCCCCTGGACCCCACCTCCTACCCCCTGGGGGGGGGGACATAGGTACATACAGGCATGGGAGGAAAGAGAGTGAAGAAAAACGGGAGGTGGTTTTAGTGGGTAGGAATCCCACACGCTGCTGGGTACGGGCCCAGCAGTGTCTTTCTTTGAAAATTTCCACCTACCGTCGAAAAAAAATACAGAGGCAGGCACAAATGCGCTTTAGTAGTATAGGATTTAAAAATAGTAATTTTGTGAAATATCAATCTGTTCACTACTTAAAAACTTACTAACACTTATATCAGAAGAGAAAATCATAAAAAAAGTTGATTATTTTTTTATTGATGAATTATTTGATTCAAAATTATTTATGACCAGGTTTTCGATAGGTTTGCACTTTTCAACTTCAAATGTTAAATTCTTGCTCACAGAAGCAGATCACGATGATGGAATTTAGATATCATTTATTATCTAGTTGTTTTGGACTTTTAAAACAAATATCTAAAGTAAACTGAAGACGTTTTTACGATAATTAATTACCCTTGTAATGAAATAATAAAAATGACTTGAGAAATACGTAACAGAGGTCATGTCTGTTAATTAGAATCTCTTACAAGATAATTATTTTACAATAAATCATTATTTCTCTCATCTTAGTTGCCCTCATTTGTGACCCTTAAAAAAATAAAGATTAAAGATAACTAAATTTTCTATTGTTTAATAAATAATACTATTAGAGGCGCTTGATGTGATGAAATTGTTTTATTAAAATTGCAAAAGTGGATTTTGCATTCTATAAGTACAAAATGACGTAACATAAGGAAGCATTTACTCGATTTTTGATTTAAAATAAAAAAAATGTAAATAAAATGAAAGCGATGCTCGGTAATTTTTTGCTTCAGTTAAAAGCGATATATTAATATTATTTTTAATTTTAAATTCAAGTAAAAAGGTCAATTTCTATTGGCAGCTAAAATAAAATTTAATTTTTGTTTTGCCAACGTTATGGCCATCATCAATACATATCACTGGGCACAAAGTTTTGAATGTAATTGCAATTAAAAACAATACTTGACCATATGACCATACCCTCTGTATGGGAAAGTAATAATATTAATATATACGATGGTTCTTTCGTTGACCCGTTTAAATCCTGAAGAAGGTGGCACAATCTTTCGAATTGTCGGATTTTTTAAAAGAATGAAATTGATATTCTAATAAATTATTTCATAGAAAAATACCTTTAATTAATTAAATTGGCAAATTCTAATATATCATAACATTTATAATGATCTATTAGTGGAATTTAAAATAACGAAAACCAATTAATTATATTCAAAAGAAAATTGAAAAAAATGTAATTATAAATTTTTATTCAAACAACCACCTGTTAATAATTATTTCAATTAACAAAAAACCCATCAAAAACAACTTAGCCGAAGATGAGACCATGACAGATCGAATTCTCAACACAAAAACCTCCTAACCCGTAAATTTCATCCAAATCGTTAGAGCCCTTTCTATATATATATACAAGAATTGCTCATTTAATATAATAAGAAAGATAAGATATATAATTTATTAAATATCGAGAAGAAAATGATAGCGAAAAAATAAGAAAAAGATGGTATTATTTCGTTAATAAAAGACAGTAGAATTTTGATCATTGAAACACGCAGAGTCAGATTAATACTTATAGAAGCCTTGGACCTATATATAATGGTGCCCCCACATAATAAATTATTTAAATAAAAAAAAAATTATTATTTGTATTAATTCTAAAGCTAATATACTATTAGTTTATTTCGAAAATGGACCTTATGATTTTAAGGCCTGAAAGTGCCTCTTTTATCTAGTTGCGTAAATAATTCGACTCTTAAGATACTTTATCAACGAGTATTAGTTCAAAAGCTTAATTCAATTTCAACAGAACCAAATTACATACATATATACCTATTGCTAATGAAAAATATCGAACGTGACCAAAAAACGAATCTTCATTTCTTGTATATTTATACAATTTTATTGATATTTAATTTATAATATAATTGTAATCGTGTAGAAAAAATGTCTATTTTTTTCGAAAATTTTGATCTAAATCATGTTTTAGTGGAGAATATTTAGTCTTACGTAATAGTCATGTCCATAGTCGGCGTAGCCTCCTGCAGCGGCTCCATCATATGACCCAGCAGCGTAATAAGGGAGTGCAGCCCCATGGTACACTGGAGCGACGTAGATGGCATGAGTCAGGCTCATCCCAAGAAGGAAACATACTACGCCCTAAAACAAGCAATTTTAAAAAATCAAATAAAAATTATTATTATAATTTAAAGTTCCTGACGGACCGAGAATTTTTCTCTTTAGCTAAAAGCGATATATTAATTTTATTTTTAATTTTAAGGTAGTTCTTTGCCGACAATCCACACAAAAAATTTTAGCCTCGTAACCACTCTATACATATGAACGGTGCTAAAATTTTAGGTTATGTTTTCTTAACGTGGCTGTACTTTTCACACTACTATATCATCTATATGAATGACAGTTCTTATATCCCCTCCACTAAAAATAATCGCCCAAATATGTTTTTGTTGTTTTATTTTTTATTAAAACTACGAGGTAAATACTTTCAATTTTTTTTAAGTTACTCCAAATATATTATTCTAACAAATATAAGTTTTTCATCAAGATGGCGAAAGTCCTTCAATGAAAAAAAATAAAATAATGATCATTTTCCCACCCTTTCCCATGCTATCCATATACACAAAATTTCATTTTTAATTGCAATTATTTCATGTTTGGTGTGATAAATCATCTTCAAATTTTAACAATATGTGTATTATGCATTTAATGACTTATATTCCAAATTTCCAAGACTTCTCGAACTTTGTGAAAGAACTAAATTAAATTCAGGTAAAAAGTTAGATTTTTATTTGCAGCCAGAATTAAATAAAATTGATTTGAAATTTATTTATTTTTTCCAACGTTTTTAACCTGGTCCCGTTATCATCAAGGAATCACTGTACAAAGTTTTAAACTTCATTACCTCTAGCTAATCAGATTGATGTTGACTTGCCTTGATATGTTTAGTGTTTACTAAGAAAGAATAATTATAAAAATGACAAATATGAAGGAAAATTAACTATCTGAGCCCTGGAGAAGTCAACAAAGTTGACGAAACGTAGGCAATAAAATATAAATTATCTGCATTAAAAATATAGTCCTTATTTCCTATAGAAACTTTAATAATTTAATCGATGGACATAACTAATCAAAAAAATTATATTTTGTTAACGTTTAAATTTAAATGATATTTTTTTCTATTTAGTATTAGAAGTGAAGAAATAAGGTCATCGGAAATGGCCATGTGTGAAAAATTTCAAGACAAACCTTTTAAGGAACCAATTTAAATAAAAGTACATATGTGAAAAATAAGAAAGTATAGAAGTTGTCATTTTATAAATCAATTTTTAAATGTCTCTTTTTGGAATTATTATAAATTTACTATTACTATCAAATTTAAAATACAGAAAGTATAGATAGAATTTTGATTATCATTTCAGTACATAATTTGTATTAATTTGAAAGTTTATAATAAGAAAATAAGGATAAGTTTTTAATGTGTGACTTTTTTATTTATTATCCAACGTTTCGTCGACTTTGCCGACTTCTTCAGGGCTTCAAATAGTCATCTCAAACATTCGTCTAAATTTTCTTGTTATCTTCGTTACCATTGAAGACCATCAGAACATAAATTTCAAAAAATATTTGGCACATTCACAAAAACAATTTTTCTTTCTTTTCTTTTTATATTAACAATTACATTACATATAAAACAGAAATAGCATATATAGAATGAGACAACACTGTTTTTAAAACCAGAATAGAATATTTTTTTTACTTTACCATACAGGGTATGGTCAAGTATTGTAATCGTGCATGAAAAAAGTGGTTTTTTTCCTTCTTTTTTTCAAAATATCTAAAAAACGGCTGACACTATTTCGATTAAAAAAATTGAGCGAAACCAGGGCATTTCGGTCTACAAAAAAGATCTTATAAGTGAACATCGAAAAAATTATATTTTTCGAGATAATAATTGTTTTGTCAAAATGTCTGTTAGTTAGTCTGTGCGTTACCAAATTTGTGTACGAGTTAGCTCAAAAACTAGTGTGAATATCGAAACAAATTTCACACATAGTTTTGGTCCATAGAGATTAAGAGCTGATTAGATTTTGGTGCATATCGACTCAAAATTAAGGGGGTCGAGGGGGGGTTAAATTTTAAAAATCTAGGTCGTTTGAGCAAACTCAACCAAATTTTGTATACATAATCAGTCGACCCCCAGAAGTCTAAAAGTGCAAAATCTAACCGCCCAAAATGGGAGGGGTGGCGGAGGGTCAAAAAATGAAAATTATGGCCATTTACCAAACTCAACCAAATTTTGTATACATAATCAGTGGGTCCCCAGAAGTATAAAAATGCAAAAACTAACCTCCCAAAATGGGGGGGGGGTGGAGCGTCAAAAAATGAAAATCTTTTCCATTTACCAAACTAAACCAAATTTGGTATACATAATCAGTGGGACCCAAGATGTCTAAAAATGCAAAAACTAACCGCCCAAAATGGGGGGGGGGGAGAGGTCAAAAAATGAAAATCTTTGCAATTTAGCAAACTCAACCAAATTTTGTATACACAATCAGTGGGTCCCAGGAGTCTAAAAATGCAAAAACTAACCCCCTCCTACATGATTATAAATAATTTTATTAAATATTAAATATAAGTGAGGGGCTCTGATAAAGTCAAGTGGATGGCCACATCAGAACACGTCAGCTTATTTCTTTTGGTCGTTACATAAAGAAATCTCGAATTTAAAATCTAAAATGAAAAGAAAGAAAAATTGTTTTATTTAATGTGCCAAATATGTTTTGAAATTTTTGTTCTGATTGTCTTAAATGGTAACGAAGATAACAAGAAAATTTAGACAAATCTGTGACAGCATGACTATTTGAAGTCCTGAAGGAGTCGGCAAAGTCAACGAAACGTTGGCTGATAAATAAAAAAGTCATACATTAAAATTTGTCCTTATTTTCCTATTATAAACTTTCAAATTAATAAAATTTTGAGTGGAAGGATTTATATTCAAAATATGTATACTTTTTTAATGAGAGAAATACAAAAAAAATCAATTTTATCTAGAGGTGAATTTAAAATAGTTTTTTGCCTCTTAAAAATTGATTAATTGATTAATTTGAAATCTAATTAATAAAAGTGTATTAAAATTGATATGATCAATTATGAAATTTTACTGTGCAAAGGTGAATCAGTGAAGAAATAGATTTTTTAAAACCAGAAGGCATTTATAAAACGATCGCTGATGGTTTTCGTCTGCGCTGTCAGTCAATAAGAAATGGGATTAGACTTCGAATTCAGCATTAAATTATTAAAACTTAATCGTTTTTCATCCCGAATGCATTTTATTATTAATATTTTTTTTTAATCCCAGATTCAATTTCAGATAATAACAAGTTATTTCAATTAGATCAAATCTTTGATAAGATCTTCGTGCCTCTGGGCAAATATCCGGAAACGCCGCTTCCATTACAAGGAGAGTAGGCGGTTGAAAATTTGGCAATCGCAAATATGTGTGTTGGCAATGGAGAGTAAATAATAAAAAGCTGAAAGACAGGAGGAGCTCATAAAAAATAAATTATATTATATATTATGTACTTTATATTTTGAAATTGAAATTTGGAATGATACAACCGAAAGTTTTCCTATATAAAATTACGTCAATAAGATTTTATGTTTAAAAGATAAATAGTGAAAACAGACACCACATCAAATATTTTGATAACTTGAAGTATTTATTTGAATAATAAATGTGTTTATCTAAATGATGACTTTCGCTTGAATTAAAGTCCGTGCGTTTTAACGATGATATTGCACTATACAAAGGATTAATAAGCTAACGTGTTCTGATGTGGCCATCCGCTTGACTTTACCATACAACCTGGCCCCTCAATTATATTTAATATTTAATAAAAATAATTATAATCATGTAGGGGATGGGGGGTTAGTTTTTGTATTTTTAGACTTCTGGAATTCCACTGATTATGTATACAAAATTTGGTTGAGTTTGCTCAAATGGCCTAGATTTTTAATTTTTAACCCCCCTCCTCCACCCCCTTTAATTTAATAAGGCGATGTTCGGTAATTTTTTGATTCAGTTAAAAGCAATAGTAATTTTATTTTTAATTTTAATTTCAGATAAAAATGTCGATTTTTAATCGCAAACAAAAATGAAATAAAATTAAAATAAAAAATTAATTTATATTTTTACCAACGTTTGAGGAGGAGAGAGATACCAATCGATTTGATTGGGGAATAATGGAATTTAAATAATTATCGGAAAAGAGGTTTTTTTATCTAATTAGATTTTTCCTCTTATTAAAAACAAGGACTCAAGATGAATAAGGACACTCGATGGTGGAGAAGCAATCTCCGAAATCGAAGCTAAAATACAAGGTATACATTAATTAATGTAAAATAATTGGTTTAATAAAATTTATAAAAAAAAAAAAAAAAAAATTACCAATTGTTTGAGGAAAAGGGAGGGGGAGGAGAGGAGATCCAATCGACTTGATTGGGGAATAATGGAAATGAAATAATTATCGGAAAAGAGGTTTTTTTATCTAATTAGATTTTTCCTCTTATTAAAAACAAGGACTAAATATGAATAAGGACACTCGATGGTGGAGAAGCAATCTCCGGAATCGAAGCTAAAATACAAGGTATACATTAATTAATGTAAAATAATTGGTTTAATAAAATTTATAAAAAAAAAAAAAAAAAAAAATTACCAACGTTTACATCAGCTATGATGGCCATCATCAAGACGTATCACTGACCACAAAGTTTTGAATGTAATTGCAATTAAAAATAATATTAATATACATGGAGTTTCTTTCGTTGACTCTTTTAAATCATGAAGAAGGAGGCACGATCCTTCGAATCGTCGGATTTTTTAAGAGAATGAAATTGAAATTCTAAAAATTATTTCATAGAAAAATACATTTAATTAATTAAATAAATTTTATTAAACCAATTATTTTACATTAATTAATGTATACATTGTATTTTTGCTTCGATTCCGGAGATTACTTCTCCACCATCCGAGTGTCCTTATTCATCTTTAGTCCTTGTTTTTAATAAGAGGAAAAATCTAATTAGATAAAAAAACCTCTTTTCCGATAATTATTTCAATTCCATTATTTCCCAATCAAGTCGATTGGTTTGCTAATCTCCCACCTCTTCCTCCCTCCTCTCTCTCATTCTCACAAGAGGAGATCGTTCATAATTAATTTTTTTTTTTTTTAATTTTATTAAACCAATTATTTTACATTAATTAATGTATACATTGTATTTTTGCTTCGATTCCAGAGATTACTTCTCCACCATCGAGTGTCCTTATTCATCTTTAGTCCTTGTTTTTAATAAGAGGAAAAATCTAATTAGATAAAAAAAACCTCTTTTCCGATAATTATTTCAATTCCATTATTCCCCAATCAAGTCGATTGGTTCCCGTCAATCTATTCTCCCCATTGTTCCATAATTAATTAAATGGTCAAATTGTAATATTCAATAAAATTTATAATAATCTATTAGTGGAATTTAAAATAAAAAAAAACAATTAATTTTATTAAAAGAAAATTGAAAAAAATGTAATTATTAATTTCTATTCAAACAACCACCTGTGAATAATTATTTCAATTAACAAAAAACCCATCAAAAACAAATTAGCTGAAGTTGACATCATGACAGATCGAATTGTCAACACAAAAATCATGAATTTCATCCAAATCGTTAGACCCGTTTTCGAGAAACCGATTCTAAATTTATATATATACAAGAATTGCTCGTTTAATATAATAAAAAAGATTTATCAGAATTTTAAATTTGTAGCAAATTCAATTTACAGTGATGAAAAGTTTAGTAAACTAAGAAGTTTTATATGATTTAATTTAGATATTAACTACTTACAGTTGATACCATGATTGAATGAGTTGAGTTGAGTTGTTGCTTGTTGTTCTTACAACAGTAGAAGGTGTTTGATATTTTGGTCGGACATTAAACGCTTATATACCCCTAGAGATTAAGAATCAATTACCTTGGGACGAAAATATATTAACAAATCATCCGGTAAAAAGTGCATTTGTTAATTTAAAAAAAAAATATCCCAAGGTTAGTGTCGATTTCATATATATGAAATCCAAATGGTTCCGAACGAGAGCCTATAATAGGGCGTTATGAGGTCCCTTTGACTCGGGGGCCTTCACACCTGAACGGAGAGCAAAAACTTAGAAAACGTCACGCTGGGCTGACTCGGAGGCCAGTCAGCCAAAGGCACGTAGAAAATATCTTCTCAAATAGATTAAACTTTTTTATACTCTCGTCGGGGAATTTTTTGGGCATTTCATAAGATTTAAGGATATTAAGCAAAACATTGAGCTTTGGAAATAATTTACAAAAGAAACTATTTTGATAATAATTGTATTTTACACTAGGTACACTGAAAAAAACGATATATTTATAGTTAAGAAATTATATTTGATATGAATAGATGGTGAAGTTAATTATGGCGAAATCGATCTCTGTTCAATATGAATAAATGATATATTTTAAGTATTCTCATATTTTTGAAGCAACTCTAGATATATTAATAGTTAAGATGCCGCTATTTGAACCAAGCACCAATAAGTCAATTATGAAAATATTGTTATTTGAGCAAAATAGTGGAATAGTTAAATTTAATAGTTGGGTATTTAAATGGAATAATACGTAATTATGACAAGAAATGAATAAACTTGAATATTTTTTTATTTGTAATAAATAATATGTATTTCTGACTAGAAGATAAGTATATTCATTTGATGTATAATATATATTCAATCAAATGATTTATATAAATATTTATTTTAATTAATCGAATCCGACTCGAGGCATTCGGCTAAAATCTGACCCCCGGGGTAGAGACAAAATTTAAAAAATATATAGTATCGTAAATTGGATTATGGCTAGAAGGGCCGAAAAGCGAAAAAAAAATTAATTATTCATTTGTAATTAAATTGAAGGTTTGGTTTTGTCACAAATATAATAAAACAGTAATTTTAATAACTATTAGAATTATTTAATTGATAACTATACAGTTTCGGTCACCACTGGTCGACCATCCTCAGTAGTTATCTCGTTCAAGAACCGGAATTTGTCATTTCACATGAAACATTCATTCTTAAATCTTCAATATAGATACATCACACAATTCATTACAATCACACACATACATATATATAGCAACAATTTATAAAAACGTTTATCACTGAACTAGAAACTATTTTCATCATTATTCATTTGGTTGAATTAATTAGATAAAAATTTGAATTAATTATTATATTTGATTTAAGGTACACGATTAAATAATTTTAATATATATTAATATTTCTTCTAATCTTATAGTGGGTTTTTAAAATAAAAAAAAAACAATTAATAATGAAAACAAATTTTTTTGTTAATTTAGGAGGGGGTTCAAAAAATAAAAATCTAGGCCATTTGAGAAAACTCAACCAAATTTTGTATACATAATCAGTGGGCCTCCGGGAGTCTAAAAGTTCAAAAACTAAACGCCCAAAATGGGGGAGGGGAGGGAGGCGTAGGGCCAAAAAATAAATATCTATGTCATTGAACCAAATTCAACCAAGATATGTATACATAATCAATGGACCCCAGATAACTAAAAATGCAAAACTAACCGCTCAAAATGTGGGAGCGGGGGTTGAAATTCTAAGCTCTTGTACCAAACTCACCCAAATATTGGATACATTATCAGTGGACCCCCAGTATTCTAAAAATGCAAAAACTAATCCCCTCTACATTATTATAAATAATTTTATACTAGATGAAGGAGGAGGTATCAGCCAAAGATGGAATCACTAGGTTCAATAAACACCTACCTTTAATGAGACGTTTCGGCCTAAATTTTATTTGGCCATCATTCAGTCAATTAGGAGTTATATCACAAAAATGCAGGTTTACTATAGTGTGATCGAAGCAAGCCTTGTCAAAACTAAAAGTTTCTGATTGTAAGTCTTCATGCTGAATTTTTAACGTGCCTGGCACGCCAAAAGTTTGCATGAAGCTGAAAGAAATCTTTCATTCTTGACAAGCTTGTTGGATCACATACGTGATACTGCATTTTGTGAATAACTCCTACTTCGATCTGAAGATGGCTGTAATAAACCTATTGACTGGATGGCCGAAACGTCTCATTAAAGGTGTTTTATTGAACCCAGTGATTCCATCTTTGGCTGATACCTCCTTCATCTAGTATAGTTTCATCACAGCCACAACTCTAACAATATAAATAATTTTATTAAATAATAATTATAAGAGAGGGGCCAGGATGTATGTAAAGTCAAGTGGATGGCCACATCAGAATTTGCCAATTAATGTAATTGTAATTTAAAGAGAATGGCCTTTGTCACATAATAAATAAATAAATAATAACTTTTTTGTAATAGTTTAAGAATCTCTTTAAGAATCATTCTTCAAGCATTCTGTAAGGCTTAAATATTTAATTATTTAAGCCCAACCATAATCAGGTCCTTAGTTTGTCGAGACTTGCAGAGTAGATGATTCCTAAAAAAAAAAATCAATGACAAACTTAAGCTTTTTTTTTATTTTATTAGTCTTTAAAAGTAACAAGCCTGTTTACGAATATGCCCCTGAATGGGACAAGATTATTATAGTAGACGAAATAATTTTTTTAGAACAACCAGCAATTAACTTAAAAAAACTAGATTTGAATCCACTGATAGACATGTAACTATATTAACAAAAAAATTGAATATTGTAGATTTGAATACCACCATCATTATTAATGTTGATATTGGATCTGTAATTATAAGAAATATTATGATGATGACTAGAGATTAATAACATCAATACAAACAAATTAATATGGTGAATGCAAATAAATTTTTTTTTTTAATAGTTTTTAAGGAATTTGTGTTGGTACTTGGTTAATGTGAAACCTACCAAGTATTTTTATCCAATAATTGCAAATAAATTTCTTAAATATAAATTAACTACTGTTTGTTATATTATAGTATAACAAAATATATATGGGAATGGATGTACTTCAATCTCCCTCTTTTCCACTGACAGCTTCCCCTTCTCTATATCCACTAGGGTGGTCCTTATTTTGGGTATTTTTGAATTTTTACGCTGACTGAGGCTCATATGATCCGAAATAAAATAAAAAATATCCCCCAAGTGTAGCCGCACAGCGATACAAGTTTCCCATCTAAATAACATGGGGTTTTTGCCATTGAACGATCAATTTTTTATTCCGGCCAAAGTAATGGTTCAAAAAATTTGAAACTCTGTAGACATTATCCTTATAATATTAGATATCGCCGAAATTTTTTTCAGATTTTTTGTTATAATTTTGGCGTTTATAACTTACTAACACTAAGATCTAGTCATTTATCTAACTGTAACTTCAAAATTATAATAGATAAAAATTCTGAAGGATAGCTACTATTGTAAGAAGTACCTGGAGACACCGAGCGATGCTCGGTAACTTCTTCCTTCAGTTAAAAGCTTTATTTTAATATTATTTTTAATTTAAAATTCTGATAAAAAGGTCGATTTTTATTTGAGAGCCGCTTTCAAATTAAAAAAATACAAAAATATATAATAGTCGCCCAATGTAGCCCCCACCCCCGAAACCTCTCCCTACCCCCGGATTCCCCACCACTGCGCCCCACCTTCTGCACCTGTTTTTGATTCAACCATATGATTCATTTTTATTCATCCAATTAATAAATAAAACCTATCAAAATGTGTTGTTTTTTCAGAAAATTGAGACCTGCTTATGCGAAATACTGGTATATTTTTAAATAAATTCTTAAATAAATAAAGTTCTTTATAAAAACAATTATAAAACGTTTATTAATATTTATAACGTTTAGGGAGAACAAAATATGTTAAAATCCACAATCACAATACTTCTACAAGGCCTTTTAGAACAATGAATTAAGGCAATCCATTGTCTGCCTGGGTATAAAAGGAAAAGGGAAACCTTTTTTAAAACCCTAAGAATGGGATTTGTCTACCTGAGAATAATTAATTTGATTACGAAAAAACCCATCAAAAACAATTTTGTCGAAGATGAGACCGTGACAGATCGAATTGTCACCCCAAAAACCCCCTAAGCCGTGAATTTCATCAAAATCGGTAGAGTCGTTTTCAAAATATAACCTAGATACAAATATATAAACAAACAAATATATATACAAATAAATAAATAAATATACAATTTTTGCTCGTTTAATAAGAGTAGATAAAGTTTATAGAGTTTCAAATTTTTTGATCCATTACTTTGGCCGGAAAATTGATATTTCAATGCCAAAAACCCCATGTTATTTAGATGGGAAAATTGCATGGCTCTGCGGTACAGGTTAAAATTGAGATAGAAACTTGAACTTGGGGGATATTTTTTTATATATATTTCGAACCATATGAGTCTCTGTCAACGTAAAAATTTGAAAATACCCAAAATAAGCACCACCTTAATATCCACATATATAGCTTAACGACTGCATAAGACGATATACTTCTATCGAGCGTCAAGAGTTAGACTTTTATTATACTTTATCCAATGCGAAGCATGGTGAAAGTATTTTAATCGGTCTCGCGGCAAGCGCGACTTCAAAGGGCCCTCAGTTAAAGACTACGGAACTCATGGACTCAATTAAAGTCACAAATTGTAGTATTCAAGTAGATTAAATTTTAGCACGTGACGGTTTTGCCAAAAATTATATGAGGTCTCGTTGAGAGGCCAAAAAGTGCGATTTTTTCATTTAGTCTGTTCGGATGGATGGATGTTATCGTTTTTTGCGTCCACGATTTTTTCCGCACCGTTGTACAGATTGAAATTAAATTGAAAACATACCATTACTTTAACAAAGTGAAGCGCTGATTAGCTTTTGTTACATATCGATTTACAAACATTAGTACTTTATGCCAGTACTTTTTTAGTTTTTTCTAACTATCTTGAAAATGACTTAACCAATTTTGATGAGATTTAATACCCTAATTAAGTACTTTGGGACCCACAAAAAAGGTTGAATAAAGTTTTTAGTAAAATTATATTTTAAAGTACTTTACTCTAGAGTAAGATAGTACTTTTATTTAAATTCGTTATTTTAAATTCTTTAAAATTTATTCATTTGATCGGTTTATTATAGCTCATTTAACGTTGCTTAAGTAAGAATATATAGGCTTCTTTCTTGAGTTGTTTACCATAAAAGAATTTAATCTCATCTTTGATTTTAAGTCCTTTCTTCCATGTTTTCCGTAGAGGTTGCCATTAAAAGTCAAAACATCAAAAATGCAATGCAATAAGGTTATTCCTCTAGTATTAGATAAGAATCGATTGTTATTTTTGATTTTAAGCCGATACCTCCATGTCTTCAGCAATGGTTACCAATAATAATCGAAGCGTCAAAAATCCAACGTAGAATTGTTTTTCCTCAAGTTTCAGATGAGAATTGATGCCAATTTTTGATTTTAAATCGATTCCTACATGTCTTCAGCAATTGTTACCAATAATAACTGAAATGTCAAAAATCCATTGTAGAATGGTTATTCCTCGAGTATTAGTTGAGAATCGATCACTATTTTTGAATTTAAGTCAACATGGACTGCAAATAGCAAGTGATATCTGATTAATAATAAAGGAATAAACATATTAATATTTCAAATGAATTTGGATAAAGTTTAGCAACGATCCGTTGCAGTTTATTTATTAAGTCATTAGAATTGGGTAAAGATAGTTGATATTGTTGAGCTCTCTTCATTATATTGCCCTATTTGATTATAGATTTGCTCTAATCGATAATTTTACGCTATTATTTTTGATTCTACTAATAGCTAGCAAGTTTTCTTCTTCCTGTTGCGTCTTGTTCTATTATTATGTTAATACTGTTAGGTACTTATTTTCTTTTGCCATGAAGTTTTCGTTTTGTTATCGCAACAGTTTAAGCAGAGAGACTGACTGTATTATCCGATTGGAATTCGAATTCGAGGTGATTGGCCGACCCTGAGTGAGAGGTTCAATTACTCGATTCTCGTTCAATAGTTCAATAAATTGCTTTTGGATTATTCTTTTACTCAATTCACTCCCTGATATTTATTCCTTGTCTTTCATTTATAATATTTACATTTGAGTACTACCTATCTTCCTTAAACATGAAACTATCAATGATTAAGAAATAAATTGTATCATTTAGATCAATGTTTGAAATTTTTAGTGAAAGTTCCATTCTGATTTTCAAATTAAATGAGGGTTATGCTCAAGAGGAAGAGAGACAAGCCCGGGGCGTGAATAGACAATCTGCTGTATTAACCAATAATAGAATCAGCTATAATTTTGGAAATAATGAGATAGATTAATGCAATTTGATGGGGAATCGTTAAGAGGTTCTCTCTCATAGATTAACAAGAAAAAAAATGATAAAATAAAATGCTGTAACAATTTGTTCCTATATATTTATAAACTTTTCAAAAAGGATGGGATTTTAATCTCAAATTTGATTCATTATTAACCAACTTCAAAAAAGAAGGAGGTTATCATTTCGACTGAATTTTTTACTTTACCATACAGAGTATGGTCAAGTATTGTAATCGTGCATGAAAAAAGTGGGTTTTTCCTTCTTTTTTTCGAAATATCTAAAAAACGGCTGAAACTATTTTGATTAAAAAAATTGAGCGAAACCATGGAATTTCGGTCTACAAAAAAGCTCTAATAAGTAAACATCTAAAAAATTATATTTTTTGAGATAATTATTGTTTTGTCAAAATGTCTGGTAGTCTGTCTGTTAGTTAGTCTGTGGTTTACTAAATTTTGTGAACGAGCTAGCTCAAAAACTAGTGTGAATATCGAAACCAAATTTCACACAGAGTTTTGGTCCATTGAGATTAAGAGCTGATTAGATTTTGGTGTATATCGACCCAAAATTAAAGGGGGTGGAGGGGGGGGTTACAAATTAAAAATCTAGGCCAATTGAGCAAACTCAACCAAATTTTGTATACATAATCAGTGGACCCCCAGAAGTCTAAAAATGCAAAAACTAACCGCCTAAAATGGGAGAGGGGGGGGGAATGAAAATCTTGGCCATTTACCAAACTCAACCAAATTTTGTATACATAATCAGTGGGCCCCCAGAAGTATAAAAATGCAAAAACTAACCCCCCACTCCTACATGATTACAAATAATTTAAGGGGCCAGGTTGTATGGTAAAGTCAAGTGGATGGCCACATCAGAACATATCAGTTTATTTTGCATTGGGTTCAGTCTAGTTTCCGATTGGTACCATTTAAATTTCATTGGTACTGGACCTTTTTTGTTAGTATGTTCGCGCATAACTTCTTTGTTTATGAACCGATTTTAATGATTATTTCTGCGTTTGGATCAGTATACCTCTAAGGAAGTCAGGATCCTTAACCATTTATTTATTTATTCATTTTATGTATGTTCAGCGAGAACTTTTTGCCACATGGACCGATTACGATGATTATTTTTTATTGGAAAGAGGGTACCTTAGGGGTGGTCCCATATTAATTTGGTCAAGTTCTGATGATAAGATCAATGTACGAAATAAGCTAAATCTCCAATTCTTATGAGCAAATAATAGTAATTATAATAAAAAAATCTTTTATAAAAATAACAATCTTAAAACGTTCATTTAAAACCCGATAACGTTTCGAGACAGTTTCTATATTTATGAATTGAATTTTATGATCATTTTCTGATTCATTCGCCTGATGGTTTCTCTTACGAGATCCATGCAAGGTATATTATATTAAGTCACTATTAATAACATCACTAAAAAGAGAAAAATAAAAATAATTTTTATAAAAAAATAAATTAAAACCGACTTCAAAAAAATTAAATGCATCAAATAAAATAATAAGAACTCAAAAATCAAATAAAATACACTAAAAGGTTTAAAATAATTATCTAATTTAGCTACAACTAAACGACAAAATTTTTACATGAAATCACTTTTTGAAGTCGGTGCTAAGCAAACTATATAAGCGAGCATACCCGCCAAACCTACTAAATAAGATCCGTCGAGTTCAATTAATAAAATGTGTATGTTTGGAACCGACTTCAAAAAGTGATTTCATGTTAATATTTCGTCGTTTAGTTGTAACTAAATTAGATAATTATTTTATACATTTTAGTGCAATTTATTTGATTTTTGAGTTCTTATTATTTTATTTGTTGCATTTATTTACAATGAAAAATTTTAGTTTCAAATTTATAAAAAATAATCGCAATTTTGATCCTATTGCGGAGTCACTACGTGCGAATGTTAAATAAAAAAATAAGTGACTTGACGATTTAGGCAATTCAGCCTATTCCGCCATTATATTAAATTAGACAGCCCACCTTCTTATTATCCTGCCTCTTTTATGTATTCCATTTGAATTCACTAGGGTCTCTCATTTTTCGGCAAATAATAATTCCCATGAAACAAGAATATTTCGAAAATATTCCCGAGAAAACCGGATTTTATTATTTACTAATCAAAATAAATTTATTAATTTAAATAAACAATTAAAATATTCATTTATTTTTTTCCATTAAAACCAAATACTTAATTACTAATTGAACAAATAAAAAGTTATTTATCAGAAGAATTTTTAAAATGAGTTCTCATACAAACTAGCGCATTAACCGAATTTTCGTTGAGTTGTCTCCTAATTTTGGTGACAAAAAGGCCAGTAGTCGAAAATACTCTTTCACTTTCTTTTGAGGTTTAATGCAAAGATCATTTTCAAATTTTTTTAAATTTTCCACTGACTTCAAATAAATTAAATTCTTTTAATATAGTCTTTTAATAAAATCTCCAATTTCTCAAGTTTGACTTGTTTACCAAAAAGGAATTTAGTCTTTTTGATTTTAAGTCGATTCTTCCACGTTTTCACTAGGGGTTGCCATTAATAGTCAAAACATCAAAAATGGAATGTAATAAGGTTATTTCTCTAGTATTAGATAAGAATCGATTGTTATTTTTGATTTTAAGTCGATTCTTCTATATCTGCAGCAATGGTTACCAACGAGGGGTGGACCGCGACATAATATCGTGTACACCTACTTCCACTTCGACTTTCATTTCCAAGTAGAAGACAATAGATGAAGGGGCGTTATCTAATGAATTGTAAAATAATTCCAGATAATTCCAAAGACGTATACACCTTATTCCGATCGCGGTTCACCCTTCGGTTACCAATAATAATCGAAATGTTTAAAATCTAATGTAGAATGGTTATTCCTCGAGTATTAGATGAGAATCGATCACTATTTTTGAATTTAAGTCAACATGGACTGCAAATAGCAAGTGAAATCTGATTAATAATAAAGGAATAAACATATTAATATTTCAAATGATTTTGGATAAAGTTTAGTAACGATCCGTTGTAGATTATTTATTAATTTTCCATTGTATTCAAATAAATTAAATTCTTTTAATATATCTAGACTTTAACAAAATCTCCAATTTCTTTCTGACAACATTCTTTTTCTTTAATAACCCTTTAATTTTAATATTTCAAATTTTATATCAGTGAAATAATAACTAAGTGTTATTGAAATTAAATTAAACTTACTTGAATTCACAAAGAAACTGCAATCTTTTAATTATTTAAACTTTAAATTTATTCTTATTGAACCTTTTTAAAATATATGTTAAAGAGTAAAGACATACACACACGCTTTAAATTTTTAAATATTTGTGTTGCTCAGCTGCATAATCACGAATACCAGAAAGTCAATGATTACTTTATTTTCAAATATTTTTAAATAAAACAAATAGTTTTGGAATATTTATTTTTCATTGATATGATGATAAATCTTATAAATAATCTCGGCCATTGACTTTTTTTCTCGTGAAATCGGGAATAGATATTTTGGCGGATTTCCCGGGAAATCGGGAACGAGAAATACCGGGAGAAAACCCCTAGTATTCACCAAGTAATTCTAATTCATTTTTAATTAAAGATCATATAAAATCATGAAAAACATTATTTGTTTACAATTTTTTTTTAATTATTAAAAATTAAGTTACCACATACACCCCCTCCCTTCCCCCCCAAAAAATAAATAAATAAAGAATTATAATACCTTATGATAATTTATAATTCTAGAATTTGTTTTTCTAAAACATTCTGGTAAATTCAAATATCTTATTACTAAATCAAAAAGGTTATCCTCCAGTGGCGTGAGGTCCATGGATGCTGTGGATTCGGCGCATCCCTTAAATTTCAAAATATTTAGAGTATTTTCATAACGTGTCCTAAAAATATCTAATGTTAAATTTGAAAAATAAAGAAAATTAAATCCTGCCGTATTCCATGAAATTTCGAAAAAAAAAATAAATAAATTTTAAAAATAGAAGGGTACTTTTTGGACATCATCCTCTGGTTAAAAAGTCACCGCCTGCCACTGGTGTCCTCTTCTTGACGCCAATAAATATAAACAGAAGTAGGCATATTAGATATTGTAAATAAATCCCGAAGTTTGGATAAACCTCGCCTTTACCCTATTTGCCACTGGACAAGGGCTAGTTTGCGTGTGCTTAGTACTAAGTATTAGTGCTAACCACTCGAACTTATTGTGTCTCGTGTAAACACACAATATAAGTGGTTAGTATTAGTAGAGTGGCAAGTGCGAGTGAATAGAAATGGTTTTTATTTACTAATGGCAAGTAGCTTCGCCTACCTATATATTTTTCACTATTTTTCAATTTTAATAATATATAATTTAGGAATTCAAATATTTAATGAATTTGATAATTATGTAATATGATCATTAATAAGGAGTTAGATTTTCTATTTATTATTTGTAAAGGGAATCAAATTTAATCAAACATTCAATCATAATTTAAAATTCATTATTCACTTGAACTTCGCACAGGCAACTCAAATTGACGATACTCGGCGAGTTTCCGTTGCAACTCCAGGGAATTAATTGCCTATAGATCAAGAGCCCACGACGGCCAGACCTTCGTTATTTTATAAAAGCTGAAAGTTTTTCTGTGCATGTCCCCTATACAGGTAAGAACGACCAGCGACTATAGAGTTTGGGTTGTGGTTACTTTGTCAGGTAACAGGTAATAAAGGTGTATAAAATAGTACTTTAAATTCGTTAAAGTATAAAGCTCAATTTTTTTATATTTTCTTCGGGATAACTTTAGAAATCTCGTCATCCATTGCCGGACACTTATGACAGTTGCTACCCCCTGCCAGACACCCCTAAACTTTAATAAATTATAATTATACTTTCGTTATAATATAAAAGATAAATTTTATATATGTTACTTGGCGACCTATAAAAAAATGTTACCTCAATAGGCGGACAGTTTTAATGGTTTTTACATAGATTTTTGACATTTCGGTTATTATTGATAACCATTGGTGAAGACATGGAGGAATCGACTTAAAATTAAAAATAACCATCGATTCTTATCTAATACTAGAGGAATAACCTTATTGCATTCCATTTTTGTTGTTTTGACTATTAATGGCAACCTCTAATGAAAACGTGGAAGAATCGACTTAAAATCAAAAAGACTAAATTCTTTTTTGTTAAACAACTCAACTTGAAAACCATTAAAACTGTCCGCCTATTGAGGTAACATTTTTGTATAGGTCGCCAAGTAACATATATAAAATTTATCTTTTATATTATAACGAAAGTATAATTATAATTTATTAAAGTTTAGGGGTGTCTGGCAGGGGGTAGCAACTGTCATAAGTGTCCGGCAATGGATGACGAGATTTCTAAAGTTATCCCGAAGAAAATATAAAAAAATTGAGCTTTATACTTTTAACGAATTTAAAGTACTATTTTATACACCTTTATTACCTGTTACCTGACAAAGTAACCACAACCCAAACTCTATAGTCGCTGGTCGTTCTTACCTGTATAGGGGACATGCACAGAAAAACTTTCAGCTTTTATAAAATAACGAAGGTCTGGGCGTCGTGGGCTCTTGGGCTACTAGTGAAGAGGGCCTTATAGATTTGGGAATTAAATTTTTTAAAATTAATTCTAAATTAATTGTATATTTGTGACAAGTGAGTAATAAATTCATTCAAAAAAATTGTTTGTAGATTTATTGAAATGGCCGAAAAGTGGACAGCGGAAAAAAACAAGAAAAATTCCTTGTCCACACACGTTTTCCATTTTTCAATTCCTCTTCAATATCTTCTATTAATGGCGTTAAAATAATGTTCAAATAATGACTAAAAATGCGGTGTTTGACAACTCGAATTGCCATCTTGCAACTTTCACTATACACTAATTTTTCAAAAATTTCTTTACTTTATTTAAAACATGTTTCACCAAGAACCCACACCATTCTCCCTTAATAAAACATAGATTGAAATTTCCATAATATCCGCAACTAAAAAATCTAAATGTCTTGTTTTTAAAATAGAATGCAACTTCAAATGCTACTCCAGCCTACTAAATCATTCGGTGTTGCCCCTATATAATAGGCAACTTGTTACCATGTAGTTGAAATTCTACCACGCTGACTATACAAACTTATTTACCTTAAGGTAGTTGTTTCGCAACAATACTAGCAAAAAGTTAATGCCAGAGTATATAGAACAGACAATAAGGATTTATAATTCATAACCACAAAACTTTTTCCTGTTTATGTACCGATTCTAGCCAATCCCGTGCTCGTTTTCAAATCTGGCAGCCTTGTAAGAGATTGAATATTTTTATATTAAAATGACAGATCAAATACATTTTAAAAGTTAAAAAATTTCTATAAAAATCGTTTTGTTATTTTTTAATAAATGTAATCAACGTCTACGTTAGAGCTTATGAAAATTATAATTTTGAAAAAATCTATCGCATGCGCGCTTTATAAATCTTTCGTTGGTTAAATAAATGCTTCTTCTTCTTATTATTCTTCTATATAGGTGTGAACACCTGTTCTCCAACATATTATAATCAGTCATCAGGGTCATAACTCTCTTTCCATCGTTTTTTTGGTCTTCCACGGCTTCTGACCCCCTCGGGACGGTTTTTTGCCAATATTTTCGGGAGACGGTCGTCTTGCATTCTGTCTACATGGGCAGCCCAGCATCTTCTTCTTACATGAACCCAATCGACTATGTCCTGAAGACCGCTTATTTTCCTAAGGTGTTCGCTCCGGATTTTGTCATGTAGGGTCTTCGAATGGATGGCTCTTACAACTCTCATCTCAGTTGTCCGGAGAAGCTGCTTTGTAACGGTTGTGTC
This sequence comes from Forficula auricularia, assembly GCA_024734495.1. NCBI lineage: Eukaryota > Metazoa > Arthropoda > Insecta > Dermaptera > Forficulidae > Forficula > Forficula auricularia. The sequence goes on from JALMQS010000099.1 coordinate 72,150,670, forward strand.
TGCCCTGGACTCAGCCCCATATGTTATTATCGGGCGAACACAGGTCTTATATATCCTAATTTTACTTTCGGAAGACATAAACTTATTTTTCCAGACTAGATTGGATAGGCAGCCCGAAATTTTTGCTCCTTTGATGACTTGCGAAGTTACTTCTTCCTTAAGGTTTCGTCTGCTAGAAATCTGAACTCCCAGATAGTTAAAGCTTGGGACTTGTTCTATTGGACTGTTGTTGATGACTAAGTTACACCTAAGGGAAGCTTTTGCAATCGTCATGCATTTTGTCTTGGTGGTAGAGACTTGCATGTTAAGCCGATCGGAATTTTCAGAGAATTTGTCCAGGAGAATTTGAAGGTCCTCTTCGCACTCCGCCATCAGGACCGCGTCATCAGCACAGCACACCACTGGCAAAGTGATTTCCCCCAATTTGTACCCAAGGTGTTCAGGTAGATTTTCGATAATATCGTCCATTATCACGTTGAAGAGCATAGGACTCGCTATTGCCAAATTGTTTTAAGTGTAATTTTTTTATACATTTTTCATTATTTATTCATTGTCATCTCAGAAACTGTGTTGTAACTATGAACCAAAATTGTTTTAAAATATGTATTAGTTATTGTTTAATGTTGGTTTAGTTTGTTATAAAAATGGTAAGAAGGGTTTCTTAATTATAATTATATATGTATGTAAATTTTGTAATGTATAAGAGTCTGAAAAACTATATTTTTGAAATTTAATATCTCCGGAACTATATTGTTCATAAATTTCGTTTTGCCACCAATCAATGCAGAAGTATTTAAATATTAATCTCTATAAATTTCCAAAAAAAATCCTAAGAAAACCCATTTGGCGGAACAACTACCTTAAATAGAAATTTTCTATTATCCATAAGGATTTTATTTATATATGAAACCTTGGTGAACCAAGGGTGGAAGAAAATTTTTTATGCGGAGAAAATATGATTCACACAGCTTGTTAAATAAATGTAGTGTGAATTGTATTTGATTAATACGGCAGCCAACGTATTAAAAATAATAAATTTCATATTTACTTTCAATCGTATACCTATATTCCTGAAGATATTTTCTAGAGGATCTAAAATGGAGAGAGAATTCAAAAAAATTAAAATTCTATCAAATATATCAGGGGCGGTTGGGGACTTTTTAACGAGGGGATGCTGTCCAAAAAGGACCCTTTATTTTTGGGTATTTTATTTTGATCTTTGCTTTTTTCATCGAATACATCATCAAATTTATTTTATAAGATTTTTAAAAATATATTTTGCGACCTTCTCGCCAAATAGATACTGCTTTGTGTGAGTGAGGATAGGAGTCAGAAATTAAATCTTGTGACTTTTAAACTCCACAATCCATGAGATGAAAATTGATCTTCTTCCACAATGAATCAGCCTGTTGAATATGAAAATCTTAAATTTCTCCTAATTCTATTGCTATAAGCAAGCTATGACTTGCCTAAAGCACTCTTATAGTCCAGTCAACGAATGGGTTATAGAAAACATTTTATAGGCGAGAATTTTTTCTTATGGAATGTGTTTGGGCTAGTTAGGAGGTAAAAATACTAAAAGTCCCCAGTCTTAGATACCAGGCTTAGGGGTGGAAGGGGGTGGAAATATCCCGTTTTTGGTTTTTTGATTATATCTCAAAAACGATGGGTCGTAAGATAAAAGTTATTTTTAGCAAAATAAAAGCTTATAATATTTACTACAAGATTACTTCTATTTAATTTTTCTCTATTCCTTATTAGATCAAGACGACCTGCCAGACGGTTCGTTATTTTATAAAAGCTGAAAAGTTTTTCTGTGCATGTCCCCCTATACAGGTAAGAACGACCGAGCGACTATAGAGTTTGGGTTGTGGTTACTTTGGCAGGTAACAGGTAATAAAGGTGTATAAAATAGTACTTTAAATTCGTTAAAGTATAAAGCTCAATTTTTTTATATTTTCTTCGGGATAACTTTAGAAATCTCGTCATCCATTGCCGGACACTTATGACAGTTGCTACCCCCTGCCAGACACCCTAAACTTTAATAAATTATAATTATACTTTCGTTATAATATAAAAGATAAATTTTATATATGTTACTTGGCGACCTATAAAAAATGTTACCTCAATAGGCGGACAGTTTTAATGGTTTTTACATAGATTTTTGACATTTCGGTTATTATTGATAACCTTTGGTGAAGACATGGAGGAATCGTCTTAAAATCAAAAATAACCATCGATTCTTATCTAATACTAGAGGAATAACCTTATTGCATTCCATTTTGTTGTTTTGACTATTAATGGCAACCTCTACTGAAAACGTGGAAGAATCGACTTAAAATCAAAAAGACTAAACTCTTTTATGGCAAACCACTCAAGCTTGAGTTTAGGGGTGTCTGGCAGGGGGTAGCAACTGTCATAAGTGTCCGGCATGGATGACGAGATTTCTAAAGTTATCCCGAAGAAAATATAAAAAAATTGAGCTTTATACTTTAACGAATTTAAAGTACTATTTTATACACCTTTATTACCTGTTATCTGCCAAAGTAACCACAAGCCAAACTCTATAGTCGCTGGTCATTCTTACCTGTATAGGGGACATGCACAGAAAAACTTTCAGCTTTTATAAAATAACGAAGGTCTGGCCGTCGTGGGCTCTTGGGCTATATGGTTTTTGAGATATTTGTCCGCGAATATCGTTTATGTATGAAAAAAATAAAATTTCATATATTTTTCGTCAAACTTTTGTCTCTATCACCTCAGCCTTTCCTTTTACAGTAAAGTCCTCGAAAAAGAAGTTGTAGAGTATTCAATTTCCTTTAAAACAATATAATGATTTTATCTTCAAATTGTCTGGAGTTATAGCAATTTAAAAATTTCAATTGATTTATACATTTTGTTAGAAAAACCCCGCAATAGACATTTATATAGGCGGGTTTCAGCTTACATTAATTGCGGAAAAATTTTTTTCTAGAATCGTTCGGTATGGTGTCGGTATGCCAAAAGCTTCGACCTCGAAAGTGTGGATGACAACTTTTGCTTGCCGAAAAACATCGAAATTTTCGGACTTTATCCAAAAACTTGCACTTTTTTCGATTTTTTCCCATTTCGACCATGATGGCGAACGTTTTCGACAAAGACCATTGTGTATATTCTTAAACTAGATTAAATTTGCCACAATTTAAACAAAGTTGCATCTTAATTGAATAATAGTAACCCGTGCCGCAATTAGGTTGAAATTTTGAAAAACTGCAATTTTTTGCAAAAAATCTCAGTGATAAAATGAAAAGCACTGATCTTAGAAACTTGATTTCTATCTTATTCTCTAGGAAATTTTATTGACTTGAACGTTTACGTGAACTACTTTTTTGATAAAACTCTTAGATTTATAGATATTCAGAATTTTCCTGATAGGAAATGATCCATATAATGCATGCTTCTATAATATAAATAGCTTTGAGATCAATTGAATTGAAATGAGCAAATGCAAAATTTATAATAAACGGAACGAGATTGAAAAAAGTTTTCTATTAAATGGTGGATTTTGAGCGGATTTATCATCTAATATTTTTCATCTTATTTAAAAATTAAGGCAAATTGATTTATCACATTAAATTAAATTAAATTATTAAAAGTTAAAAAACAAAAGTGTTTCGTGATGAGGCTGTGTGGATTATATATAAATTTCCCTGACTAAATCGTTGGTAAAATTTTTGAGCACTATTTTAAATTAAGTGGATATTGATGACGCTTTACAAAATTCAAAAAAAGAGAGATAATTTAAGCTATATTTTTTATTCAAAAACCTATGTTTCGGTGGCATGTTCCCTCCTCCTTCAAAACCCTGAATGCCTCATCAATCTCCACTCAATCTTATTTTAAATTAATATTGTGTCACCTGATTTTTAAATTTGTACTTTTTTAAGACTAGCTAATAAATTTTTAAGTTTAATAAAAATTAATGAAAAATTTTTAATTAGTACATTTTTAAAATGAATATAAGGCCTATTTTATTTAATACTTATAATGCTTAAAAGCGACAAATAACAGGGTATAACAAAAAAAGCGTTCTTTGCAATTCATTTTCAAATTTGCGGATTAAAATTAATAAAAAAATGTCGAACTTTCCTTGTTTCTTTCATCTGATATGTATATCCCAAAATATTTTTCAGTAATTTTAAGTAGGCACATCTTCACTTGTCGCTAATAAAAGAAAAATTACAGTGAATACAGGCTTAAATTTTTAAAATGGCATCCCTGTCAATTTTTAATTCTTTATTTATCAATAATTGTTACTTTTTTAAATTATCTAACATTTAATAAAATTTTAATAATTTATTTATAAACAAAATGACACCTTATTTTTGCAAGTTGGTTAATTATTAACCGAGTTATGGTGGTTTTAGTTATGGTTAGTTATTCTTAAGTAAATTAAAAAAAGATGGCGCAGGATTCAAACACCCATTGTTTGAATTTTCATAATTAATTTGACAAATTGAGTTGAACAAATCGATGTAAGATGGCAGCATTGGAAAATGAATAAAATTTAAATTCAAATATTCAAAATTTGATGATGGCCGATTTCATCTCATCCAATTAACTATGACTAATCTATAATAATGACAATAAAAAAACATTATACTTAACTCGATTAATTGTAAGCCGATTTCCAAAATTAAGGTGTCATTTTATTCAGAATAAAATGCTTAATATTTTATTAAATAAAAGATAATTTGATAAAACTAATTATTGAGATATAAAGGATTGAATAATTGAGATGTAGCCAACATACTCAATTTTGAGATTCAATATTCACTATAATGTTTGACTACTTTATCTATAGCGAAGCATGGATTTTAAAACGACTATAGATAAAGTCTAGCCATTAATTTCCCGCAATTAATGTAAGCTGAAACCCCCTATATACTGGGCTATTGCGGGTTTTTCTAACAAAATGTATAAATCGACCTGAAATTTTTAAATTGCTATAACTCCAGACGATTTGAAAATAAAATCATAAATGTATATATCATTTTAAAGCGAAATTAAATGCTCTACAACTTCTTTTCTGAAGACTTTTACTGGAAAACGAAAAGCCAAGGTGATAGAGACAAAAATTTGACAAAAAATATAGGAAATTTTATTTTTTTCATGCATAAACGATATTCGCGGGCAAATATCTCAAAAACCACATGGAATACAGAAAAGGTAAATAGAAGCAATCTTGTAGTAAATATTATTACCTTTTATTTTGCTAAGAGTAACTTTTTTCTATGACCCACAATTTCCGAGATATAAGCAAAAAACCAAAAAACGGGACATTTCCACCCCCTTCCACCTCTAAGCCCGGTAGCTAGGACTGGGGATTTTAGTATTTTTACCTCCTTTCCCAAACACATTCCATAAGAAAAAAATTTCTCCTCTAAAATGTTTTCTATAACCTCTTTTTGAGCGTTCGTTGACTGGACTATTAGTTATTTCCGATCTTCTATATTGATAGTTTTTAGAAATGGATTAGTCTAGAAATTCTCGAATGATCGTTATTTATTCCTTTTTTGTATTATTATTATTTTAATAGTTCCTCAGCGAGAACAATTTTTATTCGACTAAAACTTGTCTGGACTTGTCCTTGACATGCTTGAACTAGAAGATATATCTACCAGACAGGGACTTTAAACCTTCTATCAGCTCCGGGGTTTGATAAGTGTTGCATATTAGCATTAAAAGGTAATAAAAAGCTCTTCTAATTCTTTAGAACTGAATGAAATGGAGGGTGGGGGTACTTTTCATGAAACTGGGGGGGGGGGTGCGTTATGAAGTTATGGGGGTTGCTAGCCATATATATAATAGAAAATTATATAAATCTTTATTTATTTATTTATTTTTTACTATATTTAATTTGAAAGTTCCGCGATATTATAAAAAAAAGAAGCGAATTCACTAAGTTGACGATGCGGACAGCGAGGGCAGCACTATACAAATGGATAAAGGATTTAAAATGTTTTAAATTATGTCTTCGAAATTTTATTATTATAATTTATTGAAACCACTATAATAACCTATATAACCTAATAATTTTAAATTAGAAAAATTGTTCTATGCAAAATAATTATGTAATTTAGTTACAACTGCACGACGAAATTTTTACATGAAATCACTGTTTGAAGTTGGTGCTAAACAAACTATATAAGCGAGCTTACCCGCCAAACCTACAAAGTAAGATCCGTCGAGTTTGATTCATAAAATGTATAGTTTGGCACCGACTTCAAAAAGTGATTTCATGGAAAAATTTCGTCGTGTAGTTGTAACTAAATTACATAATTATTTTATACCTTTTAGTGTATTTTATTTGATTTTTGAGTTATTATTACTTTATTTGTTGCATTTAATTTTTAAGAAGTCCTTTTTATTTATTTTTTTATAAAAATTATTTTTTATTCGGATAAGTCTGCCAATAAAATTTACTATTAGTTTTCATTCAATACAAATCATTGTAAAATTATTTTAATGATTGTGGTAATCCACCAGTGAATAAACTGATCTTAAAAATTATTGAGAACTCATTCTAAAATCCAACGGTTCTACATGTTACTTAACTTTGGTGCTCGTTTAGAGCCAGTTTGAAATTTCGTTATTGCTAATCCAATGTCTCAAAATAAAAACACTTTTTTTGATAATAACTATTTATTAAAGGACTGAACCATGAAATGTTATGATTTAAATCAAATGAGTTTTAAAAATAATATTATTATTCAATAGCACGTTTTAATTTTTGTGCGCCTGACGATGCAACCCGCTATTCAGAGAGTTCAATACGAATGCATACCTAACCTCAGGCCAGGCGGCGTTGAATCTTTTTAGTAATCAGTCTATCATAAATATGCCACCATTATACAATATCTTAGCTTTATTTGTACGAGGAATAAACAGAGATACCTCTGTTCCTTTTGTGGATAATCTACCTATCTATATTTCTATAGTGCCTGGATCACCGAGTGATCCTTGGTAACTTTTTGCCTCTAAATAGCTTAAATTTCAAATTTTAAGCCTCTGCGGCTTACCCAAGACCAGCGGCTCCCAAGCTGTGGTCCGTAAGAACTAAAATATGGTCCGCGAAAGATTTCAAACTTTGAATCAACACGCGCTGATGCATAACAAATAGCGAGCGTAGGATATTCTCTCGAGGTGGTCCGATTGTCACCAAGTCAGAATTTGATGAGGGGATTCCATGGAAATCGAGGAAAATCATCAAATTTAATTTTAAAACCCACAAATACCTAGTGCATTTCGAATATAAATATATAATAAATAAGTCGGTTAAAAATTAGGAAATATAATTTTAAAACCTACAAATAGTTCATTTCAAATGAAAATATATGTACAAATTCCGAATAAAAGAATTGTATTGAGGGGAGGAGGAGGAGATGGATACCAATCGACTTGATTGGGGAATAATGGAATTGAAATAATTATCGGAAAAAGAGGTTTTTTTATCTAATTAGATTTTTCCTCTTATTAAAAACAAGGACTAAAGATGAATAAGGACACTCGATGGTGGAGAAGTAATCTCCGGAATCGAAGCAAAAATACAATGTATACATTAATTAATGTAAAATAATTGGTTTAATAAAATTTATAAAAAAAAAAAAAAAAAAAAGAATTTATTAGAACGTCGACTGTCTTCCTCATAAAAACTTTATGAATCGGATCATCGTCTATCTTTTTTTCAGTCCTTAAAACTGTCAACGAAGGAACCTCCTTGAATATTAATATTATTTTTAATTAAGCGACTTCAAACAAAGTAGGAACTTCTGTGTTTTTAACTCTTAAGTGTAGAGACTTTTTGTGTTATTTCAAGTCGTTTGAATTTTTTTTTCAACTTTTGATACAATATAAAAATGTAAGTACATGCGTGTAGCTTTGAGCAAAAATATCACCCCAAGAATTCAAGAACTTGTACATAACATGCAACCTCAAAAATCTCATTGATGCAAACATAATTATTTACTAAAAATTATATGTTTTCAATAACTATAACACTGTTAATTAATGTTACTTTTGAATTTTATGATTATGTTAAACGTTTCGATTAAAGATTATTTTTAGATTGATAGAGTTTATTTTTTAACCTTGTGGTCCCTGCTAATAATAACGAAATCAAAATGGTCCCTGGTCAAAAAAAGGTTGGGAACCGCTGCCCTAGACGATACATGAACGATTAAAATATTTATTTTAAGACACTCCTAATTTACACCCTTCATTTACTTCAATCAGATTAAAATCTATACTCGATTAATAACTCATACACCACTTGATAAGTACACCAATTAAATTAGTTAGGTAAGTGAAAGTCATATGGTATTCACTAAACACGACTAAATAATTAGTGGAGGTAAGTGAAAATCAAATGGAATTCACTAAACATGACTAAATAATTCGTACAAGTAAGTGAAAGTCAAATGGTGTGCACAACTCAATAGCCCACTATATCGTTAGTGAATATTGGCTACATGAGTGCCTGAGAAACACAGTCTTGTTCCCTCTGCCATACCTCCTTTTATACCCTCAATTGTAATCTATTCTTAGGTATCTTCCGAGAAATCGATAATGAGCTCAAGATAAAAGTCTAATGACTTCAAAAGATTAGATTTTGGCCTGAGCTCATTATCGATTTCTCGGAAGATAACTAAGAATAGATTACCATTGAGGCGTATAAAAGGAGGTATGGCAGAGGGGACAAGACTGTGTTTCTCAGTCAGTGATGTAGCCAATATTCACTAACTATATAGTGAGCTATTGAGTTGTGCACACCATTTGACTTTCACCTACTTGTACGAATTAGTTTGTCATGTTTAGTGAATTCCATTTGATTTTCACTTACTTCTACTAATTATTTATTCATGTTTAGTGAATACTAAGGATTTTATACTAGGTTTGGCGGTTAATAATGTCCTTTTTTTCTAACAGATGGCATTTCGGTATTTTTCCACCAAACTCATCCAAATATTTTTTTTGGTTTTATAGTGTTGGTAATCACCTTTCAAACGGCATATAACATGTCAACATTCGGTTCATTTGTGTATGAGATATTGGCTTGTAAACATGGCGGATTTTGTGCCGAAAAAAGAGCATTTGCGGGAGGTGATGTTGCACTATTTTTTAATGAAGAAATCGGCTGCGGAAACGGCTCGTATTCTCGGGGAGTTTATGGGGACCATGCTCCATCTGAAAAAATCTGCCAACGTTGGTTTGGACGGTTTCGAAGTGGTGATTTTGATGTGAACGACAAGGAGCGGCCTGGACAGCCGAAAAAGTTTGAGGATGCTGACCTGGAGGACTTGCTGGCAGAAGATCCGCGCCAATCGCAAGGAATGCTTGCAGAGAGACTCGGAGTAGGCCGCAGAACAGTTGGTGACCGGCTGAAAGCATTGGGAAAGATCCACAAGGAAGGCAGATGGGTGCCACATGACTTGAACGACCGGCAAATGGAGAAGCGAAAAATGATGGCTGAAATGTTGCTGGTTCGTCAAGAAAGGAAGTCGATTCTGTATCGTATCGTCACGGGAGATGAAAAGTGGATCTATTTCGACAATCCCAAGCGCAAAAAGTCATGGCTTTCACCTGGAGAAGCGGCACCATCGACCCCACGGCAGAATCGGTTCGGAAAGAAAACAATGCTGTGCATCTGGTGGGACCAAAAAGGTTTGCTGTATTATGAGCTGCTAAAACCGGGCGAAACTGTTGATGCGGGCCGCTACAGACAACAATTGATCAATTTGAATCATGCATTGATCGAAAAACGGCCGCAATGGGCTCGAAGACATGGACGTGTCATTTTGCTCCACGACAACGCTTCGTCGCACACCGCCAAATCGACGAAAGAAACCATCAAAGCGCTCGAATGGGAGGCCCTACCCCATTTGCCCTACTTTCCAGACCTCGTTCCATCGGATTACCACCTCTTTAGGTCAATGGCACATGGATTGGCTGGCCAGTACTTCGCTAATTACGAAGAAGTGGAAAAATGGCTCGAATCTTGGCTCGTCTCGAAAGGGAAGAAATTCTACTGGGAGGGAATACACAATTTGCCGGATCTTTGGTCAAAATGTGTAGAATCCGATGGTGCATACTTTGATTAAACCACTTTTGCCAGTACTGAAAAAATTTGTGTGTTTTCCTCATGCCGAAAAAAGACATTATTAACCGCCACGCCTAGTATTTATAGACATATATGTTTTTAACTTCTTATTCGGACTTTTCAATATCAAATTCAGGATATTAAAAATCAATTCAATTTCCGGTGTTCCGATTTGAAGCAAAAGCTTGCTGTACCCCTTCTAGTCTATATTGAGCTTAAGTTTCGAATTTCGTAGCTCTGACACTTATGGTTGCGAAACGCAGAGAGGGTAGATTCTTACGTAGGTAACCATCAACTTCCTATACTTCTATTTTAGCCAAAATCTTCTCATACTTCTTCTCTAGATAGTTTAAGTTTCAAACTTCAAGGCTTTGCGAATTACCGAAGACGAGATATGACGATTAAATTATATATCTTGCGACATGACTAATTTACACCCATTCCTTTGTTTCAATCAGATTAAAATTTATACACGACTAATAACTCATGACATTTGATAAGTACACCAATTTTTAGCGAAATCGTTAGAACCCTTTTCGAGAACCCGATTGTATATATATATATATATATATACAAAAATTGCTTATTTAATAATATAAAGTACCTGGAGGCACCGAACGCTGCTCGGTAACTTCTTCCTTCAGTTAAAACCTTTATTTTAATATTATTTTTAATTTAAAATTCTGATAAAAAGGTCGATTTTTATTTGAGAGCCGTTTTCAAATTAAAAAAATATATATAGTATTCGCCCACTGTACCCCACCTCCCGCCCCGCTTGACCCCACCCCCGAAACCTAGCCCTACCCACTGATCCCCCACCACTGCACCCCAACTCCTGCACCTGTTTTGATTCAACCATATGATTCATTGTTATTCATCCAATTATTAATAAATAAAACCTATCAAAATGTGTTCTTTTTTTCAGAAAATGGAGACCTGCTTATGCGAAATATATTTTTAAATAAATTCTTGATTATTTTTTATTCTATTAAATAAATAAAATTCTTTATAAAAACAATTATAAAACGTTTATTAATATTTCTAAAGTTTAGGTTGAACAAAATATGTTAAAAAACACACTCACAATACTTCTTCAAGGCCTTTGAGAATAAAGGATTTACCCGACCCAATGTCTGTCTGAGCACAAAAGGAAAAGAGAAACCTTTTTTTAAACCCTAAGAATGGGATTTGTCTACCTGAGAATAATTAATTTGATTACAAAAAACCCATCAAAAACAATTTTGTCGAAGATGACACCGTGACAGATCGAATTGTCACCCCAAAAACCCCCTAACTCGTGAATTTCATCAAAATCGGTAGAGTCGTTTTCAAAATAGAACCAAGATACAAATATATAAACAAATAAATATATATACAAACAAATATATATACAAATAAATATACAATTTTTGCTCGTTTAATAAGAGTAGATAAGATAAGATATACTAACTTTTCAATAATTAAATTAATTAAGCATGCATCCCAAATTAATAAGTTAAATTTTAGAACTGGTTAATCTAGCATCATTTAAACATGGCTGGAGTTCAAATTATTCTTAGAGTCATCATAGCTATCAGATTATTTATTGGTTCTTACGTGTTGCACACATAAAGTGTTTCTGAAGACCTTTTTAGATCTTGTTTTTCTTTGAATAATGAAATATTGAGGATACTGGAATCACAAGATTGTTTTCAATTTTTGTATTTAAGTTAGGAATGTGTATATTTGTGAAGTTAATCTAAATGAAAACAATTTTGAGTATGGATGTGTATTTTAAAACATTAATATATAAAGTACCTGGAGGCACCGAGCGATGCTCGGTAACTTCTTCCTTCAGTTAAAATCTTTATTTTAATATTATTTTTAATTTAAAATTCTGATAAAAAGGTCGATTTTTATTTGAGAGCCGTTTTCAAATTAAAAAATACAAATATATCTATATAGTATTCGACCACTGTACCCCACACCTCCACCATGATCGACCCCACACCCGAAACCTCGCCCTACCCCCGGATCACCTGCCACTGCCCCCCACATCCACCTCCGTTCCGCATCAAGATCGTTTTCTCATCCTCAAAACTTGTTAATAGAGTTTGTTTCATCAAAAACGTTATAGTCGTTTTTAAAATAAAATAAAAGAAATACAAATACTTACATATATATACCTGGAAGACCGAGCTTTGTTCGGGTTTAGCTAATGCTTGACAACAACACACCACAATCACAATGTTTCTTCAAGGCCTTTGAGAAAAAAGGATTAACCCAACCCATTGTCTGCCTGGGTACAAAAGGAAAAGAGTAACCTTTTTTAAAACCCTAAGAATGGGATTTGTCTATCTGAGAATAATTAATTTGATTACGAAAAAATCCATCAAAAACAATTTTGTCGAAGATGAGACCATGACAGATCGAATTGTCACCCCAAAAACCCCCTAACCCGTGAATTTCATCAAAATCGGTAGAGTCGTTTTCAAAATAGAACCAAGATACAAATATATATATAAATAAATATACAATTTTTGCTCGTTTAATAAGAGTAGATAAAGTTCCAGCAAGATATCTTGAAAAGTGGTCAAGTTTTGCAATATTACAATTGTACAACTATACTCAAACCATACAAAATTCCCGTTAGTATCTGAAAAAAGAGAAACAAAGAGTTGTCCTCTGCTTGATGCAAATAAACATACACACATATATATCGAGATGATATATCTGTATATATATATTATTTATTATTTTATTTATTTGCATCAAGCAGAGGACAACCTCTTTGTTTCTCTTTGTGAATCAACAACTCTGCTACTCTCGGCAAAACAAAAACTTTTCAATTAAAACAATTAATTAAATGTGGATGTTCTTTTAGCAAAATATGTTCTTTGAACTCCCCTTTAATTGTCCCACAATTCTCTGCAGCGAATCCAGCTAGATTCTCTAAATTAACTCTCTGTCACAGAAACTAAATAGCCTCTTAAAACTTCATAAATACCATTTATACTTTTAATTGATATTTTGAATCTTATATTTTTTAGGACTGTAATGTGTTTGAGATATTTTATTCAATGTACTAAAATATTAATTATTTTAATATTAATGTACTTTTGTACTTTTCAATAAAAAATGTACTGTAAATAATACATTTGTACTGTAACGGCAGCAATGATGATATCTCAAAAAACACGACAGGAGTGATTTTAAAGTTCAAAAATAGAATAAAATGTATTAAAAATAAATATTAAGTCTCATATTGAACTTTTTACTATGCAGCAGTAGATCCTGATCTTTTCTTTCTGTTGGAAGAAGAATAAGCATAAAAAAATTTAAATTTTAAACAGTCCCTGTTAATTTATGACGTTCTTGTTCAATTTTTTTATTGACAATTAGTGTCATAAGTTAAAATAGTACAATCGATGTCTCTTAGTTCCTGTGCAAGAACGTCACAAATCAAAATAAATCGTCATTTTTTTATGGGGGCCCTCCACTGTAGTCTGTCGATCCCAGGGCTAGATATCTTTTACAGAGTGCCTCGCCCTGGTTTGAGGTGATTCGAGAGTTTTTACTCTGAGCGACCCGGAGTGCTATCGCCGATTGCCAAATTTATCGTGGCGGCTAATAATAATGACCACCTTATTGATTTCTCCTAGAGAGATGGCAGAGGCCAACCTCTTTTTTCAGCGTTGATCTATTTATTTAATATTTTACCTAGTAGCCTATATTCCCATTCTTGGTCATGGCAGTTTCCTGCCTATTTATTTATTTATTATTTTATTCATTCCTTCACAACGGCAGCTTCCTGTCTACTTATTTATTTATCTGTTTTTTAAATTATTTATTTTTAAATAATTTAACAACAATTTCTTCAAACTTAGTGACATATTCTAACTATTTATTGTTTGTTTTATTTATTTGATTATTTATGTATTCTTCCCAGTGTATTTATTTGTTTATTTTTATTGTTTGCACGACATGCGGTATTCCTTTTTTTTTTTTGTTATTAATATTATTATTTTATTCTTGTTCGCAGCATACTAATGTTTCATACCGTTCTGCTGTGTCCACACCCTGAGCCACTCAACCGGATCCTGAGTGGGAGGATCGGAGGGCTATAAGGGAAGATGTGGAGGCCCTACTAATAACAGGAGGATTTTCGTTTTTATTACAATACTGACATAAAATCAAATAGTACGTTCTTTTGATACAAAAATAAGATAGAAAAATACTCTTACCTTGTGCGCAATACTGTTTGATGATGAAATAATACACTCTTGCACTAAACGACACAAAAATATTTTATAATACAGAAACGATACTTCTGGACTATAGCTGCTAAATTAATGTTGAGTGACTATCTTGCAGCGATATACTTCTCTTTCAGGGCATTCTGAAAAAAGCCATAACTAAAATTCGCCGATTTGTGAGATATGACATTGTTGAAAGTAGTGACCGATATATACCTGGTGAGTTTTTTATCATGACGACAGTCTTATAACCCAAAAACAGTGCATTATATGAAAAAAGTTTCAAATAAAAGTTTATTTATATCACGGGGGAAACTACAGTATTGTTTGTCGAACAAGAACAAACTTTCAAGGGTATTTCACATATCAAGGGTATCAACAAAAAATGCTCCATATTTATTATGGTAATACAATATAACTATCTAATTTACACGAGAAATAAAATTTTTTAACCTCAAGAATTTTAAATAGTTCTATTAAGTAGAAAATAATCTCTTAAATCTGTTTATAATGAAGTTTTAAGATCATTATAAACACTTATTTTCATTGTTGTGACTTTGTGATTTTATAATTATTTAATTAATAATTAATTATTTAATCATTATTATTTTATAATTAAGTTAAATAATTGTTAAAAATAATTATTAATTTTTTTTGAGATCTAATTGATTCATGTAATTTGTTTATTTGATGTCGTATAAAAATAGTTCTTATGAAAGTTGTTCAGTTTTTTTTTTTTTTTTTATAAAATTAAGTAGACGTAAAGAAAAATATAGGGTTCCATTTAAAAAACAGAACTTTACCTTGAAATACCCTTGAAAGCTTGTTCTAGCCTAGTTTAGTTTCCCCTCGATATAAATAAACTTTATTATTTAATTAAAGCCGAAACGTTTTCTATAATTCGGAGTTTTTTATTCAGCAGAGGCTACCCATTGGCTGAATCCCTCTCCATTACTTTAATTATATAAATAAACTTTTATTTGAAACTTTTTTTCATATAATGCACTGCTTTTGAGTTATAAGACGGACTCAAAAAACTCACCCGGGATATGTAATATAGGATTGTAAAAAGAACTAGAAATTTGTTAAATATAAATAAAAAATATCATTAAAAAAGAAAAATATATATCATAATATTACACACTGCCTGACAATAAATTTTTATTTCACACCACAAAACTATGACTTTCTCATATTATTTAGCTGAAGATAATGTTTTTTTTTTTAATTTATTAATTTTTATTATCAAATTATAAAATTATATTAAATATTCTAGAATAAGTTTAAGTTTAATAGTTCATTTCGTTTATTTATTTAATTATTTTCAATAGTAGTTATAATTATTATATGGTGAATGTGGAAGGGATTGCCAATCGTAAGACTCGTAGTCATTGATGTATTGACCAGAAGAGAGTGAACTCAATTGAGGGTGGTAGATCGGGGCAGCAGCCGGTTTGAATAGAGGAGCCTCAGCATATCCAGTATATCCAGCATATCCCTTTGGAATTCCTGCAAATTAATTCAAATTTAAAATCATCAAACAATATTTAAGGTGAATTTCAATAGCATACGGTACATATGAGCAATTCCCTGTCCTTTACTTCTTAGCTAAGTTAATCGGATTAGTGGTTGAAGAAAACATGGTGGGTTCTCAACGATGCCAAAAGTTAACCAGTTCTAGGGCATAAAGAGTTTATTTCAAATATAAAAATATTTTAAAAATCCGAATAACAATTATTGATTCTCTAATAATTTGCAAATTGTGTGACGAATCAAATTCGCCTTAGGCTGGTCGTCGCGTTATGCAGCGCTACAATGAGCGAAATCGAGCTGCAACGCCCTACACGAATCAAACATGTGTATTTGTATGTCCTCTAGAAGGGGTTCTACAGCGCTACATAACGTGAAGATTTAAAAGTTGTCTCCATGCTCCTTGGTCAACAAAAGTTTCAATGTTTTATATGTGAGTGGGACAGCAGAGCAACATCTACATTGGTTGAAAAAAACAATGGCCCGTAAGGAGAAACTAATATCCACAATTTAGTAATTTAATACAATTGTAAGTAAAAATTGTAACTAAATAAAAAAACTATTAATTTTAATTTTTATATATCAAATTCTCCCTATTTTTTAAAATATATAATAGATGTCAAATTGTGGGTGATAAAAAAAACCGATATCAAATATGGTTTCACCTAGGGTTTCTCTCCCCTGGATTTCTCGTTCCGGGTTTCCCGAGAAATCCGCAAAAATATCTATTCCCGATTTCCCTAGAAAAAGTCAATTCCCGGGATTATTTATAACATTTATCATCATATCAATGAAAAATAAATATTCCAAAACTACTTGTTTTATTTAAAAATATTTGAAAAAAAGTAAACATATTGACTTTCTTGTATTCGTGATTATGCAGCTGGGCAACACAAATATTTGAAAAGTCTAGCCGTGTTTGTGTCTTGACTCTTTATAATTTAAAAAGTTACAACAAGAATGAATTTAAAGTTTAAATAATTAAAAGATTTCAGTTTCTTTGTGAATTCAAGTAAATTCAATTTAATTTCAATAACACTTAAGGTCAGGTGGGGTAACTGGGGCCGGGGGCAACTGGGCCAGGGGTCCTGTAACCCCAGAGCTTTTTAATTTTACCGCATTTTTTAGCGCAATTCACTTTTTCATATTGGTGGGAAATTTTCAGTGTTCCTGAATTAGATAAATTTCTTTAAGTTTATTTTATACTTAAGTACTTAGTTAAGTTAATTACTTATTTACTTATTTACCTAGTTATGTTCTTACCTAGTTGCCTTACCCAGTTCCTTGAAAATATTGAGACTTAAGTAAGTACTTAATTAAGGCTTTCTTAAGCATAGGGAACTTATTTAACTTTATTTCAATGGGTAAAATGAAATTATTTTGTTTAGTTGTTTGATTTATGATACTTTTTTTGTATTTTCTGTAATAAAAATCGATTTTAAAAATTATACTTGGCGTTTAAACTTATCTACCTTAAAAAATTCAATAGAATAAAAAAATAGAGGTCTTGGTGCAACTGGGCCAGCCTAGTCAGGGCCCAATTACCCCGAATCGCTTACATCTTTGATTATTTTTAATCCATATACAAATGAGACTAATTCTACCTACGGCCAGGGCCTTGAGGGATAGGGGAACATGTCCAACTGCTCAAAAGATGTTAAAAATTAAAAAAACAGCAAATAGGCTGGGCTGGTCCAATTACCCCACAACGCGTTTAACTGGGCCAACCGCAAAACTTTACATTCAACTTAAGATAATTCCAAAATTTTGAATAATCAAAAGTTGAAAGTATCATGATTATTTGAAGAAAATTTCATCTTTCAATTAATATAGTCACGAGATCTATAAATTGTGAGGAAGGAAAAATATGGAGTACTATCCTTGGGAAAACAAAAGAAGCTGGCCCACTTACCCCACCTGACCTTAGTTATTATTTCACTGATATAAAATTTTAAATATTAAAATTAAAGGGTTATTAATGAAAAAGAATGTCGTCAGAAAGAAATTGGAGATTTTATTAAATGACTATATTAAAAGAATTTAATTTATTTAAAGCCAGTGGAAAATTAACTAAAAATTTGAAAATGCTCTTAATAAATGGTTTCCTTTGCATTAAATCAACCTCAGAAGAAAGTGAAAGAGTATTTTCAGACTAGCTGGTCTTTTTGTCACCAAAATTAGGGCACGACTCAACGACAATTCGGTTAATGCGCTAGTTTGTCTCAGAAATCATTTTAAAAACTCTACTGATAAATAACTTTTTATAATAAGTTTTTTGTTTTAATGAAAACAATAAATGAATATTTTAATTGTTTTTTTTTAATTAATAAATTGATTTTGATTAGTAAATATTAAAACCCGATTTTCCCGGGAATCGCCGTCGAATTGTTCTCGTTTCCCGGGAAATGAGAAACCATAGTTTCAACATCCAAAAATACATTGGTTAAAAAAGTTTTTACAAATTTTTTACAAACCTTTTTTTATTGTCCTGTGTTATTTATTTACATAGTGCCGTTTTATGAGTTTTCTTTGTAAACATTTGACGTCATTTTCAATAGCAATTAAAAATTAATTGTGACCGATCGATCATTATCATTCTAACTTAGTGGGAGTATTCTTAATTTTTTTCGGACGTGTTCAGGCATAGGTCATGCATGCTTTGTAATCCTGTGGGAAGCGTTGGGGGCGTTGTCCTGACTAAAGAGAGTACTGACCGTAATAAGGCTTCGGGACTGGCTGAAAGCCTCCCAGCGTGGGCTTGACGAAGATCGTGGGCCGCTGCAGAGGACGCACAAACAACGGCTTGCCCACCCCCACAGGTTTTCACCACAAGAGGTTTAGGAAGTACCAGAGGCTTCACCACCACGGGCTTGAACACCGGAGCAGCAGGTTGGGCCACCTGAACAGGTGGGGGTCCATGCTGGTGCAGAGAGGGACCGCTTTTGCTAACCACGGCGTTGAAGCCGTTAACTGGATCTGCCGTATAGTCCACCCGACGAACCGAACCTGGAACCACAAACACCACTTAGTACACAAACATGTGGGACTAAAAGATTTAATGCCACCAATAAAATATTTAATTAATATTCATTAAAAATTGCAGATCTGGAATTCGCCAATGGAAGAAAAAACTCATTCACTTTAAGGTAGTTGTATCACCATATGCGTTTTCTTATGATTTTTTTGAAATTTAGACAGATTATTATTTAAATACTTCTGCATCGATTGGTGGCAAAACGAAATTTATGAACAATATACATAGTTCCTGAGATATTAAATTCCAAAGATAGGGTTTTTCAGACTCTTATACCACATTGCACTATACACGGGGATATCGGAAAGTTTACATACATATATAATTATAATTAAGAAACTCTTCTTACCATTGGTATAAAAAACTAAACCAACATTAAACAATAACTAATACATTTTTTAAGAAAATTTTAATTCATAGTTACAACACAGTTTCTGAGATAATAATTAATAAATAATGAAAAAATTACACTAAAAACAAGCTGGCAACAACGCATTTATTTAACCTAAAAAGTGGGTTAACTTTAGTACATTTTTTGACGTTTTTTCGCTTCAGTCATTGCCGCAACAGCTTTCAATCGCTTATTAAGAACTTTTTGTTTTATAAATCTTCCTTTATAATGTACTTTATCTGACATTTCTATGATAAAATATATACAAGCTCGGACAGTGTTGCCAGATTTGTCAAACGAGCACTGGATTGGCTAGTAGTGGTACATAAACAGAAAAAAGTTTTAGGCTTATGAATTATGAATCCTTATTGTCTGTACTATATACTCTAGCATTAACTTTTTGCTACTATGGTATTGTCACGATACAACTTAAAAGAAAAATATACTGGCATATTTAATGGGCATCTCAAGACTCTCACTTATAAGATTGAAGTAATTTTTGGAGACAGACTGATAAGTGAATTGAAAGAATATTGATGAGCCAGTCCAAAATTAAATAAACTGCAACGGATCGTTGCTAAACTTTATCCAAATTCATTTGAAATATTAATATGTTCTAGAGTAAAGTACTTTAAAATATGATTTTACTAAAAACTTTATTTAACCTTTTTTGTGGGTCCAAAGGTACTTAATTAGGATATTAAATTTCATCAAAATTGGTTAAGTCATTTTCAAGATATTTAGAAAAAACTAAAAAAGTACTGAAATAAAGTACTAATGTTTGTGGACCGATATGTACCAAAAACTAATCAGCGCTTCATTTTGTTAAAATACTGGTAGGTTTTCAATTTCAATTCATTCGGTGCAACGGTGTGGAAAAATTCGTGGACGAAAAAAACGATAACACACATCCATCCATCCATCCGCACGCACTTCCAAAAAAATGGCACTTTTTGACCTCTCGGCGAGATCCCAGGTAATTTTTGGCAAAACCGTCACGTGCTAAAACTCAATCTCATTGAATACTTCAATTTGTGACCTTAATTGAGTCCATGGGTTCCGTAGTCTTTACCTGAGTGAAATCGATTCTTCCATGTCTTCAGCAATTGTTACCAATAATAATAATCGGAACGTCAATAATTCAACACCAATTCAATTCAATGTAATCGGAATTAGTAGTTTTCTTTATCTTTGGACAGCTTTTCCATCAATTCTTTAAATTTTACCTCTCCATCTTCAGTACCTCTAATTAATTTTTTGAACCATCTATCTAATTAATTAATAATAAATTTTATTAAACCAATTATTTTACATTAATTAATGTATACATTGTATTTTTTTGCTTCGATTCCGGAGAATACTTCTCCACCATCGAGTGTCCTTATTCATCTTTAGTCCTTGTTTTTAATAAGAGGAAAAATTTAATTAGATAAAAAAACCTCTTTTTCCGATAATTATTTCAATTCCATTATTCCCCAATCAAGTCGATTGGTCTTCTATCCATTCTCCCTCTTTTTCATCTAATTAATTAAATTTTCTAATTTTAATATATAATAATATTTGTAATGATTTATTAGTGGAATTTAAAATTTAAAAACCAATTAAATATTAAAAAGAAATTGAATAAAAATATAATTATACATTTTTATCGAGACAACCACCTGTGAATAATTATTTCAATTAATAAAAAACCCGTCAAAAACAACTTAACCGAAGATGAGACCGTGACAGATCGAAATGTCAACCCAAAAAACCCCTAACCCGTGAATTTCACCGATTCTTATATATATTTTATATATATATATATATATATATATATATATATACACGGATTGCTCGTTTAATATAATAAAAGATATTTTTTTTATTATTGATTCATCCCTGACCTTTTAGCCATCAGATAAAAAAAAGATAATATTTAATATAATAATAAGAAATATATTATAATTTTCATTTCATTTTTCAAAACTAATAATCTCATAAGTATTTATAACTCGAAATTCAAAAGTTATAAGAGTCAAGCGGGTGTCGTACATGGCAGGCGCTCAGCTCAATCAAAATCAATTGAAATGTTTTCAAATGAAAATATAGTAGCTATTTCATAAATAATGTTTATTAATAAATCAGCTCTCTTATATAAATTTATTTAAGAGAAATTTCATTTAAAAATATAACTAAACTTAATTTCAAACTAGAGAATGATAATTTCTATAAATTCTTGGTGTCTTAGAAGAAAATTAAAATTCTGACGAGATTAAATCAATAATTCCTCCAAAAGTTTCATTTGCGCGAAATACATGATTTTTTAACATTTTCAACATTTCTTCTTGATTAAATTGGATACTAACCGAACAATAATAAATAACTTTAAAACAAATGGTGTACTATAACAACGCTATTCTAATACAAGGTATTGGTATTCAAATGTTGAGCAATAGGCGTTAAGAGCCATTTTTAGACAAAAAGTACCAATTTTTGAAACAATAGGAAAAAAGTGAGATTTTTGACAGGATCTAGTACCGGTTCTACTAAACCTAAATAGATGAAATTGTTATGATTTTACGTTTTTTTTCTTTTAATGCAATCGAATGCAAGAAGGGGTGCACCAGTAAAGATGCAGCCCCTATGGATCTCGAAAGACCCTTGCATTACCGAAGAGAAGGGAAAGTTGATTAAGTGAGAGGGTGAAGACGTGGGTGTCTGTGCACTCGGGTTTTGAAGGTTTGAAGATTATAGGTGCTGGAAAAGATGGAGGCTGGGAGAGAGTTCCAGTTACTTGAAGTCATGGGGATATACGTATTGGCGAATGAAGTGGTCCGGCACTTTTCTAATTTGACTGCGAAAGAGTGTTGGGAGTCGGCAAAACGAGTGCTACGTGCAAAGCATGCTTTGGGGCGAACTATTGATTTTATCTCATCGGAGGACCAGCCGTGATAGTATCTATAGAAAAGGGAAAGGGCAGAGACATTTCTTCGATGAGCTAGCGAGTCGAAGGAGTCGGTGAGAGTAGAATCGTCAATTAGTGTGACGTCTCGTTTCTGAATTGCATCCAGGGCAGCAAGAAAATATTTAGAGGCTCCTCTCCGTAGATGAGAGCCGTATTCGAGACAGGGGCGGATTTGGGCCTTGTAGATGGTGAGAAGATGTGGGGGCTTGTAAAATCACTTGGACCTGAATAAGTAGCCAATCTTTCTTGCTTCAAATTTCGCCACAGAGGAGATGTGTTCATTCCAAGACAGGTTAGATGCGACAGAGACGCCCAACATAGATAGGCTGTCACACATTTTGAGGGTATTCGAATCGAAGTGAATATCAGGAAAAATTTTATTTTCGCGCCTTGAAATTAGACAACATTGAGCCTTGTTTGCATTAAAGTTGACTAAATTTTGAGAGCCCCATTTATTCAGTTTTCTAGGTAGAGAGTGATTGAGGAGGCAACATTAATTCGATTATTCGGGAGTGAGGGTTTGCCCTGCAGAGTGCTATCGTCGGCGTAACAATGAGTGAGGTTTGACGTTTGATCGATAAGGTCGTTTATATAAATTAGGAAGAGTGTGGAGGAGATTACAGAGCCTTGGGGAACACCAGAGTTTGTGGAGAACGATTCAGATGATATTCCATCCACCACAACTTTTATACTTCGGTTTGTCAGAAAGCTTTCTATCCATTTGCGAAGTGTTGGTGTGAATCCAAAGGCTGTCAGTTTGGCAAGAAGATTTTTGTGCCAAACCTGGTCAAAAGCTTTGGAAATATCCAGGGCAGCGAGGGTTTCTTTTCCGGCCTCTAGAGTTTTGTTCCAGGTGTGTGTGACATAGATTAAGATGTCGCCTGTGGAACTATTTTGTCTAAATCCATATTGCCTATCGTGAATTATTTTATTATTTTCTATGTGACGAAGTGTTGGTTTATAACCAATTCCATTATTTTGGAAAGAACAGAGGTGATCGCGATAGGTCTTTAATTAGAGATTTTTTTACGTATACTTTAAAGAGCTTTAATTTATCTAAATATACTTTTTTTAGATTCGATAAGCCGTTGTAGAGTTATTCAATAAAAACTGAAAAACTACGAAATTTTCTCATTTTGAGGCGCGTAGAAAAATTTCCACAATACAAATTTGAGGGAAAGCTTAGGCTAGTAATATAACCAATAAAGGTATACCAGCAATAAAATCTTTGCCGGGAATTACATGTATCATGTTTATGCAATTTTTTCAAGTAATTTCCCTGGACTACAAGTAGATAAGTAGAAATGTATTATAAAAACTTTTAATAATGATTAATACGATAATCTAATATCATTTCAAAATCAAGTAAAGCACATTTGACTGAAATAATTTGATTGGATTCACATGGCGTTTTTAGAAATATTTATAGCAGGATAGGTAGATTTTTTTAAGGGAGAGAGTACATTTTTTCAATCGGTATTTTTGACAACAAATGCTCACCAAAGAAATCAAACCCTTAAATATTAAATTATTAGTATAGCAAGTAAGCTATGCGTTCCTATTCTTTTAATAATATCTAATATGTATAAAGAAATGTTTCGTCTAATTGCAAAATCAGATAATGATAATTTTTGAAATTTTTCAGGAGGAAAAAAAAGATTTATAGCAATTATTTGGCCACCTTTTTAAAACAAGTTTGTTGCATTAGTTTTAGGTTTGAAATTCCTTTACTAGTTATTTAAAGTTTAAATTTTCACTCCTTTTATAAAAATTCTTCACAAAAATGCAATAAAATTAAAATCAATTTTTGTTGTCAATTATCTGGTTGTGGAATTAAACGATACAATTACAGGGTGGGGCATAAAGATCTGTCCATTTTGAAGTGGTATAAAAAATGAAAAAATTTAACTAGAAAAAAACTGAATATATTATTGAAAAGAACATAAAATAATTTGTTTTTTAATGTGTTTTAAACATTATATCAGATGAGAAAGGGGGGGCAAAAATGAATATTCTAGCCATCTCAACCAAATTTTGTATACATATTCTGTGGACCCCAGAAGGCTAGAAATGCAAAAACTAATCACCAAAAATGGGGGAGGGTCAAAAATGAAAATTCTAGAACTGTCGACCAAACTATGTATATAAAATTTGGTTAGTCTAGCCTTCTGGGGGGTCCACAGAATATGTATACAAAAATTTGGTTGAGTTTGGTTAAAAGCGGTAGAATTTTCATTTTTAATCCTCCTCCTATTTTGGGTGGTTAGTTTTTGCATTTCTAGCCTTTTTGGGGACCACAGAATACAAAATTTGATTGAGTTTGGTCGACAGGGATAGAATTTTCATTTTTGAACCCTCCCCTTTTTTCGTCTGACATAATGTTTAAAACACATTTAAAAAAAAAATATATAAATATTTTATGTTATTTTCAAAAATATATTCATTTTTTTTCTAGTTACTTAAATTTTTTCATTTTTTTATACCACTTCAAAATGTCTTAAATCTTTATGCCCCACCCTGTATAATAATTTTGCATGCATCCCTATCCTAATGAAATAAAAATAAAAGAGTTAACTGGCTTACCATCTGGCTCAACAAGAGAATATTGTCCTTTGACCACATCGCCATCCCTCTCCTCTGCATGGCTCTTCACATCTCCGGTCACTTCATCGTGAACTCCATAATTGAACGCATAACGAGGTTGAGACTGAAATAAAACATTTTAAAAATATTTTAGAAACAATTTTATATTAGTTACCTATTAGCTGCGATGGTTTATTTTGGGAAATTTTAGTCCATTTTCTTTTAGTAGGTTAAACTTAATGAATTCACATATTTATTTATTTATTTATTTATTTATTTATTTCAACGGCATGTGCCTTTAAAAACATTACAAAAAGTAATACAAAGAAACACTACTTAGTAAAAAGTAGAGAAAAAAACAATAATGTTAAACATACAAATACTAAACAACAATACAGAGTAAATCAGATATAATAATTATGATAGTGAGTATTTAAATATATGAAAGTGTGTTTATTTTTATAATTCTAGACATTCTGTTGGTATCTATAGTAAAATTCAAAACGCATGTTTTTTGGGAAAGGGCGTTATAAGCGATGCTTAATCTATAAATAGGGTTGGTTTCGGAATGACGTGTAAATGGAACTGGTGGATAGAATGGTTGATTCTGTCGTAGTGGGTACGAGGGATTGTTCAGTGGAAAAAGAATTTTAAGCTCAGGACAACGAATGGTATCAGACATAATTTTAAAAGTGAATAAGTTGTCGGAAGCAATCATAGACGAAAGAATAGTTGACAAGTCGAAAGTTTCACTATATAAGCTTGCAATGGTCTTGCGATAAAACAAGGAATTATTCGAAATCAAACAATTAAATATCTATATTTTTATTTAGAATTTTGTATATATTAATCTATATAAATTATTAATTAGTAAAACAAGGGATCCTGATGAGTTCCGGATAGAGTAGGCATGATTGACCAGCAGTGACAGCAATTAAGAGCCTAATGGCAGGGGAACGACCGCCCAGTACAGAGTACAGAGTTCAGAGAGAGGCAAGGAACAAACAGCTAGTCTTCGCTGAGACAGCACACAGAAAGAGTCTTCTCTGAAACAGCATACATACATACACACACAAAAGAGTCTTCTCTAGGCAAGTGACAAGGAGTCATTATTATTACGATTGTTCTATTTAGCGCCACCGGAGAGAGATATTATCCTTATTACCATCAGCGAGAGAGAACTACAAATTCTACCTACATACATTTTTATTCGTCATCGGGCGGCCTGCGTTACAAACGGAAGCGACTTCATTTTTTGATATACATCCTTCTTAAGGGAAAGTACTGGCGCAAGAAGCGTATACCGCTAAATATATATATAATCACATATATTGAGCACTAAGAACCACACCTTCGAAATTGGTCCTCAAGCCTGACATATATGTATACATTTTACCGTCGCCAGCCGTACTTCCACATCGGGACCTCTACATCAAAATACCACGTCGGCGCCAACAGTGTTCGTGGTGTAGAACCTGCATACACAAACACGCACACACAAGCCTCTCCACGGCGCGGCGGCTGGAAAACCAAAAGAAGACGCCTCTCTTTCTCGTCTCTCTCATTTGTAACGGCACAAGACTAAAATCTCATTCTCTCCGTCAATTGTGGTCAGTATAATTATTTCTACAGTAAGTACCAGGAAGTCCGCATCCTTACATCCTTCACCGTCACATAAACATTTCATTCTCCATTATAGGGACGCCGAACTTGGATCAGCCATTGAAATACACGCCCAAACCCCATAAAAAAAGCGAAGCAGATAAAAAAAGTAATAAATCATATAATAAATAAGTGTAACATTAACGTAAAATTAAAATAAAGCCCAATTCCCATTGAACATAAGATTACATTGCCCCCCCCCTTCGCCCCTTTCTCATCCCACCCCCTCGCGAGCTATTGACATTTTGGATAAATTCTCCGCTAATTCCAATTTATCTCAACTTCTTAAAATAAATATATATATCGTATATAATTCATCTACCCAAATTTGTATTTGCGGGTTATTTGACCTCAGCGCCACCAAGTAGCCGCATTCAAAATATTGTCATTCAAAACTAAAATCAGGCTTTAAAATCTGAAACAAATGCAAAAATCTTTGAGCCAATGAGCTGAAATTTGGCTTATTTGTAACATAAACATTCGTTCTAAATTTCAACTTTATAGCTCGAAACATTCCCTCGTAAAATGAATAAATAAATAATGTTAATTTATCATTTTAGATGAATCATTTGACAATTAATTTTTTTTATGATAATGATGAGAGAAGGAGTTACACCAAAAAGGTGCAACCCCTAAAGGCCTGGGTTGGCCCCTCCATCGTGAAAAGAAGAAGAACGAATTTTATGGGTTGGGCGGGGGTCGAAGGTATCTGTGGATACGGGTCTTAAATAGCTGAAGGTTATAAGTCGCGGGAAAGATGGTGGCAGGGAGCGAGTTCCAGTCTCTGGAGGTCATAGGGATAAAAGTGTTGGCGAAAGCGCTTGTTCGACTTTTATCCAATTTGACAGCGAAGGGGTGCTGAGCGTTAGAAAACCGCGTGTTTCTCGTAAAGAGGGCATTACCGCGGAGTAAATAATTGTAAGTAATTGGTTTTGATTAAATAAATCTTGACTTTAAATAAAAAAATAAAAATAAATAAATAACAA
>JALMQS010000099.1:72178275-72378070 GCA_024734495.1 Forficula auricularia
AGTTGCTCACGATTCACGTAAAAACGGCTGAAGGGATTATTATGAAATTTCATATTTGCATCAGATATCTTCTAACTTACGTTTATAGCTATATAACGTTTTTGATATTTTGACCCCAAAAGGGGGTTTGGGGGGCGCTCGAATGAAAATTATCAAATAACTCCTAAACTATTAACCCTACGGCAAAATTTATTATGAGCAAAGTTGTAGGGATGTGATTTCGACAACTTTTGTTTAAAAAAATTCCTTACAAAAACCACCCAAAAAGGGGGGAGGGTCAAAATATGAAAATTCTTGCTCTTTGACCAAACTCAACCAAATTTTGTATACATAATCTGTGGGTCACTAGAAGGCTAGAAATGCAAAAACTAACCACCCGAAAATGGGGGGGATCAAAAAATGAAAATTCTTACCCTTAGAGCCAACTTAACCAAATTTTGTATACATAATCTGTGGGTCACTAGAAGGTGAGAAATACAAAAACTGGGTGCGGGGGTGGAGTAATGGTGCGGGGGGAAGGGTGCAGGGTGGAGTCGACGGTTCAGGTGAGGATACAGAGGCTTAGTGGGGTGGCGCGGGTGGGGGTGCGGGATGGGAGTGGAGGGCGCAGGGTTTGGGTCCGGGGGATGGCGGGGTGCGGGGGGTGGGTGCAGGGGTGGAGTGGGGTTTGGGTTAGGGTCCAGAGGGGTAGTGGGGTGGTGCGGGTGTTGGGTGTGGGGTGGTGGCGGGGATTAGGGACGGGTGCATGGTGTGCGGGGGGTATGAGGGGGTTCGTGGGTTGGGGTACAGCGGGCGTGCCTCCTGGCTAGAAAGAGGGCCGCCGAACGCCCGCCTTACAGCTAGTATTTAATATTGAATTAAAATCTTTTATAATTATTTACAAAAAACCCTCCTCTCTTAATTTTGGGTTCATTATCAATTAATAATATCTCTTTTTAATTATGAGACTATTCTAATAGAAATATCAGCTATCTTTGATTTTTGTTTGAAAATATTTTTAACCCCCCCCCCCCCCCCAATTTATTTTTGGTCACTACCAATTTCACATAATGAGTCATTTTCATAAGGTTATATAGGGTGTATATGCAAACTTTCGTACAATCGATTAAGGGTCTACAATTTATATTGATAGTTTTATTTTTTTGAACCCCCCAATTTTGGCCTCCGAAGAAAATAATAACTCTTTTTTTTATTATAGGTTCATTTTATAGTATGTATATTTCATTCCCCCCCTCTCTTAATTTCATGGTTCGATTTCAACCAGAAATCTAATCAGCTTCCACTTTCATTTCCAAGTAGAAGACAATAGATGACAATAGAATATCTAATTAATTCCAAAATAATTCCAAAGTGCGTGTACATCTAATTCCAATCGCGTTTCATCCCTCGGATATACCTAATACCTAGGAGACATGACCTCCCACGTTGCTTTTTTTATTAAATTTTTATTGAATTTTAGAAAATTTCGACGTTTAACCAAAGATTTCGGGGCTACCCCCACTGGCTACGCCCTTGAGTTATCGTGAATATAGGAATCTAAACCTCCACACAAACAGACAGATAACAAATCAAGGTTAAAAATATTTTTTCTTCACATTTTTGATATTCTTAAACACAATGAGAAAAAAAATTGGAATAAATTCAATACCTCGGTAGCCCTACAGCCTCTCGGACCTACCGAGTCAAATTTTGTATGATTTCTGACAGTCGTTTTCAAGCATTAACAATTGTCTTTTAATAAAAGTTAAATAGGTCTATTTTTCGCTATATATCTTGCCTATATCCGGCCCCCTTCGGCTAATTAAATTTAATTTCTCTTGAATATAGTAGGTGTCCGCCTCGGTGGTGTAATGAGTTCAAGAACAACTGACTGGCAACCTCGGAGGTCTCGGGTTCGATTTCCGGCTATACCCAGGCATTTTTTCTGTAAGTATAGGGTCTGGTAATAAAGATGAAAGTGGGAGATAAATTTAACCGAATTTATCGCGCGGAGGAGATTTACCACTGCTCGAAGCCCTAAAACCTTGGTAAATTGGATATTGAATTGTATCTAAGTTTCTGAGATTGGCTCGTGATCCCGGCTTCTTTTCCTTCTGCTCTGTTACCTTTCGCGATTGAGGGCCGGTCCATACAGGCCTTTTTTTAGGGGATCCACAACCTCTGCCAGTGCCATCTCCCTTCTCTCATCAATATCATTAAAAAAAAAAAAAGAAAGGTATAAAGCGAGAAATCTTGTATTTCCAATGCCGGAGGTTGCAGAGGTTACAGAGGTTACAGAGGTTACAGAGACAAATCTTTCTTCCTTATTCCGCTTTTGTCCTCAATCTTATCCACAATGATAAGTTGGGGCGATTTATTTTTTCGCGACCGTGGCTATCATAAGGCCATGAGTTTTTCATTTTCAGCCTTTTATACAATTCGTTAATATACTACTGTAATAATTCAATTCAATTTAAAACTTCCGCAAATACTCTAACGATTATTAATAAATATAATTTCCTTTGTTTTTATACTATAAGTTTCCTTATTTTCTGAATCTTCATTTATTCAAAACTAGAATCGAAAACTCCGTCATCAATGAATGGGTCAAGTTTTCTCAATCATTCCATTCTTTTTTCTGGATACATAAATCATACTTAACTATTCTAACTATAAAAAAAGTAAAAGTCTTTGAATGATATGAATCCGATTTTCTTAATAGTCACCTGTTGCGTCAAACTGTCAAGATCAATGCTTAGGGAATTAACCAATCCCTTCAACCATTACTTTCATTTTAAAAGAAATATATTATCTATAAAAAAAAATTGTATAATATCTAAGATGATGTGGCCATCCACATGACTTTATCCTACCCCTGCCCCCTCTTATATTATAATGAAATAAAATATAAATTGACTTGCGATGCTCTTACAGCATTGTAATTTTTTTAACCACCAATTAGGTTGGTTCTTGTCAGGTATTTTCGAATTTTATGCTGCCCGACTCTCATATAGTTTGAAATAAATAAAAATATATATATATACTACAACATTTATTAGTAATGAAGCTGTTGAAGCTTTTATTTTTGTGATTAATTTGATTAAAATTTGAATTTTAATATACTACAAGTTTCAAGCCCCTATCTCAATTTTAACATCTGCCCCACAGGGATGGTAAGTTTCCCAACTAATTAGATGGAATTTTTGGTATTGAACTATCAATTTTTTATTCCAGCAAAAGTAATACTTTAAAAAATTCGAAACTTGTAGACTTTATCCTCATAATACTAGCTATTCTTCTGGAATTTTTACATAGTTTTAGCTATTATAATTTTGGAGTTTATAACTTACTAACGCTTCTAAGATATATAGCAATATTTTATCTAGCTGTAACTCCAAAATTATAATAGCTAAAAATCTGTAAAAATTCTGAAGGATAGGTACTAATATACGGATAAAGTCTATAGAGTTTCAAATTGTTTCCACCATTACTCTTGCCGGAATAAAAACTTGAATGTTCAATGCCCAAAACCCCATGTTATTTAGATGGGAAGCTTAGATCGCAGTGGGGCACAGGTTAAAATTGAAACATGCGGGATATTTTCTTTTATTTATTTCGAAACATATGAGCTCCGGGCAGAATAAAAATTAGAAAATACCTAAAATAAGGACCACCCTACCCTCCAATTTGATTCACTATCAATTTCATTTGTATTGTCATTCTCGTAAGGCCTTAAATGAAGTCAATGCAAAATATAGAATAGATGACTTGTAGAGATAATTTATTTATTCGGGACCCACCATTTTTAGGCCCCTATAAGAAATACTTACATCTCCTTTCAAATATAAGACTCTTCGTTTGTAAATATTAAATTAACTATTGCTTATTAAATTGAAAAGTTTTTGTGCCGAGAGTAGCAGAAGATTTTATATGCTAAAAGGAGACCAATAAAAGAGTGTGATCTTTCTGCTGGAATTATAAATTTTATTTAAAACGAGACTATAGTTTCGAAGTCTTTGCCATCTTCATCATTCCTGTGAATCAATTGTTGATTGACTGATGAAGATGGCAATTCCTCGAAAACTATGAAGTCTCGTTATAAATAAAATTTATAATCTGCAACGAAAGACACACTCTTTTGTTGTCTCCTTTAATAACTCTTACTTTCTCTTGCTTCTGAGAATTTTATAATTTTATTTATTTTTTAATTCCCCTTTATCCCATTTTGGATCACTATCAATTTCATATAGAGAGTATTTTTCTGTTGAGGTCTTATAGTGTACTTAAGCAAAATCGATCCAGAGAGTCTAACACCCATACCGATAATTTTATTTTTTCGAACCCCTATTTTGGGCCTTGGAAATAAAAATTTGAATCTCAACTTTTTAAATAAAAGACCTTTTACTGGTAAATGTCAGCTTTCTTGGTTGAAATATTATAATTTTAATTTTTTAATTACTCCTCATCTCTAATATTTTTGATCCGATTTCAACTAAAATCTATTAATATTTCTTTCTTATAAAATTGAAACAGTCGAGTCTCGATAATTCGAACTCTTCAACTGTTAACTTCAGTAAATCGTAAAAATGCTGTGTATTTTGATACGCTCGATAACTCGAAATCCTTTTCGTAACAAAAGTGGGAGAGAACGTCCCATGATTCGAACTAGGCCACTTGCCCTCTTTATAATGCGAATTTTTCCTAGCTCATTTTTTCATAATTTTTTTTGTTCTTTTTTGTAGTTTTCATTATTTTGACTTTTTTACTTGAGGCTATATATAAAATTTATGTAAGCTCATACATATTTTCAAAAATATAATAAAAACTCTTAATAATTCGAATTTTTTTCTTTCCTCTTGATAATTCAAACTTCTTGATAATTCGAAGTCTCGATAATTCGAATTTTCTTGTAGTCCCTTGGATTTCGAATTATCGAGAGTCGACTGTATTATAATCTTTAAAGAATTTGGTGTCGGTTCTAGGTGAAACATTTTAATAGATAATAAGTAAAAATATATTTTTCTGGGTGGGTTTCACAAATGAAGCAAATATATGTTTTGAGTTTTTGTCTCGATGTATATTTCGGGTTATGGAGCCATCATCAAGAAAACTAAATATAAAATTGGAAACAAATGTATAAGTGAAGTTCAACGGGAAGAACGTACATGGTAGGGGGAAAAGAATGCAGTATTGGTTATTGTATTAATAGATAAATGAACAAAGGAGTTTAACTAAGGGCTTGGAATTATCCCTGGGCTTAGAAATAAAGGAAGGAAGAAGTAGAATAAGGTAAGGGAGGGGAGTTAAGAACTTGAAAGAAATAATAGTAAAATATTAAATTAGAAATTTTTGAGAATGGGAAATAATATTTTTCGGGTTATTATCAATTTCTTTGGTTTCTTTTGTAACTCCTGATGATGGGCTCATAACCCGAAACTATATATCGAGATAAAAACTCAAAACATATATTTGTTTTATTTGTGAAACCCACCTAGAAAAATATATTTTCTTACTTATTTATCGACTGCATTTTGTTTTTCATTTTGGAATGTTACGTTAAATTATTAAAACTACACAAGAAATATAGTATAAAAATAAAGAGATAAATTTAACAAATAGGATAAATTGAGACTGAAATTAATTAAAATGTTGATATGTAATACAGACACTTGTTTATTTATTTCCTTCTTAATTTCGCGCTTGAGAGGAAAGTAGAAGACCTCCTTCACAGGCTAGGACAAACATCCGAGGTTGCTTGTTTGGTTTTTATCCAAGTCTCTCAAATTTTTGGATTCTTTGATGGTTTGTTTTGTTTTTTTTTTTTTTTTTTTTTTTTTTTTTTTTTTTTTTTTTTTTTTTTTTTTTGTGTGTGTGTGTGTGTGTGTGTGTGTGTGTGTGTGTGTGTGTGTGTGTGTGTGTTTTTTTGACAGACCAAGTTCTTAATGGTAATTTAAAAAGTAAAGATGTTTTTGCCATTTAATTAAATTTCATTCCATGGAGATGTCCTCAGACCTGATAAGTATGTTTTCCCTAATCATTTGTGAGAAACAAAAACAACAACAAAGATAGTTAATTTTATGCACACTTCTAGAAAAGATTATATTGGAAGAAAATATAGAAATTAAGGAGGGATTCAAATATTTACATATAGTATATTGCGGAGTTTTGACCTGCGACCTGTTTTTTCTGATCGCGGACTATCTTCCTGGTGATTCATGTAAACGAGCAATTCTCGGCGCTATATATTTAGAATCGGTTTGTCGAAAAAGAACGGTTCTTAACGATTTGGATGAAATTCAACGGGTTAGGCGGGTTTTTTGTGCTGACAATTCGATCTGTCACGGTCTCATCTTCGGCTAAGTTGTTTTTGATGAGTTTTTGTTAATTTATATAATTATTAACAGGTGGTTGTTAATAAAAATTTATAATTACATTTCTTTCAATTTATTTTTAATAAAATTATTTTTTTTTACTTTATCCAATGCAAAGCATGGGTAAAGTATTGTAATCGCTCTCGGGGCAAGCGTATTTCAAAGGGTCCTCAGGTAAAGACTACGGAACCCATGGACTCAATTAAAGTCACAAATTGTAGTATTCAATTAGGTTGAATATTAGCACGTGACGGTTTTGCCAAAAATTACATGGGGTCTCGTCGAGAGGCCAAAAAGTGCGATTTTTTCATTTAGTGCGTGCGTATGGATGTATGTATGGATGGATGGATGTATGTATGTTATCGCTTTTTTGGCCCACGATTTTTTCCACACCGTTGCACCGATTGAAATGAAATTGAAAACCTACCATTAGTTTAACAAAATGAAGCGCTGATTAGTTTTTGGTACATATCGGCCCACAAACATTAGTACTTTATTTCAGTACTTTTTTAGTTTTTTCTAAATATCTTGAAAATGACTTAACCAATTTTGATGAAATTTAATATCCTAATTAAGTACCTTGGGGACCACAAAAAAGGCTAAATAAAGTTTTTAGTAAAATTATATTTTAAAGTACTTTACTCTAGAGTAAGATGGTACTTTTTTAATTTTTTAAATTCTTTAAAATTTATTCATTTGAAAGTTTTAATATAGCTCATTTAGCCTTGCTTAAGTAAGAATGGATAGGCTTTCTCGTGAAATGCTAAAAATTTGGGAGGAATTTTTATGAGTAACCATAGCAACTGCGTTGTTTTCTTATCCGTTACCTTTGCTGAAGACAGAGAAATCGATTTTAAACCAAAAATAGCGATTGATTCTCATCTAGTACTTGAGGAATAATCATTCTATATTGGATTTTTGACGTTTCGGTTTTTATTAGTAACCATTGCTGAAGACATAGAGAAATCGACTTTAAACCAAAAATAGCGATTGATTCTCATCTAGTACTTGAGGAATAATCATTCTATATTGATTTTTGACGTTTCGGTTTTTATTAGTAACCATTGCTGAAGACATAGAGAAATCGACTTTAAACCAAAAATAGCGATTGATTCTCATCTAGTACTTGAGGAATAATCATTCTATATTGGATTTTTGACGTTTCGGTTTTTATTAGTAACCATTGCTGAAGACATAGAGAAATCGACTTTAAACCAAAAATAGCGATTGATTCTCATCTAGTACTTGAGGAATAATCATTCTATATTGGATTTTTGACGTTTCGGTTTTTATTAGTAACCATTGCTGAAGACATAGAGAAATCGACTTTAAACCAAAAATAGCGATTGATTCTCATCTAGTACTTGAGGAATAATCATTCTATATTGGATTTTTGACGTTTCGGTTTTTATTAGTAACCATTGCTGAAGACATAGAGAAATCGACTTTAAACTAAAAATAGCGATTGATTCTCATCTAGTACTTGAGGAATAATCATTCTATATTGGATTTTTGACGTTTCGGTTTTTATTAGTAATCCGTTGTTCCTCAAGTATTAGACGAGAATCGATGGCTATTTTTGGTTTTAAGTCGATTCCTCTATGTCTTCAGCAATGGTTACCAATAAAACCGAAACGTCAAAAATCCAATGTAGAATGGTTATTCCTCGACTCTTAAATGAGAATTATTTTTGAATTAATTTCAATATGAACTACAAATTGCAAGTGATATCTGATTAATAATAAAGGAACAAACATATTAATATTTCAAATGAATTTGGATAAAGTTTAGCAACGATCCGTTGCAGTTTATTTTATTTTAAATTGCACTAATAGATCATTACATATGTTATTATATATTAGAATTTGCCAATTTGATTAAATAAAGGTATTTTTCTATAAAATAATTTAATAGAATATCAATTTTATTCTCTTAAAAAATCCGACAATTCGAAGGATCATTCATGATTTAAAAGGGTCAAAAATAAGGGAAGGGGTGCAAATTAGTCATGTCGGAAAACAAATATTTTAATCGTTCATATCTCGTCTTCGGAAAGTCGCAGAGCCTTGAAATTTGAAACTTAAGCTATTTAGAAGCAAAAAGTTACCGAGCATCGCTCGGTGCTCCAGGCACTTATTTATTATTTATTGAATTAATTGGAATTTACATGAAAACTCTCTGTAAGTAAATAAAAATTGTAAACATTAACATAATTCAAACGCTTTTACGTTTTAGAAAAATGATGTTTCATTTTCGCTAAAATAACTTCAAAATTAGGACTTTTTGACATGAGCGCAATTTGAATACAATCCTCGGCATTCAGCCGATTTCTTGCCGGGTTTAACTGACTGCTTTTAAAAAAAGAAAAAAATACACCAACACTCATCATGACAAAAAATGCATAACTTTTATTAATGTTTTTATATTTTTTTTTAACTTTTATTAATTTTAAGATTTTGAATTCCTGGAAAAGCTATCAAACTAACAATACTATAATAGTTTATAAAATAAATTTTTTTAAAAAATGTCCTTTTTACCCCCGATAGTTTCATTTTTACCCCATTTGGGGTAATTTACCCCGGTTCCCCGACCCCTGCTCTATGAGATATAATGTATTCATAGAATATTTTTTTTCTAAAAATGTTTGGTGACCCATTCATATTTGTTTGTTTTTGTATTTTGATAAGAATCATTTAAAGAAAATATTATATATACTGTTAAAATGCAAATGGATGGCTAATCGGGATCATTTATTTTAATAAACAGCCAAGGTGATTTTTCAAATATGAAAATCCATAAATAAAAAGCCCGCCGAGAGGATTGGATTAGGCGGAGAACCCGGGGAGACTTGAACGGCCGGGCCGGGTGTCGATTCGCTGTCGTCTCTCCAGTTCCGAGTCGTTTATCACGCTCCAGACCTCCTCCATGAACCTTTCCTCCAGCCCCCCCCCCCCGCCACATTCATTCTCCCAGTTAACTAAATAAAAAAAAAAAAGTTGATTGCCCCTTTCCGTTTTCGAAACTCGTTCTCTCTCCGAGGCTCTATTGTTCATACTTTACTTGTTCAAACAAATCATGATAATTATCATGTTTACTCGTCTATCCCGAATTATAATTTATATCCGATGCAAATTTATACCTAAAATAATTATATAACAACTACTATATAATTATTTTTATCCTAATTTAAAGATTGGTTAATGAAAAATGACAAGCCATCAATTCCCCTTAAGCTCAAGTAATTTCGAATCGAAGTAATTTGAAATGCTAAATCTACTACTACTACTCTATGTCCCAAAATATCTAGGGATTATAGTTTAATTAATTAAAATTAATATAGATAAGACATACATTTTACATCTAAAGAAATAATAACCTTATTACAATTAGGAACAAAATTCTATATTTAAAGAAGAAGAATTATCCATAAAACATCCTATTATACACGGGTTAGAGGGTTTTTGTGTTGACAATTCGATCTATGACGGTCTCATCTTCGGCTAAGTTGTTTTTAATGGGTTTTTTGTTAATTGAAATAATTATTCACAAGTGCTTGTTTGAATAAAAATTTATAATTACATTTTTTTCAATTATCTTTTATTAAAAGTAATTGTTTTTTTTTATTTTAAATTCTACTAACTGATCATTACAAATATTATTATGTATTAGAATTTTCCAATTTAATTATAAATAAAGGTATATTTCTATAAAATAATTCATTAAAATATCAATTTCATTCTTTTTTTTTTTTTTTTTTAATGCAATCGAATGCAAGAAGGGGTGCACCAGTAAAGATGTAGCCCCTATGGATCTCGAAAGACCCTTGCATTACCGAAGAGAGGGAAAGATGATTAAGTGAAAGGGTGTAGACGTAGGTGTCTATGCACCCTGGTTTTGAAGGTTTGAAGATCATAGGTGCTGGGAAAGATAGAGGCTGGGAGAAGTTCCAGTTCCTTGAAGTCATGGGGATATATGATTCGTGAATGAAGTGGTCCGGCACTTTTCCAGTTTGACCGCGAAAGAGTGTTGGGAGTCGGCAAAACGTGTGCTGCGTGCAAAGCATGCTTTGGAGGGAATTATTGATTTTATCTCATCAGAGCACTCTGCCGTGATAGTATCTATAGAAAAGGGAAAGGGCAGAGACATCTCTTCGATGAGCCAGCGAGTCGAGGGAGTCGGTGAGGGTAGAATCGTCAATTAGCCTGACGGCTCGTTTCTGAATTGCATCAAGGGTAGCAAGAGAATATTTTGAGGCTCCTCTCCACAGATGAGAGCCGTATTCAGAGACAGGGGCGGATTTGGGCCTTGTAGATGGTGAAAGTTGTGGGGGTTTGTAAAATCTGTTTGGACCTGAATAAGAAGCCAATCTTCCTTGCTGCAGATTTCGCCACAGAGGAGATGTGTTCATTCCAAGACAGGTCAGATGCGACAGGAGACGCCCAACATGGATAGGCTGTCACACATTTTCAGGGTATTCGAATCGAAGTGGAATATCAGGGAAATCTCTATTTTCGCGCCTAGAAATTAGACAACATTGAGTCTTGTTTGAATTAAAGTTAACTAAATTTTGAGAGCCCCATTTATTCAGTTTGTCTGAGGTTCGATGAGTAATTGAGGAGGCAATGTTGATTCGATTATTCGGGGGAGAGAGGGTTTGCCGTGTAGAGTGCTATCGTCGGCATGCATGATAATGGAGTGTGGGGTTTGCCGGTTTTGATCAATAAGGTCTGGTTATATAAATAAGGAAGATGGGGAGGAGATTACCGAGCCTATGGGGAACATCCATGAGTTTGTGGAGAACGAGTTCAGATGGATGTTCCATCCACCACAACGTTCTCTTAAAAACTCTACAATTCGAAGGATCGTGCCTCCTTTTTCAGGATTTAAAAGGGTCAACGAAACAGCCTCCGTGTATATTAATATTATTTTTAATTGCAATTACAATCAAAACTGTGTGGCCATTGGTATATGTTTTGATTATGGCCATAAAGGGTGTTTTTTTTTATAAATTTTATTAAACAAATTATTTTACATTAATTAATGTATACATTGTATTTTTGCTTCGATTCCGGAGATTACTTCTCCACCATCGAGTGTCCTTATTTATCTTTAGTCCTTGTTTTTAATAAGAGGAAAAATCGAATTAGATAAAAAAACCTCTTTTCCGATAATTATTTCAATTCCATTATTCCCCAATCAAGTCGATTGGTCATTCAATCTCTCTCCCATCCCCATCTCCTCCATCCATAGAGGGTGTAAACGTTGGAAAAAATATAAATTAAATTTTATTTCAATTTTTATTTTATTTTGGCTGCGATTAAAAATCGACCTTTTTACCTGAATTTAAAAATAAATATTAATATATCGCTTTTAATTAAAGCAAAAATTTCCGAGCATCGCTCGGTGTTCAAGGTATTATACCAATAATTCAAGTAAACTCAATAAGTATTGAGGTTTACTTGAATTATTTTCCTAATTCTTCTTTAGACATGTTCGAAACGAGGGGAAAAATAATTTTCAAGTGTGTTTTACGATAACTTGTCTCTCTGTGGTTTCCCATACACCCGATAACTCTCAAGAACGGAAAGCCGTATAAAATTCGTTCTGGAACCAAAATTTTGTCATTTTCAAAAGGAAGAATTTAATTAATTTTGGACTTTCTAGCTTCAGAACTCATTGCAGAAAATTGGAAAAAAATTGATTGTCATATGTGGAGTTATTGAAAGGTAGAGACTAACGAGCTGAAACTTGCACACATATTTGTAGTTATTAATAAAATACACCTATGTCTAAGCTTTCTAGCTCAAAACAAAAATTCGTTCACATTAAAAAAATCTAAAAATTTAACATGCTTGAAGAAGAGTTTAATATTTTTAAAATAAAAAATATATATTGGAGGCGTATTATTGTTCTCGATAAAAAGGGCTAAATTGTATATTAAAATCAAAAGAATTTTAAATATTTTAGACAAGGCAAAAATAAAAAATAAATTTACTATTATATTTTCTTTGAAAAGACATCTCCTATAACCAGGCGCCTTTGTGCTGGCAACCATGATACCCACAAGGGTGAATATATGCAGGTTTCATGGGGAAGCCGAATATTTGTCAAGGACAGTGCAAATGATTTTGAGATATAAATAAATTCGTATCTTTAATTAGTATAATATTTTATATTATTTACTATAGACAAATTGAAGTCAGAGTATGTTATCTCAATTATTTCATATTTAACGTTCAAGCTTTAATCCACGATGATAATTTTTTTCTTTTTAATTATCTTTAGATACATATTATAATTATTAATTTTTGTTGAATAATTCAGACTATAATTTTACATTTAGATCTTTCAAAATTTTACTACAAACATGTTTTTTTACATTAAATATGATATACCTACTTAACATAAAATAAAAATTATTTTTATCTCTGATATTATTTCATCAGATATTCAAAGTGTACTAAAAATTTATTATTTATATGTTTCGAAATGTATAAATTTTGTATTTAAAATTTAAAGTATTAATTTTAAGTTATATTAAAAATTGAAGTTACAAAATTTTTGAAGATGGACTTGACTGGCCAGATCCGGGTACGTCTATCTTGATTGCTTTATCAGAATATCTTTAATATACTACCATATATTACATAATTGATTGATGTTTGGTGATAATTGATAAATTATCTAAGTACATTTGTCATGATTATTTCTTATTTAATAACTCGTTAAGCACGTGTAGCTGAAATATCTACAGGGTGCATAGGAAAGTCCCTTTAACCTGAAAATACTTGCGAACGGAGAGTGCTAAAGCCACGCAAGTGAGGTAACGGTATAGTAATGTGACTATGCCCGACCTAATGCAAACAACACCAGCGCCCCTAGTGGCGAAATATGGAAGTTAGCCATTGCAAATCGAAAACGAAAAGAGATAAAGCAAAATTTCCAATTAGAAAGTTTTAGAGCATCAACTAATTAGTACGAAACGCTATTTGGTTTACACGGAAAGGATAAATTACTGCCTGTATCCAAAAATGTCCGTAATCTATGCGCGACTGTTCTGCTACTCTACATATTTACATTTCGGAAATGTAGTAGTGTGCAAATGCAGTTTGTGACTTTGTTCTGTACTGTAATGTCTGAAAATTTTAATTTCCAATGCATTTAAAATTTTAGTTTAAAAGGTGTTGGCGCTCGCTCGATACAAACAACATAATGGAATGCATCGATTTTGGATATTTTTGTGGTATACAGGCGCCAATTTATCTTATCCGTGTAAACCAAATATCGTTTCGTACTAATCAATTGATGCTCTAAAACTTTCTAATTGGAAACTTTGCTCTATCTCTTTTCGTTTTCGATTTGCAATGGCTAACTTCCACATTTCGCCACTAGGGGCGCTGGTGTCGTTTGCATTAGGTCGGGCATATTCGCTTTACTATACCGCTACCTCACTTGCGTGGCTGTAGCACTCTCCGTTCGCAAGTATATATTTTCAGGTTAAAGTGACTTTCCTATGCACCTGTATAATATCTACTTTTTCCAATAGACAACAAATAAAAACGAATGTTTCTACAGATTTAAAAGAATCGAAAGTATGATTTCGTTATTAAATTCAAAGTTGGGATTTTTAAAGAACTTTGCTTTTCAAGGATTCCTGACTATAAACAAAGTGATTTTTGAAAAATAGCTTTCTGTACTTATTATGGTAGTTTTCATGGCTAAGCCGTAGACCTGATAAAATGAAATCTTGCATATTTATTAGTAATGAAGTTGTTGAAGCTTTTATTTTTGTGATTAATTTGATTAAAATTTGAATTTATAGGCAAATCACACATAATTAATTATAATTATTTATTGAACAAGAACAAATAATACAATAATACTTTTACGATGTTTCAATCGACTTATTCTGCGATCCTTCTCAAGTATGAGCAATTGAGCGCACTCCGATTTTAGGTTTAACTTGCAAGTTAACCTAAAATCGGAGTAGGCTCTATGACTTGAGAAAGATAAAGTCGATCGAAATGTCGTAATTGAGAGCCTAACCACGGGGAGATTTGGGAGTCACGAACCCTCCCTAGGGCAGAGCTCATGAGATAAGTAACGGCAACTACAAACCGTTTCTTATGGCAAACTTACCATAATTAAATATGATTTTATTATGTTCTTTATTTGTTATTATTTTTCTTGATTCAATAAATTAATTATAATTAATTAATTATGCTGTACATTTCACGTAAAAATTCTAATTTTAATGAAATCTTGAATTTATAAATTTCGACTAGAATGTAGAAAACTGATGGAGCTATTTTTTAAAAAAAGAGAAAAAAAATTATCAGTACATTTTGAAGTCTATAGTCAAAAATTTTCAAAAACGCCTCTAACGACTATGATTTTTGCTATAAGTATATAGTTTTTGTTAATTTTGTGTCTCTTAAAATTTTTACCAAAATCGATAAAGCCTTTTTTAGAAATTTCGAAAAAATTAAAACACCTTCGAATTTCTTCTCCTTCTGTACATGATCCTGAGATTTATTCAAAGTTGGGCAGAATTTCGTTGATCCGTTAATCGTTAATTAAGGAAGTTAACAAATTGCTTAACGATTTAACTTTTAGGTGGTTAACTATTAACGGGTAATAATTAATAGAGATTGTGGGGCTGGTGCAAGGTGAAACATCTTTATTAACTGATAACTTTAACTTGAGTTAAATTTTTGAAAATTTAACGCTTTAACGATTGTCGAAGTTAACTTTTTGAGTAGCGAATTAACGATTAACGAAGTTAACTTTTCTATTAACTTTGCCCACCTCTAAATTTATCTGATCTTCAAATATAAGGGTTGAACTTTATTGGTGTAATAACACATTTTTTGAATCAATATTATTTGCAAATGAAATTTGTTTTTTGTTGGGGACCACAATTTTTTACTAAAATAAATCCATTCAAAATTTTTTTTGTAAATTAATTTGTCTTAATTAAGTCAACTTTTTTCTTAATCTTATCTTTGATTAGAATATTAATCTATTTTTTTTTATATATATATTATATATTTATTTATAATTTTGTCTTAACAGCAGCCTCGGTGGGTATTTTTTTCTCAAGCCTTTTACTTTTTATTACGATGTAAAATAATTTACATAATTTAAAATAAACAATCGCAGTTGGGATCCGCCCCCTCGTTTGGAGGCCAGGGGCCCCGCGCTCAAGATAACGAGTTGTCTTTGGAATAAGGTAACCAGCCAGCCATCGAAAAAGAACAATCCGAGTCACGATCCCATCCGAGATGGGTACAACATGGACCTCTCGGGTAACTCTCTCATATGGAGATGAGCCAGATACAATTCTCGCTGTTTTATTTCCATTACTATCTGTTGTCATAAGTATGGATTCAAATATTTATCTCACTTGTTGAGAGAGAAAGAAAATGTTTCATGCATTCGTGATGTTTGCATTCGAAATCAACAGGTTACAAAACAGATGGGAATAATATATGTTTTTAAATAATCATATGTATTTATTCTAGACAGAAATCCATTGATAAGAACATTAACTAGGAGAATTTATTGGTTTTCATCTTTCGCTATCAGAAAATGTTGCTGTAGCATTTTTTTTTCGTTGTCTTTTTCAATTGGATTTTTGCTTGTTTTAATCAAGATAATTTACACACCTACAGATCCAACAGAAACATATCATAACTCATAACATCCATAAACCCAACACATCAATTTTTACTGTTACTTTTAAGTAGAATTTTTAAGTGTTTTACGAATTGGAAATTCCGCTCATTAAATTTGAAAAATAATTAAAATTAATTTTTTTTAAAATAAAGAAGTTCTAAGATTTATCTCGCAGATTACCTTTTAAGTTATCTGGAACACCGAGTTTTTTGCTTTAGTTCAAAGTGATATTTTAATATTATTTTTAATGAGAAGAATTTAATTTTTAGGACAGATTCTAAGATTTTAATAGAAATACTATTAAATTGCGATATCGAGGATTCATCCCCCCAGAAGTCGAACCTGTGATCTAACATGCTTTCCGGGCAGTCAGCTCACACCCTCGAGACAAAAACCTCTCTCTGAATCGCAATATTTGATATAAGCATAGAAATTCTTCACTCCATTAATATATAACGGAAATTAAAAAATTTAGCTTAAAATGAAAAAAAGTTTTTCATACAAGTCCTCCTATTTTAATATAAAAGTAAAGATTTGAGCATCTTATTTTTGAAAATAGTTGGAATGTTTTTCAAAAATGAGCTCGGGTTCAGATTAACAAATCAATTTTAAACGAGAAAGAATTTAATTTTTAGGACAGATTCTAAGATTTTAATAGAAATACTATTAAATTGCGATATCAGAGAGGTTTTTGTCTCGAGGGTGTGAGCTGACTGCCCGGAAAGCATGTTAGTTCTCAGGTTCGACTCCTGGGGGATGAATCCCCTCTGATATCGCAATTTAATAATATATATATTAAAATCTTAGAATCTGTCCTAAAAATAAATCCTTTCTCGTTTAAAATTGATTTGTTAATCTGAACTCGAGCTCATTTTTGAAAA
This sequence comes from Forficula auricularia, assembly GCA_024734495.1. Classification (NCBI taxonomy): domain Eukaryota; kingdom Metazoa; phylum Arthropoda; class Insecta; order Dermaptera; family Forficulidae; genus Forficula; species Forficula auricularia. The sequence continues at coordinate 72,195,185 of JALMQS010000099.1, forward strand.
ACATTCAACTATTTTGAAAAATAAGATGCTCAAATTTTTATTATTTTTAATAATTTGATATTCAATAAAAAATACCTCCAATTAATCAAATTGGGAAATTCTAATATATAATATTGTTTGTAAAGATCTATTAGTGGAATTTAAAATAAAAAAAACAATTAATTTTATTAAAAGAAAATTGAATAAAAATGTAATTATACATTTTTATCGAGACAACCACCTGTGAATGATTATTTCAATTAACAAAAACCCATAAAAAAACTTAGCCGAAGATGGGGCCATGACAGATCGAATTGTCGACACAAAACCATGAATTTCATCCAAATCGTTAGAGCCGTTTTCGAGAAAACGATTCTATACGAGTATATATACAAGAATTGTACGTAATATAATAAGATTTTTAAGTTTTTTTTATGAAAATGATGAGAGAAGGAGTTACACCAAAAAGGTGCAACTCCTAAAGGCCTGGGTTGGCCCCTCCATCGTGAAAAAGAAGAAGAAAGAATTTTATGGGCTGGGCGGGGGTCGAAGGTATCTGTGGATACGGGTCTTAAATTGCTGAAGGTTATAAGTCGCGGGAAAGATGGTGGCAGGGAGCGAGTTCCAGTCTCTGGAGGTCATAGGGATAAAAGAGTTGGATAAAGCGCTTGTTCGACTTTTATCCAATTTGACAGAAGGGTGCTGAGCGTTTGAAAACCGTGTGTTTCTCGTAAAGAGGGCATTAGGGGGGATAATTGATTTCAGCTTGACTGAACAGACACCGTAATAGTATCTCTAGTACAGAGAAAGGGCAGAAACCGTTCTTCGGTGAGCCATGAGTCGAGAGAGTTGGTTAGAGCCGGGTCTCCTATTAGTTTAATTGCTCGCTTCTAAATTGCATCCAGTGTAGCAAGAGAATGTTTGGAGGCACCCCTCCACAGATGAGAGTCATATTCGAGACATGGACGAATGTGTTTACGACAGTATTTACGAATTGGAAATTCCGATCATTAAATTTGAAGAATAATTAAATTTACTTTTATTTTAAAATAAGCAAGGTCCATGATTTATCTCCTAGATTACCTTTTAAAAAATATCAATTTTTAAAGATAAAATACTTGTCCGACTTCTCTTACATATTATTTGATAAATGTTAAGTATGCTAGATGAAGGAGGAGGTATCAATCAAAAGATGGAATCACTGGGTTCAATAAAACACCTTTAATGAGACGTTTCGGCCTAAATTTTATTTGGCCATCTTCAGTCAATTAGGAGTTATACACAAAATGCGGTACACATATGTGATCGAACCAAGCCTTGTCAAAAATAAAAATTTCTTTTAGCTTCATGCGAATTTTTAACGTGCCTGGACCCAAAAGTTTCAGAATGAAAGTCACTTTCACAGAGTCACAAGACTTTCATTCTGAAACTTTTGGGTCACTTTAAAACTCGCATGAACACTAAAAATTTTTATTTTTGACTGGTTCGATCACATATGTCGTACCACATTTATGTATAACTCTAATTGACTGAAGATGGCCAAATAAAATTTAGCACGTTAAAATTGTTTTATTCAGTGATTCCATCTTTGGCTGATATCTCCTCCTTCATCTAGTATAGTTTCATCACAGCCACGAACTCTTACAATGTTAAGTATGTGTTAAATTGTGTTTTTATCAGGAAAGTTATGGGGTAGTTCTGATTTTTTGGATATATATTTTTTCGGGGCGCTGAATACAAATCTGAGGACTTCCACCAAAATTTCGTGACGCAACATTGTAGAAAATGGAAAAAAAATGTGAAAATATCAATTTTTTTCTCCGACCAACCGTTCGGGATCAGGCGCAAAATCCAAGCCTCGGCAGCCCTCCCAGATCACCCAAAAACTCGCACTTTTTTCAATATTTTCCCATTTTGACCACGAAGGAGCACGTTTTTGACAAAGACCACACTATACATTTTTAAACTAGATTAAATTTGCTACAATCCAAACAAATTTTATCTTAATTGGATAAATGGTAATTCGTGCCGCAATGAGGTTGAAGTTTTGAAAAACTGCAATTTTTTAAAAAAATCGCAGTTTTTACTTCATAAAATAAAAACCACTCATCCGAAAAATTTGATTCTATCTCATTCTCTAGGAAATTTTGTTGACTTGAACGTTTACTTGGACTACTTTTTTGATAAAACTCTTAGATTTATAGATATCCACCATTTTTCATGACACTTCTGAGGATTCGGATCATATCCTCTCATGGAAAATAGTTTTTACCATAAGTGGTTTTCATTTTATAAAGGAAAAATTGTGATTTTTTGCAAAAAATTGCAGTTTTTCAAACATTCAACGTCATTGCTGAACGGATTAACATTTATCAACAATTATGTTTGAATTGTAGAAAATTTAATCTAGTTTAAGAATGTATAGAGTGGTCTTTGTCGAAAACGTGCTCTTTCATGGTCAAAATGGGAAAAAAATTGAAAAAAGTTCGAGTTTTTGGAGTGATCCGAGGTGGCTGCCGATGTCGACGACTTGGATTTTACGCTTGATCCCGTCAAGGAAAAAATCTAAATAATGAAATTTGTATGAAATTTTATGAACTTTCATTTGCAAATAAAAAGTATTTACGAAAAGTTGATAGTTTTTGAGTTATAAGCAAAAAACCGCCAGAAAATGGAAATTTTCCTCTTTTTTGCATTTTCTACAATGTTGCGTCACGAAATTTTGATGGAAGACCTCAGATTTGGATTAAGCGCCCCAAAAAACATATATATGCAAAAATTAGAACTACCCCAAAATTTTCCTCATAGGGGACCATTTGTGCACAATTTGACTGTACTAAAGTGAAAGTAAAATAAGCTGATGTGGCCATCCACTTTACCATACACCTAGCCCCTCTATTATATTTAATATTTAATAGAATAATTTTTTATCATTTACGAAAGAATCCCACCCCCTCTTAATTTTGAGCCCATTGGCAATATCGATGTCAAAATTTAAATTAAGATATAATATTATTTTTATTCGAATAAATTTAAATCTCATTGAGTAAGAATGCCTACCGTAGTCCTGACTTGTAGTCGATGGCTTGAACTGACGGGCCGAAATGTGTCCGCCCCCCACAAAACAATCTCCCATCTTCAGCTAAAAGAAAAGAAATACACACACATGAATAAATAATAAAAAAATTAAAATTGTACTTATTATATGGAATATCATTAAAAAAATGAATAATTCAAATGCCCTATGTAAAGTATAGTTTAGATCAGGGGTGTCCACCCTTTTGGCATCCTTGGGCCATATTTGAAGAAATAAAATTGTCTCTTGCCCCACATAAAATATACTGATTCTAACGATAGTTTTTAAGCAAAAAACAGTTAATAATGTACAATAATGATATCCGCTTTAACAAATACCATAGAATGACTTATGTCATATGTGGAAGTCGTACTAGATTTAAAAGTAAATAATAGGCAAGAAAATAATAATAAACAAGCATTGGTATTGTTTAATTATTATTATTATTATTATTAATAGACAGAAAAAAAAGTATCAAGATATTATAATCAACAAAAAGAAGGATTGTCTATGTATGAATGTACCATATATCTTTTAAATCAAATGAAAAATAATGTTTAAATTAACGTTTAGGGCAAGCGGTGTTGGTTTATAGTGAAACATATTAAACACAGGAATTATTTGACGGATTATAGTGGTGTTTCACAAAGTGGAAATAAAATTAAGACTGTCTTTTGTTAAACCTCCTGATGAAGGGTTCATAGCCCGAAATATGTATAGATATAAATAAAAAATCTCCAAAATATAATTTAAAAAAAAAATTTAATTTTTTTAAATTTTATTTCCACTTTGTGAAACACCACTATAATCCGTCAAATAATTCCGATGTTTAAATTGACAATATGCTGAAACTAACACGACATTTACTACTGATGATGGTCTACCAGTGGTGAGCGAAACTGTGTGATGAATTAAAAATAATAGTAATTTACAAAATTAGAAATAATCGAAATTTCAAGAATTAAATCTACCGTTACTTAAATCCAGACTTATCTGGAAGGATAAATTAAACAATTAAAACTACCCACAACTCTTCTAAGTAATAATAGAGGTAATAATAGAAGGAATAGTTAAAATATTGATAATAATAATGCAGCACAAGCACGTGTATTGTATGATGATTTCAACTTGATTATGCTGTATCCTTGTATTGACGAAAATGAAGATTAAAAATTTTGTGTAGGTACTATGGATTTAAATTAGGAAACAAGCAAATAAATTTGGTATTTTTAAAGAATCTTTATATGTGTAGGTACATTAATTAATGAATTTGTGACAATTTTTTTAATAAAAAGTATTGAAAAAATTTCATAAGTTTACGATTTTGTGTGGGGCCGGATTGATATTAGCGCTGGCCCTCATGAGGCCCGCGGGCTGGACACCCTTGGTTTTAGAAAGTAGCGAATCATTTTTTCAAACACTTAGTTAGTTAGTTAGTTAGTTACGAAAAAAGAAAGAAAAAATAAATTATGAAATTAATATTATATTGAATGTAATGGAAGGCAGCCCAGAGGTAGTGAGGAAAGAAAAAATTAACACATATCAAATAAGGTGTAATTTATTGGAATCCTTCCTCCTTTCCTTTCAAACCGACGTTTCGGAGGATTTTTCCCTCCTTCTTCAGGGTTTGAAAGGAAAGGAGGAAGGATTCCAATCCGAAAACATCGGTTTGAAAGGAAAGGAGGAAGGATTCCAATAAATTACACCTTATTTGATTTGTGTTAATTTTTTCTTTCCTCACTACCTCTGGGCTGCCTTCCATTACATTCAATTAAAGTTTCTACCAGTCCGTATCTCTCCAGAGAAAATTTCGTTGCAAAAAAATTAATATTATATTATTTTCACCTTCGATGGATGCAGTGGGAGCCCGGTCTATCTCTTATCTTTCTCGAGATCTCCAGATGTTGAAAAGAAGATTTTTTGAGTGAATACACCTAGAACACTTGACATAAACATTAGTAGAAACCCCCCCCCCTTTTTTACTACATACTAATTTAGTCATCAAGACCTAGGTATGTAGTAAACGAAATAGACCCCTTTAATTCGCGGAAAAATTCAAATTGTATTTCATCCAAATCAAATTCTTATAATTTGAAATATCAGAGGTAAAATTCGAATTCTTATAATTGGACTTCGAGAGAGCCTGAAGAAGTATGTATCAGTGAGAGTGGCCTTGATTTTTTGGAATACGGATAGAACGAGAGACCAGGGCGACCTGAAAGAAAAAGATCCTACCCAACATTCCCACTTGCCTCATCTACGGTATACAAATTATAAATACAGATATGGGGGTAAAAATGAACAACCTTATTAGTAACTCAGTGCACCGTCTCCGCCAACCGGCCGGCAGAGCCCTCGTGCCCCTAGCCACAAGGCAGCCGCTCTTCTTCCTTAGGCTACTCCTGAGGAAGCAACGGACAACCTTCTGGTCTTCGTTCTAGCCCATAGAGCCACCTCAAACCCGCCCTCAAAGACACAAAGTCACCAGGCTCCCATTCCCACCCCATTGTTCCATTTGAACAAGGCGTCAAGCGACGACTTTTCGGTTTGACACAAAACATGCAAGCACATGCAAGATGAACCTGGTCCTCGATCTTTCGAAATCCGATCGAATCGGTCACTTCCCTCGTGACTCGTTCATGGGTCCAGCAAATGGGTGGCGTCGATTTTAGCTCTCTTGCGGGTCTTAATACTAAAATAACCTTAAAACTAAATTAAAGGTCACAAGAGAGGGAAACACATCACAAATTATCCATAAGAAGCCTAATATCGACGACACCGCATTTGATGTCTCCAGGAAAGAAATCAAAGGGAAGAATGCAGGTCCCCAACACATAAAGAGAAAGCTTCATCGTTGGCATGGCATATCATCCCACCCTCCCTCTAAACTACTCCATACTACATCTAATAAAACTGTGAATTTAATTGTAATAATTGTCTATTACATATTCTGAATCTAAGAATTAAATTTAATATTAAAATAGCGATGAATCCCATCGGTGGTCGAGGCGATGAAACCTGAAAATCCCTAAGCAAAATTCTAATGAATTCTCACTTTGTGAAGATCCTCCAATGGTCCCCATGTTGCTTCACTACAGATGAAGATGAAATTGGGGATCTGAAAATTCCTAATTTGATTTTCTTGTAAGTTAAAAATTGAAAAATTTCAAGAAAAAATTAATTATTGTAAACTGAAATGATTAGAGTGATTTTAATTTATTTTTGATATTAAGAATTGCAAAAAAACTAAAATAAAATGAAAATAAATTTAAGCTATGATTGAGAGTAAGTAATTTGATCTAAAATTGAATTTATGAAACATTTACAAGCCAAGATATTTAATTTTAAAATTTATTAAATTATAATTGAAAGGAAAAAACTTTAATTTAATATATGAAAATAAGTTAAGTATTACATTTACTGATTGTAGCTAAAGTGTATGCTGTAAAAGAAAAACATCCTAGTATAATCTAGCTATAAAAAAATCCCTTTGAAAGCTTTAACTAAATGCCATGCTAAAAAATATATAATACTCATATTTGGTGCGCTATTGGTGTGAAAATGATGAATGTGTCGGATGTGATAAAAGACAGTAGCGAAACGTCACCAAAGTGAAGGATCCATGAAAAAGAAGAGAAAAATAAAATTAGAAATTATATAACTTAAATGAATATTAAATATAATAGTATTATATGAGATTAAAATAAAAATATGAAAAAGAATGAAATTTTTAATTTATCAATGAGAAATTTACTCTACTCTTCCATTTTTGATAAGAATTTTGAATAAAGAGCATTGAAAGCTCTGAAATAGGGGCACATTAAATTCGTGACTCAAGAAGGTTTGAGAAGCGGAAGATATACTTGAAGAATAAATACTAACCTAGTCGTTAAAAGGAAATGCTAAACTCGCAGGCAGCCGATGATCTCGTAGCTCAAGTGATTTTGACACCTTTAAGAAAATTATTGCAAAATTAGTATTCTTGTTTTTTTTAGTTTGAAAATTTTATAATTTTAATTAAACCCCCACCCCCTGGGTCACATTCTGTCACATTTTCTTTGAGCCCTCTCTGTATTGTGACGTCACACTATCACTAATTACCTGAAATCTAAAAAATATGTATGAAAATTTTTTATATTTTTTAATTTGATTTTAGTGACATCACAATTTTTAAGATCCCCGGGCTCCCTGTCACATTTTATCACAAATCTGAGATACCCCCCACCTCTTAGTGTGAAGTAATTTATAGAAGGCCCCTTATAGAAATAAATATAGGTAATAGAAATTTACCTGAGAGACCCTGATGACAGACTGGGGTCATCTCGTTCAAACGATGGCTTCTTCCTATAAAAATAAACAGCTATCAATTTAAAGGTATATATGTTTAGAAATATAATTTTTAAATTACCTGATTTGATCCATAAGCGAATCCCTCGTTGGGCGACATTATGAAAGAAATGGGGAACTGAAAATTCCTAATTCCAATTTTCTATTTTTATCATAAAAATTGAATAATTTCAAGAAAACTATTGAAAAATAAATTTATTGAATGATTTTAATCCATTTAATGAATTGCCAAAAATTTAAATTTGAACATTTATTTAGGCTATGATTGAAATTAAATTTACTGAATATTTTATTTAAATTTTTTTGAAAATTGGTTTAGATTAATAATAATTTTATAAAAGCAATAACTTTAAAATCTAAAATTGAATTTATTTTAATGGAAATAATAATTTAAAATATATAATTGATTCTAACTAGAGGGGTATGCTGTAATAAAAACTCTTAAAAATTAATTATAATATAAAAAAAGTATGTACTCAAGTTTGGTGGCTGTTGAATCGAATGAAGAAGGGCCGAACCGAGACATCAAAATAAAGTAGATGTTCCATAAAAGGAAAAAAAAAAATTAGAAAATAAGAAATTGATTGTATAATTGAATATTAAATGTGATGATAAAGGGGGTAAGAATAAAAAATAAAGTAAAAATATATAAAGATTAGATGAAATCGAGTTTACTAATGAGAAATTTATTCTACCAAATCATTGAACTCCCTAAGACAAGGGAGGGGGGGGGGGTTAATTTGTAAATTAAACAGGATTTCATAATTGATATCTGATTGATAATTTGAAAAAAATGAACCTATATGAGAAGATTTTTGAAGATTTTTTAATTTTTCTAAAAAATTTAGAAATATAATAAATGAGTAAGTACCTCGGAGTTAAAATAGGGTGCTTAATCTCGCAGACAGCCGATGACCTTATCCGTCCAAAAATGGCTTTATCGTTGGCGATTACTATTAGAGAGGATTCCTGGAAAATTGTTCAAAAGAGTGGTGTCCCGTTGCCTTCCTCTGGATTTATTAAAATGTTTCGTATTTTCGACATAGATGAAAATTATTCTGGCTGAAGATAGATTCGATCCCGAGTAAGCTTGAAGTCTATTGGCCACTCTACCTGTAAAAAAATAAATTAAAATTAATCAAAGAGCTTGCTTGTCTAGATGTATCACTACTATATGGTAATAAGGAAATATTTTCAATGAAGTAATTTATATGTAATTTGAAAAGTAAAGAACATGAAATTATTTTAAAAATATTCAAAAAATATTTATTTTTCCATTTTTGACAATGTTCCTTCACGAAATTTATTTAGCAAACCTCAGATTCGTATTCGGCTCACCAAAAAACATAAATGGTCGAAGAAATTACAACTTTTTTTTAATGCAATCGAATGCAAGAAGGGGTGTACCAGTAAAGATGCAGCCCCTATGGATCTCGAAAGACCCTTGCGTTACCGAAGAGAAGGGAAAGTTGATTAAGTGAGAGGGTGTAGACGTAGGTTTTGAAGGTTTGAAGATTATAAGTGGTGGGAAAGATGGAGACTGGGAGAGAGTTCCAGTTCCTTGAAGTAATGGGAATATATGTATTAGCGAATGAAGTGGTCCGGCACTTTTCTAATTTGACCGCGAAAGAGTGTTGGGAGTCGACAAAACGCGTGCTACGCGCAAAGCATGCTTTGGGGGGAATTACTGATTTTATCTCATCAGAGCACCTGCCGTGATAGTATCTATAGAAAAGGGAAAGGGCAGAGACATCTCTTCGATGAGCTAGCGAGTCGAGGGAGTCGGTAAGGGTAGAATCGTCAATTAGCCTGACGGCTCGTTTCTGAATTGCATCCAGGGTAGCAAGAGAATATTTTTAGGCTCCTCTCCATAGATGAGAGCCGCCGTATTCGAGAAGGGGCCGGATTTGGGCCTTGTAGATGGTGAGAAGATGTGGGGCTTGTAAAATTGATGGACCTGAATAAGTAGCCAATCTTCCTTGCTGCAGATTTCGCCACAGAGGATATGTGTTCATTCCAAGACAGGTCAGATGCGACAGAGACGCCCAACATGGATGGGCTGTCACACATTTTCAGGCTATTCGAATCGAGGTGAATATCAGGGAAATTTTTATTTTCCCGCCTAGAAATTAGACAACATTGAGTCTTGTTTGCATTAAAGTTAACTAAATTTTGAGGGCCCCATTTATTCAGTTTGTCTAGGTCGAGAGTAATTGAGGAGGCAACATTGATTCGATTATTCGGGAGTGAGGGTTTGCCGTGCAGAGTGCTATCGTCTTAGATTTATAGATACCTATCCAGCATTTTCCATGATAGGATATGATCCAAATCCTCATAAGTGTCATGGAAAATGCTGGATATCTATAAATCAAAGAGTTTTAACAAAAAAGTCGTGTAAGTAGACGTTCAAGCCAACAAAATTTCCTAGAGAATGAGATAGGAATCAAGTTTTTAGGATGAGTGGTCGAAAACTTGGATTTTGGGCTTGAGCCCGAACGTTTGGTTGGAGAAAAAACCTAAATAATAAAATTTGCGGGGAATTATATAAAGTTTCTTTGGGATAGGAAAGTTATTTACGAAAAGTTGATAGTTTTCGAGTTATAAGCAAAAAACCGCCAAAAAATGGAAATTTTCACCTTTTTTTGTATTTTCTACAATGTTGAGCCACGAAATTTTGGTAGGACACCTCAGATTTGGATTCAGTACCCCAAAAACATATACATATATGCAATAAATCAGAACTACCCCAAAGGGGCCCATTTGAGCACAACTTGACTGGACTATTAGGGAAAGTTGGCATACGACTACGGCTATCCTCTGCACACCAATATAATGTCGTGGCAGCTTTCAGCTCATTAGATACAACCATACAAGAGCTTTTTTTATAAAAGTATTCATGTTTTTGTTTTTTTATCTTTTTCTTTTGGAAATACAACTATTCTTTCGCTAGAGTTAATAAAATTATGGCTAAGAGGTAAAAAAAAGGCTTATTTTTTAATATATATATAATTAAAAAATAAAATATAATTATATCAGGAACAATTTTTTGCGCACATACACACAAAGGGATGTTTTAAAATCAACAAATCATATTAATATTTATAAAATATTTTCGTTAATATTAACAAACAGGAAAGTAAAATTCGAAATGTAAAATAAAATTAATTTAATCATTTACTTACAATTATTAATAACTTGCATCCCGTTTTTAATTAACAAAGCAAATTAGGCTTTCAAACCAATATCTTATTTGCTCTGTGTGGGGCTTAGATCTAAAGATGATCCTTATTTGATGGATATAATAATAAAGCCATTGATAATTTTTAAAATAAATTTTATTTCAAAATAAGTCCAAATGCCTGGCGAAGATGTGATTTATTTTAGAAATAAATGCTCTCTTTGTTAGCTGCATTGTTAAAGAGGCGCCACCGGCTATTCGTATTGTTAATCGATTTCAAATTCAAATTTGAATCTTGTTATCAAAGATACATATCGACGCTGATCTGAACCTCGAAAGTCCTAAATTCAAAGTTTTCCAGAAAACAAAATAAGCTGACGGGTTCTGATGTGGCCATCCACTTGACTTTACCATACAACCTGGGCCCTCACTTATATTTAATATTTAATCAAATTATTTATAATCATATAGGGTAAGGGGGTTAGTTTTTGCATTTTTAGACTTCTGTGGGCCCACTGATTATGTATACAAAATTTGGTTGAGTTTGGTACAAGAGCCTAGATTTTCATTTTTTGACCCTTCACCCCCCCCCCCTCATTTTGGGCGGTTAATTTTTGCATTTTTGAACTTCTGGGGTCCACTGATTGCGTATACAAAATTTGGTTGAGTTTGCTCAAATGGCTTAAATTTTTAATTTTTAACCCCCCCTCCACCCCCACCCCACCCCATTTTGGGCGGTTAGTTTTTGCATTTTTAGATTTCTGGGATCCACTGATTGTGAATACAAAATTTGGTTGAGTTTGCTCGAATGGCCTAGATTTTTCATTTTTAACCCCCCTCCACCCCCTTAACTTAGGGCCGATATGCACCGAAATCTAATCAGCTCTTAATCTCAATGCACCAAAACTACGTGTGAAATTTGGTTTCGATATTCCACACTAGTTTTTGAGCTAGCTCGCCACAAAAATTTGGTAACGCACAGAATAACTAACTGACAGACTAAAAGACATTTTGACAAAACAATTATTATCTCGAAAAATATAATTTTTTCGATATTCACTTATTAGAGCTTTTTTTAGAGCGAAAATGCCATGGTTTTGCTCAATTTTTTTAATCAAAATAGTTTCAGCCGTTTTTGAGATATTTCGAAAAAAAGAAGAAAAAAAACACTTTTTTCATGCACGATTACAATACTTGACCATACACATGTATGGTAAAGTAAAAAAAAACATTTTAAACAATTAAGAATATGTTCGTAGCGCGAAATTAAATTGGAATAGAATAATAAGGTTTCAATAGACAGACGCGCCGTGAAAAGTTGTCGGTATAAACGTATAATACGTATTTGACCAAAAATCGGACTTAGGAGGTTTGTAAGATCTACTATACAGTTTGCGCATTAGGGTGGTCCTTATTTTGGGTATTTTCGAATTTTTACGTTCACAGAGAGCTCATATGGTTCGAAATAAATAAAAAAAATATCCCCCAAGTTTCAAGTCTCTGTCTCAAATTTAACCTATGCTGAATAGCGATATAAGTTTCCCATTTAAATAACATGGGGTTTTTGGCATTGAAATATCAATTTTTTATTCCAGCCAAAGTAATAGTTTAAAAAATTTTAAACTTTGTAGACTTTATCCTTATAATAGTAGCTATCTCTAAGAATTTTTACATATTTTTAGCTATTATAATTTTGAAGTTTCAGCTAGATAAATTACTGCTATAACTTATTGTTAATAAAATATAGACTCTAAAATTATAATAGCTAAAAATCTGTAAAAATTCTTAAGGATAGCAACTATTATGAGGATGAATCTGCAGAGTTTCAAATTTTTGAACCATTACATTGGCCGGAATAAAATAAACTGACACTCTCTGATGTGGCCATCCACTTGACTTTACCACTCGGCTCCTCACTTTTATTTAATATTTAATAAAATTATTTATATTTATGTATGGGGGGGGGTTAATTTTTGAATTTTTAGACTTCTGGAGGCCCACGGATTATGTATACAAAATTTGATTGAGTTTCTTCAAATAGCCTAGATTTTTAATTTTTAACCTCCCCCCCTCCTCCACCCTCCTTAATATAGACCAAAATCTAATCAGCTCTTAATCTCAATGGACCAAAATTAAGTGTGAAATTTGGTTTTGATATTCCAACTAGTTTTCGAGCTAGCTCGTCCTCAAAAATTTGGTAACGCACAGACTAACAGACATTTTAACAAAACAATTATTATCTCGAAAAATATAATTTTATCGATGTTCACTTATTTTGTAGACCGAAATGCTATGGTTTCGCTCAATTTTTTTAACCAAAATAGTTTCAGCCGTTGTTGAGATATTTCGAAAAAAAGCAAAAAAATCACTTTTTTCATGCACGATTACAATACTTGACCATACCCTGTATGGTAAAGAAAAAATTGATATTTCAATGTCAAAAATCCCATGTTATTTAGAAGGGAAACTTAGATAGATAGAGACGAATTTCAATAGAGAATTAATTGATAGAAGGCAGCCCAAGGATTATGAAAAATAAAATCTCGTAAATTTATTGGTAAGTCATTTTTGAGGAAGGATGTAAGTTCTTCCGAAACGTCGCGCCGGTTTTAAGAGGACAAAATGACTTTCCAATAAATTTATTTTATTCGGAATTTTATTTTTTCATTATCTTTGGGCTGCCTTCCATAACAATTCTCTATACATATTTATATTTGGTATATGTAGGCATGCATATGTTTATTTGGATCAATCAGAGGACACCCTCATTGATTTCTCTTTATGAATCAACAACGCTGCTACTCTCAGGAAAACAAAATCTTTTCAACTATTTAATTTTTCATTGAATTTAATTTCTTTAGAATACTGAAAATTTTAAAAGAAACATCTTATGTAGATATTTAATAAACCTGAAAATTAATTTTATTTTAATCATCGCAAATCATATATTGGCTTGAAGAAATAATTGTAAAGTTAAGGACAAAAATATAAATAAAATCACAAAAGTAAATAATATTTCGTACGCTTGACCAGGGAAACCTGTCAGGACTTGCAGCAAAACATGTCAGTACCTGAAGACACGAGTTGATGATTTTATTGAAAAGAAATATTTATAATTATACAAGGGGCGCTTTTATAAGCATCGCATGCTGATTATTGGGAAAAATATTTATAATTTAAATTATACATTTAGTAGAGGCATTATTCAACAAGATGAAATAATTACTAAATTTTCAAATGAAACGAAATTCTAAAAAAATAAAAAAACTCGAGAATAAATAAATTGATAGAGAGAAATAAAGAGGTTGTTCTCTGCTTGATGCAAATAAACATACACACATATATATCATATATTTGTTTTGAGACTATAGTTTCGAAGGCTTGGCCCTCATCATCAGTTTTTAATTCTGTCTGGCTCTCAAGCTGAGAAAGAAGAAAAAAAATTCAATATCCAAACTGATACTGATCACATGAAAAATAATATTTATAATTAAAAAGACTGTAGATGAGGGCCAAGCCTTCGAAACTATAGTCTCAAAATAAATATATAATATATATATATATATATATATTTTTATATATTTATGTGTGTATGTTTATTTGCATCAAGCAGAGGACAACCTCTTTGTTTCTCTCTATGAATCAACAACTCTGCTACTCTCGGCAAAATAAAAACTTTTCAATAAAAAAATTGCATGTGTCAAATAAATTATATATATTCATTATATAGATATATGTTCATTTACATCAAGTAGATTTCCTCTCATTATTTTAAGCTTTTAAAGTGAGATTCAGGTTAGCTAAATGGGTAGCTAGGGTCGTTGAGATTCCACTGCTGGGGACATGAGTTCAACTCCAGCTCACACACCCACACACCCACACACTTAATCAAGTTATAAAAATTATTATATAATATAATCGGCTTTATTTAATTCCTATTTTAAACACACAGATACAATATACTTAGGTACTAAGCTAAAAAATCGAAGCACAAAAAATAATTTGAATGCCAAAAATTAAAACTATATACCTATCCAAATTACACAATTCAGAAATTGCAAGCACAATATTCTAGAATGCTAATAAATAAAGCCATTTTTTAATATAGGTTAAATCATTAGTCTTATTAATAAGAAAACAATTTTAACACTCACCAAATAGATGAAATCTCGAAATCTTTGCAGATTATTAGCCAATTGAACAAATTGAAATGTGACGTTCCTGCCCTGTGAAGAAAAATGAGAATCGATTAAAATATCTCATTATACAGTGGATGGATTTCACTTCATTTCATTTCATATTTAGAATTAGGTGTAAATATATATGAAAATCAATTAATACTCACATAATAAGAAAATTGTTTAATATTCACAAATTCTAACACGAAAGATCAAGTCACTAGGTAATGTCATCACAGCTGGAGATGAGAGTGTCGTCAGAGAGTGATATAAAAAAAGAGTATAATCATAATTAGCAGCGCCCGGACAAGAAGAGGTCAAAGAGAATTATTTTAAGACAAGACAATGCGTTCAAAGAGATTCAAAAAAAATTAATTAAATAAAATGAAATAATTTAATTATATATTTTATGAATTATAAGGATAAAAAAAAATTGTAGAATTTATATAATATTAAAATATAAATTTTATATAATTTTAATTAATTATTTATTTTACACATATACCATATGTGTAATGATATGGGGATATAATGTGAAAGTAGGTAAGAAATTAATGTTAGAATTGAAAGAGAACAAGATATACAGGGTGGGGCATAAAGATCTACCACATTTTGAAGAGATATAAAAAAATGAAAAAATTTAACTAGAAAAAAACTGAATATATTTTTGAAAAGAATATAAAATAATTTTTTTTTAATGTGTTTTAAACATTATATCAGACAAAAAGGAGGGGGGTCAAAAATGAAAATTCTAGCTCTTTTGACAAAACTCAACCAAATTTTGTATACATATTTTGTGAACTCCCAAAAAGGCTAGAAATGCAAAAACTAACCACCCAAAATTAGACCAACTCAACCAAATTTTGTATACATATTATGTGATCCCAGAAGGCTGAAATGCAAAATTAACAGCCCAAAATGGGGGCATGATCAAAAATGAAATTCTAGCCCTTTCGACCAAACTATGTATACAAAATTTGGTTTTGCATTTCTAGCCTTCTGGGGGTCCACAGAAATCTATGTATACACAGAATTCTGGTCGAGATTTGGTCGAAAGGGTTCGGATTCTCATTTTGACCCTCTCCCTCATTTTGGGTGGATAGTTTTTGCATTTCTAGTCTTTTTGGGGCCAACAGAATATATATACAAAATTTGGTTGGGGGCCTATTTAATTATTCAAACTAAATGCGATTTTGTCAAAAAACTGTTTTCTATAAAAAAAATTGGGACAATAAAACATTTTATTAATTTAATATGACTTAGATACCCAAAACAGCAACTGTAAGACATTATTGCAAAAGAAAATAACAGGTTATTAACAACCTTATGTTAGAATTTTTAAAATTTTAGATTATTATTATTTTTTTTTTAATTAGCAATATTCCATTGTTTTCAAAGGGGGCTGGGGACCCTTTATATCCACGGGGCCCTAGGCTGCAGCCCAAAACCCCCATATATAAATCCACCCCTGGGAAAGATAGTATTAAGTTTAGGCTTGTAGAGACACACACACACACAACATTACAACATGGCTTAATATCTTGGAAGCTCACCTTAGAATTTCCATTTTTCTGTTTGAATAATTTTATAAAATTTCCCTTCTCATTATTAAATAGTTAGGAAAATTAAAAAGCTAAACTTTTGAAAGATTATCTATCGATAAATCGACTGGAAAATTAATCCAAATTGGATTGAAATGTGAAGGCGGTGTTAATGGCATCGGCTTAGAATATAAAATAATTCGAATTGTTGAATTCAAATTCTAATAATCAAAAAATAGATTGTTGAAACAATGCGAAAATTCAAATTTAAAATATGATTTCGAAATCAATAAATATTTTAAGATTTATCTCATTCATATTACGAATATAGAGAGAAATTCCTATAACTTGCCCCGAAAAAAACCCCGCCTCCCCCCCCCCAAATAAATAAATATATAACATCTCCCTATGGTCATGTTTTTTATTATTAGATGAAATCCCTTAATATAATAAGTAGATGATTATAAAATCAAACTAATTTGAATATTATGTAAAAATTTCCCTTTTTTGGGAATTCGTGAAGTTTATTTAGCCCCAGAGGTGGTTGGAGTTCCTCAAAAAATTTTAAAGAAAAATATATACTAATGTTCTTTCTTTATTTTAGTCAAATTTATAAATCGAAACAGTTTCGGCCGGTTCAACCTGCCATCAACAGTCTGGAAGACATGAAAGTATATAAGGAAAATTACAGTACTGAACATGAGAACATGTGTTTATTTATTTATTATTATTAGACGGACTAAACCCTTTGACACTATATATATATAATACAATTTTTTTTTAATATAAATCCAAGTGGGTACTTAATAAGACAAATAAAACATATAGATATATATAAAATATCCTAAGTTTTAAAATAAAAGTCTTATTTATAAGAAATTATGTAAAAAAATGATTATTTATCTGGAATCTGGATAAAACCAAGTGTCTAATAAGAAAAAGCATAAAACAAAATATAAAAATTTCATATAAAGAATATAAAAATTATAACTAAGTTATCTATTGATTTAATTTAAAAGTCATGTTTATAAGAGATTATACAAAGTTGAGATTATTTATAGAGAAACTGCAAATTCCTGATGTTGTTAATTTTGGTGTTAAATATGTCGATGTTCTGTTGTTCCAATAGATTGCCATTTCTGTGTAGTCTAATTAAGGGAGAATGATATAAGTAGTTGTTACCTGCAAAGTTGATATGGAAGAGTTGATGGCTTCTGGTAGGTACGGAAGGAACATGAATGTTGATTCTGCTGATCAGGTCAGGGGAACTTATATAATTATTCAGAATTTTAAACAAAACAGAAGGATATCTCTTCCAGCCTCAAGTGTTGATAGATTTAATTGATTTCAAATAGAACTGTAAATGATTTCATCAAATGAAAAGCCAAGATTGTAGTTTATGTATCTAAGAAATTTCTTTTGTAAAGATTCTAAGGTATTTTTGTGTGTATTATAATGCGGGGACTAGATGGGGGAAAGATATTCTAAAACTGATCTAACCATGGAATAATAAAGAGTTTTGACTGTATAAATATTGAATGGGGGAGTCGGGTAGCTCAGTCAGCTAACGCACTGGCCTCGGTTCGGCATCGATCGATTATGACGATGTTGGAGTGAAGGTCCGGAGTTCGATCCTGGCAGGCAAATAAAAATTTCTACCGGCTGAAAACTCGGCTCCCTCACTAACACTACTAACACTACTTATGTGCTGTCTAAAATGGGCTTTGTTCCCGGTGGCATTACATAAAAAAAAAAAAAGAAAAATATTAAATGATTTAGAGTTTCTAATTATGAATCCCAGGCTTCTAAGTGCTCTGGATGATATGGCATTTATATGTGAATTGAATTTTAGCCCAGTTTCAAAGATTACTCCTAAATCCTTGGTTTTATTAACTGATATTATGGGTTGATGATCAAAACAATATTCCACACCAATGGGTGAAGTGCAACGAGAGAATGTCATCGATTTGCACTTCGAGATTTTTAGATTTAATCGATTTAATTTGGTCCAGAAATATAGATCGTCTAAGCTTCTTTGTAAGATTTCTATATCTTTGGAACATGTTACCATTTTATATACCTTTAAATCATCTGCAAATATTTGAAAAGTTTATCTCAGTAGTGTAATTTTCCTTATATACTATTAATGATGGCAGGTTGAACCGGCCGAAACTGTTTCGATTCACAAATTTGACCAAAATAAAGAAAGAACATTAGTATTATTTATATATTTTTTCTTTAAAATATTTTGAGGAACTCCAACCACCTTTGGGGCTAAATAAACCTCACAAATTCCCAAAAAAGGGGAAATTTCTACATAATATAGCCATCTGTGTGCATCTACATTGAATATTATAATAAATTAAATAAAAACTTACCAAGTAGATGCAGAAGCCGATTCTACGCTAGTGCAATGGCCTGGGACGTCAAATACCTAGGATTAATTAAAAAATAATTAACTCACGTGAAAATTAATTTCATCTTGACATAAAATTATTTTGAAAATTTTAATAAAGATATTGTTATTTTGTTTTTCGAAAAAATTTATAGAGTATGATTGAGTATTTTTAATTTAAAAAAAAATCAGCATCCTTAAAATTAAATATACCTCTATATATTAGCAAAAAATTTCTATTTTAAAAATGGTGTTAAAGAATTTATTTAAATATAAAAAAAAGTTAATCCTTCCAAGAACAATAAATTTTATTGATAATGGCGCTAATGGCTTATGTATAATAATTAGATGCTGTTTTGAGGTATGTAAGCCCTCTGAGAGGTGACTGTGGATCAGTGGTTAGAGTGTCGGCCGCTGGCCTCGGCGGCTGTTGTACTTGTAATGTATTGATTTACAATGTTCTATCTGTAAATATTAAAATTATAAATAAAGCTTTTAAATTGAAAAAACTTTACTTATGGGCTGTCTAAATGGGCTTTGTTCCCGGTGACATTAAATAAATTAAAAAAAAATTAAAAATAATTGGGCCGCTGGCCTGAAATACGCTGGTTCGAGACTGAGTCTTGGCAGATCAGATATTTGCAGTCGCGTCCTCTTGGAAAGCATTGGCAACCTACCAAGAGTATAATTGCCTAGTAACCTCTGCAAACTAGCCGTTCGGAACCGGCGTTAAAAAGTAAGCCCTGTATATCTGTGTAAAAACAGATAATCTCAGCACAGGTATATGTGGAGAGGAGCCGAAATGTCAGGGAGACCTGATATGGCACTTAAAAGAAGAAGCCCTTTGAGCCAGATTTGGTGTTCAAAATTTTTACCTTAACTAAAATTAATAATTGTAAACCAACCAATAACATATGTATGTTGGTTACCAAGATTGCATTTTTGCATTAATATTTTAATTTTAACTTCATTGTCTACTTTTAAACTGATGATGGTGGAGAGTCTCCGCCGAAACCATCTCGTGATTTGAAAATAAAACATCTAAACAAGACAATACATCTCATTATTCAACCAGAATAAAATTCCTTGTCTTCATTTGAACACCACATCTGGTTCAAAGGACTTACATACCTCAAAACAGCATCTAATTATTAGAATAAATTTTATAATTATTTATTACTTTGAAGAATATTAATAAATTTTATTGAGAGCAAAGTGAAATTCAATTTAATAAACTACAAAATTATTGTTCAATTACTCTAAAATTATTTATTTAATGAATCAACATGTATAAGTAATATTATAAGCATAAAGATAATTTTTCCTTTTTTTTTTTTATCTCCTTTTATTTATTATTCATAATATATAATTATAGGTCTCGAAATGTATATTATTTTATGTTCAAAAGATAAAGCAGCCAGTTTCTTGACACGCACAGCTGCTCTGCTAATTGAGCTATTGGAAGTCCGGTCATATCTCGCAGTTTTGTCTTATAGAAATCGAAAAAATAACTGACGACCGCACCCCGATAGATATTGAACTGTTCAACTTCACATCGTTAATTTAAATTTACGATTTCTCATTTATAGTTTAAAGAACAAGTAGATACTTATAATAATAATATAATAATATTAATAATATTCAATATTTCCGGCACCAATGCTGAGAAAGTGCATTAAAATCGGTTAATAATAATAGTGTCTTTATTTGAAGACAAATATAATATCTACTCTTCTAAAACGAGCAAAATTTATTTATATATATATATATATATATATATATATATATATATAAATATTTGTATATTTTTTACTTTATCCAATGCGTAGCATGGGTAAAGTATTGTAATCGCTCTCGCGCCAAGCGGGACTTCAAAGAGTCCTCAGGTAAAGACTACTGGAACCCATGGACTCAATTAAGGTCACAAATTGTGGTATTCAATTAGGTTGAATTTTAGCACGTGACGATTTTGCCAAAAATTACATGGGTCTCGTACAGAGAAGCCCAAAAAGTGCCATTTTTTTTGGAGGTGCGTGGTGATGGATGGTTGGATGGGATGGATGGATGGATGGATGGATGTGTGTGTGTGTGTGTTATCGTTTTTTTCGTCCACGATTTTTTCCACGGCTTTGCGCCGATTGAAATGAAATTGAAAACCTACCATTAGTTTAACAAAATGAAGCGCTGATTAGTTTTTGGTACATATCAAGCTTGAGTTGTTTGCCATAAATGAATTTAGTCTTTTTGATTTTAAGTCTATTCTTCCACGTTATCAGTAGAGGATGCCATTAATAGTCAAAACATCAAAAATGGAATGCAATAAGGTTATTCCGCTAGTATTAGATAAGAATCGATCGTTATTTTTGATTTTAAGCCGTTTCCTCCATGTCTTCAGCAATGGTTACCAATAATAATCGAAGCGTCAAAAACCTAATGTAGAATTGTTATTCCTCAAGTATTAGATGAGAATCGATTACTATTTTTGATTTTAACTCGATTCCTCCATGTCCTCAGCAATGGTTACCAATAATAACCGAAACGTCAAAATTCAATGTAGAATGGTTATTCCTCGACTATTAAATGAGAATCGATCATTATTTTTTACTTAAAGTCAACATGAACTGCAAATAGCAAATGATATCTGATTAATAATAAAGGAATAAACATATTAATATTTCAAATAAATTTGGATAAAGTTTAGCAACGATCCGTTGCAGTTTATTTTATTTTGAAAACGACTCCAACGATTTTGATGAAACAAACTCTATTAACAAGTTTTGAGGATGAGAAAGCGATCTGGCTAGGTTTGGACCTCATCAAAATTCATCTTTATTGACTTTTTCTTAATTAAAGTTATTATTGACAGATGAGAATATCAATAAAAAAGTTTGTTTACATTTTTTTTAATTATCTTTTATTACTAATTGATTTTGTAATTTTAAATCCCACAAAGATTTTATACCAAATAATATTATATATTAATTGATTATAAAGCGAGTTTTAAATCCCACAAATAGTTCATAAGAAATATTATTATATATTACAATTTGTCAATTTAATTTATTATAAAACTCTATAAATTGTTATTTAATTAAAAAAATAATTAAATGGAATTTATTTATATAGCTATATCCACATAATCTGTGGGCTACTAGAAGGCTAGAAATGCAAAAACTGGGTAGGGGTAGATGTGGGGAGTGCAGGAGGTGGGGTACAGTGGTATATAGCTTTTAACTGAAGCAAAAAGTTACCGATCATCGCTCGGTGGCTTCAGGTACTATAATATTATACCTACATATTTACACAATTTGTGTTAAACAATTTATTCTCTTAAAGTTTGAATTTTTATTTAAATCACACATAATTGATTATAATTATTTATTGAAACGAACAAATAATACAATATAATTACTAATTATGTGTGATTTAAATAAAAATTCAAACTTTAATCAAATTAATCACAAAAATAACAGGTTCACTACTAATTTATTCTCTTGGTCCTTGGACCATCTGGAAGGATTCGAAGAATGAATGCATAGATTAAAGTTGTACTCATATAGACCTCGTATTAAATTTCGAAATTTTTCAGGTTTTTCTGGTCCTTTGTGGACGGTTTTTATTTCAAATTGTAAATAAAAATTTGCACTTTATTTTGATTTCGGTTTTGTTAGTGTTTTGTGAAAATTGTTTAACCGTTTTGAAGAAAAACATAAATTCAGTATTATAATTAGTATATATAAGAAGATTATCGCTTTGAAAAACTTGCTAAATAGTCACACATCTATATATATAAAATTAAGGTTTTGTCTGTACATTGCTCCAAATCCCGCCAAATTTTGGTTGCACACGTTTCAAGCAAAGTTATGAACGAAAACACCCTCAACAAAATTCCTGTCTGTCTGTATGTATGTCTGTCTGTTTCAGTGGTTTCCGAAAAAGTTGCTCACGATTCACGTAAAAACGGCTGAAGGGATTATTATGAAATTTCATATTTACATCAGATGTCTTCTAACTTACGTTTTTAGCTATATAACGTTTTGATATTTTGACCCTAAAAAGGGGTTTGGGGGGGGCGCACAAATGAAAATTATCAAATAACTCCTAAACTATTAACTCTACGGCAAATTTTAAAATGAGCAAAGTTGTAGGGGATGTGATTTTTGACAACTTTTGTTTGAAAAAATTCCCCGGGTCAAAATATGAAAATTCTTGCAAACTCAACCAATTTTATATACATAATCTGTGGGTCACTAGAAGGCTAGAAATGCAAAAACTAACCACCCAAAGGGGGGGGCAAAAAATCTTACCCTTAATAGCCAACTTAACCAAATTTTGTATATACCATAAAATCTATGGGTCACTAGAAGGCTAGAAATGAAAAAACTGGGTGCGGGGGTAAGGTGCAGGGGGGCACGGGGTGAGGGGTGCAGGGTGGAGTGGAGGGTTTAGGTGAAGGTCCAGAGGAATAATGAGGGGGGATCAGGTGAGGGTCCAGAGGCGTAGTGGGGTCCGGGGTGGGTGCAGGGGTGGAGTGGGGGGTGGGAGTGGTTCAGGTGAGGGTCCAGATGCGTAGTGGGGTGGTGCGGGGGCTGGGGTGCGTGGTGGTGGGGTGGGAGCGGTGGTTGTGCACGTGTGCGGGGGGCGGGAGGTGCTGGGTGGGGTTCGGGGGGTGGGTGTGGTGGGGAGTGGGGTTCGTGGGTTGGGGGTCCAGAGGGTGTGGCCCCTGGCTAGCAAGAGGGCCGCCGAAGGCGGACCTTGCAGCTAGTATTACATATAAAGTGATTTCCAATAAGGGCGGGTCGATGTTGAAATGGAATAAAACAAGCTGTGTGTGAGGTTTTAATGAAATTATTTTTTTATTTGAAAGGCCCATGTATGCCATTATGTATGGTATATGACATCGTTGAAATGTCCGCCACGGCTTTGCACGGATTCGTGCGGTCCAATTTTCAATGACTCTGCTGCAAAGATCCGGCTGAATTTAAGCAATAGCCTTCAAGAATGTCGATCGATAAAAAGAATTGTTTGATTAGTTTTGGCCAATTCAAAAATGAAATAAAGCAAGTTATCAAACAAGAAATTAGCAGCCTCCACGAAGTTTTTGAAGAATAAAATATAAAAATGGAAAATCTAGAAAAGAAAAATGAAGAGTTATACTCGCGAAAGTGAAAATACAAGAGGAACTGATTGATTTATTAGAAGAAATTGTAATATTTTTTGGTGTTCCGGAGTCAGAAAAACAGGAGGGAGAGTCGCTGGAAGACACTATCTTGGATGTATCCAATAACATAAAGTAAAAATTCAAAGAGCAGATGTTAATTATAAGAGAATATTTGGAGGAAACAAAGACTCGAAACGTCCAATTGTTCTTTCTTGTTTCATGCCTATCTAATATTCACAAAAGAAGCATCCTCAAAAAATCTGTAACCAGAATTTTCGTCAGTCAAGATTTAAGCCGAGAAAATCAGAGAAAAAGTAAAGAATTGTCAAAAATACAACATAAAACACAACTTGAACTTGAACTCTCTTGGTCCAGACTTAAGACTCCGCAGACTCCAATAGTGTAATCCGCAGTAGTCTCGCGATAAATATCTTTTTCAAATAAGCGCGGTCAAAAACAATTCTCATTGATTTATCAATTATTCTTTGGTATATTAATGAGAAAAATTATAAAATTTATTTTAAATCATTATTTCAAGTTAGAAAAATATAAGTTCAGATATTATTTTCACTCATTATTTGACAAAAATTCCCTACATTTGATTCGCGATTGAATCAAATGTAGAAAACATTCGGTTGAAGAAAAAGTACTATCTTCGAATAAAATAACTTTCTAATAAATTTGATCTATACTTGAGATATTTATTCACTTTTACTATATGGTAGTAGGTGAAAATAAAGTGATGGTTATTATTCGTAATATAATAATCTTATTTCCGTAAAATATAATGTTATTTTGTTTTTAAAAGCCATTTATTTTACTAAAAAGCATCTATCGAATTTAGGGAACGCGGTGTTGGTTTATAGTGAAATATATAGTGAGTCTACTTGTGAAACACCACCTACTCAACCTAATATAATTTTAAAAATCGTCTTTTTGCCTAACAACTAGGCTGCCCCGAAAGTCTTACCGTTTTGGGTTATCGGAATCGAAAAAACATCGGTTACAGATAAACTTTATCTAGAGAATGCTTATCAGATCAGTCCGAATCTCTGTCCCAAGAAATCATAATGGTTTTAGATTCTAACCCATAAACCAGTCCATGTAAGAATTTTCTTTATATCTCACTCTGTCAGCCCAGAGTCCACTTTATAATAGGTAAAATTTAAAATATTGTAATGAAAATCTAATTAATTTTATCTAAGTAATTTAAATATTTTTTGTCAGTGTTTTGAATTTTATTAACATTCCGTGACTTTACATCGCTTAATTTCTGTCTGATATACCTACATACTTAGGTATATTTATCTCCAGTGGCGTAGATTTGGGGGAAAAGAGTTTAAAGGTTTACTCCCAGGGGCCTAGTTTTAGAATGCAAACTTAATTAGCCATTTTAACTAAAATCTACTCAGCTCTTGATAAAAAATAATTAAATATCCAAACGTTTTGAGATTTTTTATAAAAGAACTGTATTTATTTAATTTTGATTTAAATAAATAAATAAATCTTTATTACTCGAACTGCTTAGGGGTACAAGTCCTCGGGGGCTAGGTCAACCAAACATCAAATTAATTTATATCTAGGTGTATGTTTATTTGTATCAAGCAGAGGAGAACTTTATTGATTTTCTCTTGAAAAATTAAAATACTTTCCTTTATTACACCACAAAGTAAAAACGAGATGACATACATGAGTCAGTGATTGAAATAATAGTAATAATAGTAATAATAGTAATAGTGAGTCAGTGATTGAAATTTATACTGCTAACCAATTGCACTATGTGGGGTGTAGATGAGATATCATTGGATTGTTTGACTATAAAGAATATATAGATATATATAAATTTTAGTCCAAGTAAATTATGATTTTAAAAAGAATTATCTCCTGGTAAAGGTGGTTTTATTATTTATTGCTGGAATACCTTTATTGGTGTCCCAAAAATACATGTACTTAACAAATACAATAAATAAATACAAGTATTAGTGTGTAGACCTGAACTGTTCAGTATAAATTATATGTGTGTGCGAGCATGTATGTGTGTGTGTAAGCATATATGAGACGTATATTTTGAAAGTGGCGTAAGTCCAATTTTGGAAAAAATGTATTAATATGCCAGTTATAATTAGACAGAGATGTCTTCTTTTCATGTTTATAATTTCACAATCAATGGAGTGCAATGCCCTCATGAATTTGTCAAAATAAATATATTAAAAAATACATATAAGAAAATATGTTTATGTATTTATAAAAATATAAATATAAATATATGTATTTATAAAAATATAACTAAAAATATTTTAAAATCGCAGGGAAGTGGACAAAGAATCAAACAACAGAGTTAGTTATTTGATTTACCAGACGTTTCATCACTTTATTGAGACTTCATCAGTGGCTCATTCAATAACTCTGTCAAAAATCTCTCAACTATAAGACAGCCAGTAACGAACATTTTCCATTAAAACATAATTAAAAAAAATTTTACTAAAAATATATGAAAAAATATAAATCTTTTAAAAGTATAAACAATCAATATTTTTTTCTTTTATAAATATATGTATTTATAAAAATATAAATATAAATAAATGTCTGACCCCGGGGATGGTAGAGACAAATTTTAAAAATAAAATAATTAGTTTTGTAAATTGGTTTATGGCTAGATAGGCCGAAAAGACAAAAAAATGTATTTATTTAAATATAAATACTCGAAATAACAAAAAATGGACTTTTAGTCCACTTTCAAAATAAACGGATCATATATAGTACATAGTGAATATGGGTGGTCATGGTGAATATCAGTACTAGGGTATTTTAATACATGGTATTATTACTCAAATATTGACCAACAGGCTTTAATAGACATTTTAAAACAAAAACTACCAATTGGAAAAATTTGTATTTTTGACAGGCACTAGAACCGGTTCTACTGAACCAAAGTAGATAAAATTATTATCATTTTACGTGTAATTTAAAGAGCTTTAATTTAGCTAATAAATGTCTTTTTATTCGATAAGCCGTTTTAGAGTTAATCAAGAAAAACTGAAATTTGCTCATTTTGAGGCGCGCAGCTCAAATTCCACACTTCATATCTGGGGGAAAACTTAGGAAAGTAATTTCGGGAAAGCAATAAAGGTTTTCCAGCAATAAAACCTTAACTGGGAGATAATTATTTTATATGCCTTTTTTTCACGTATGTAATTTGCCAGGACTATTTATTTCTATGTAATAGTTATTTTGTTCTTTTATTTGGAAGAGCTTCCAGACTTGATGCGAGCTCCAGATAGTTATAGGACTTGAAATGTAATGACTAGAAAATTCAATTCAACTTTTAATTACATCGTGGCTTAAATTGAAAAAAAAACTACCAAAGAATAGCCCGACAAGAAAAAGTTCAACTTGAATCTCTCTCTCTCTCTCTCCTTGTTTCGTTTTGTCCTGCAGGAGTTTTCCTTCCAATGGATGTTATTTTATGTTCCATGTCGTTATTTGCTTCACGTCCTCCTTCAGGGTACACGACATCAAATTTACATCTTCCTTGACTACAATATTAAATTTGTGTCCTTTTGGCCTCAGCTATAATTTAGTATGTAAGTTTTAACTCTATCATAAATTAGCCATTCTCAATTTAATTTATTTATTTGTTTAAACCTTTCTTGGCTATTATTATTATAATTAAATTCCTCTCACATTTTATACCTCTTACTTTCTCTTCTACACATATTCAACAAAACGAAGATCTATATTTATGAAATGTCTGTCTCAGACAGAAAAAAAAGCGTTTCTCTGGCATTTTCGTTTTGTTATGTATTCAGGATGTTCCACAGAATTCGTTCATTAAAAGTTTTCATGGAAGGAGTTGAGAGAAAATTTTGAACTTTGATTTATGTTTTGGACTATTTTTTTTTTTTTTTAATGATAATGATGAGAGAAGGAGTTACACCAAAAAGGTGCAACCCCTAAAGGCCTCGGTTGGCCCCTCCATCGTGAAAAGAAGAAGAAAGGATTTTATGGGTTGGGCGGAGGTCGAAGGTATCTGTGGATACGGGTCTTAAATAGCTTAAGGTTATAAGTCGCGGGAAAGATGGTGGCAGGGAGAGAGTTCCAGTCTCTGGAGGTCATAGGAATAAAAGAGTTGGCGAAAGCGCTTGTTCGACTTTTATCCAATTTGACAGCGAAGGGGTGCTGAGCGTTAGAAAACCGCGTGTTTCTCGTAAAGAGGGCATTAGGGGGGATAAGAGATTTCAGCTCGACTGAACAGACACCGTGATAGTATCTGTAGTACAGGGAAAGGGCAGAAACGGTTCTTCGGTGAGCCAGGGAGTCGAGTGAGTTGGTTAGAGCCGGGTCTCCTATTAGTTTAATTGCTCGCTTCTGAATTGCATCCAGTGTAGCAAGAGAATGCTTGGATGCACCCCTCCACAGATGAGAGCCATATTCGAGACAGGGACGAATTTGAGCCTTATACAGCATAAGAAGTTGACTGGGAGTATAACAGCGTCTAGACCTAAATAGGAGACCAAGCTTGCGCGCTGCAGCTTTAGCAGTGGTTGAGATATGGTCATTCCATGAAAGGTCAGACCCTAGAGTTACGCCTAGCATTGAAATTTTATCCCTGAATTCTAGTGAGTTTGAGTCGAATGATATGTTTGGGAGGTTTCTGTCGACGCGCCTAGAAATAAGGCAACACTGAGTTTTCCCTGCATTGAAGTTAACTAAGTTTTGGGATCCCCAGTTTTTAAGTTTGCACAAGTCTAAATTAATTGAAGAGGCAATGTCTGCACGGTTTTTATGCGATGCAGGGGCGTTATGTAGGGTGCTGTCATCTGCGTAACAATGTACCGGATTGGAGGGCAAGTTTAGAAGGTCGTTGATATAGATAAGAAAAAGCGTAGGGGAGATAACCGATCCCTGAGGAACTCCAGCGTTGGTGTGGAAGGGGAAGATGATATTCCATCGATGACAACCTTAATACTACGGTCTGAAAGAAAACTTTCGAGCAACTTACAGAGTTTCGGTGCAAGGCCGACGGAGGTCAATTTGGCAAGAAGATTTTTGTGCCAGACCATATCGAAGGCTTTTGAAATGTCTAAAGCTACCGCGAGGGTTTCATTCCCGGCCTCCAGGGTTTTGTTCCAGATATGAGTTACATATGCTAGGATGTCACCAGTCGACCGGAATTTCCTGAAGCCGTATTGCCTATCGTGGATAAATTTATTTGACTCTAAGTGTCGTAGAACTTGCTCGTTGATGGCCCTTTCCATGATTTTGGATAAGACAGAAGTGATTGCTATGGGTCGATAGTTTTTTATGTTGGAAGAATCGCCTTTTTTCTTAATTGGTTGGATTCTGGCTAGTTTCCAGGCTTCAGGAAATATTCCAGAGTTATAGGAGAGATTGTATAATTTGGATAGTATAGGAGCAAGTTCAGGGGCGCACTTTTTAATGAGAATGGCAGGGATATCGTCGGGGCCAGCAGAAGAGTTTTTCTTTAGATTCCGGATGATCTTTAGAATTGCTGGTATCCTGAAAACAGTATCTGACATTATATTAGTACTGGGGGGTATGTGGGTGGTTCAAGCCCTTTGTCGTCCAGGTTTGAGTTGGACGCGAAATATGAGGCAAAAGCTTCGGCTTTGTCGGAGGCGTCAATGGCTATCGAGTTGTCGGAGAGATTGAGAGGGGGAAATGATGAGTTTGTAAAATTTCTTTTTACATACTTATCAAGGGACCAGAATTTGTTTGAACTGCTGGGGCAAGCTGCTAGCCTGTCAGCTTTGACTATGCTCTTTTTAAATAAATTATTAACAACTTTCTGCTTTGACGCAATCGCTATCAACTTTCTTATTTTCTATGGAACTCCCCAAATATTTTTGCATCATTAGAAGTGTTAAAAACTAAGATGATTTTGTACAATGCACTTGATGTCTAAAATTTATAATTTCTGAGTTATTTTAGATAGTTTGTAAAATCTATCAATTTAGCGTTCATTAAAAAAAATTAATAATAAACTATTGTTTGTAGAACTAATTTGATCAATTAGAACTCTTAATTAGACATTAAAGAATCTTACTTAATCATAAAAATTCAAATTTTATATCCAGGATGACCATAATAATCGTTTATTTCTGAAAATCAAAAAGTTGTTAATACTCAATTTTTTCAAATGGAACATGGCATAAATTTTAGTATTTTTGAATTCTACATAAAAATTCAATAAAAGTTTATTAAATATTCCCTATACCTAAAATGAATAGTTTTTTAAATAAAAAACATTTTAAATTTCACTCGTCTAGATCTTATTTATTATGTATAAATAATTAAGATCCCGATGAGTGAAATTTTAAATATTTTTTATTTAAAAAACTATTCATTTTAGGTATAGGGAATATTTAATAAACTCCTATTGAATTTTTATGTAGAATTCAAAAATACTAAAATTATACATAAGTACATAATAAATCATTAAGATCTAGACGAGTGAAATTTAAAATATTTTTTATTTAAAAAACTATTCATTTTAGGGATAGGGAGTATTTGATAAACTCCGTATTGGATTTTTATGTAGAATTCAAAAATTCTAAAATGTATGTCATGTTACATTTGAAAAAAATTGAGTATTAACAACTTTTTGATTTTCAGAAATAAACGATTATTATGGTCATCCTGGATAAAAAAATTTAAATTTTTATTATTAAGTAAGATTCCTTAATGTCGAATTAAGAGTTCTGATTGATCAAATTAATTCTACAAACAATAGTTTATTTATTATTAATTTTTAAAGATGAACACTAAATTGGTAGATTTTACAAACTATCTAAAATAACTCAGAAATTATAAATTTTAGAAATCAAGTGCATTATACAAAATTATCTTAGTTTTTAACACTTAATCTAATGATGGAAAAATATTTAGGAGGTTCCATAGAAAATAAGAAAGTTGATAGCGATTGCGGCAAAGGAGAGTGTCCAAAAATTGTTAATAATTTATTTAAAAAGAGCATATTCCAAAACATAAATATGTCAAAGTTCAAAATTTTCTCTCAACTCCTTCCATGAAAACTTTTAATGAACGAGTTCTGTGGAACACCCTGTTTATTATCTATATCTCAGTTTTCTTGGGGAGTTTTTTAATATATTCAAGATATGCTTACTCACTGGTTAATTTTCATTTAAAATTACATTCTACCAAGTATCCTCGTTAAATAATTTATACATATGTAGGTAATATATGAGTTTATGATGCTTGTCAGCTGTTTTAATCTTACTCATTCAATCTTCTTCAGGCTGCAAAATTTTAATTGGTTTTCTTTTTCTCTTTTTTGATGATGTTAACTTTGGATAATAATAAATAACGTATCTTATTAAATTTTAATTAAAATTCAAGTTATTTGTAATTGATAACCTTATATATATAATAATTATAATTATAATAGGTAATCCATTCCAAGACAGGATACTATATAATTAAGTAAGTTTTGAAGAGTAAAAAAATGATTTCCCCCCCTTAAAATATGATAATAGGAAATATTTAATATATTTATTTTTTCCCATAGATTTAGGTATTTTTTTAGGGTTCCATTCGAAAGTAAAATGGAACCCTACTAGTGGCAATAGAATATATATCTGTCTGTCTGCCTGTAGATCGTAAACTAAATAAGATACAAACTTGAAATTTACATTATTGGATAAAAATACTTGGTAGGTTTCAAATTAAGATATAAAAAATAAAACGAATTTATTTTTAGAGAGACTTTAATCTCGATATATATATTTCTGGTGGTTAACCCATCTTCATGAGCAACAGAAAGTGAAACCTACTAAGTATTTTTTATGCAATAATTTAAAAATGTTTCACCAAGTACCAACACCAAATTCCTTTAAAACTATTGAAATTAACAAGTTAAATTTTTAGGTATGCATTTTATCCTCGAATTCAAAAATTATATTAAGAATATAATCGAATGATTATTTTTTGTAGGGTTGAAAATAAAGAATGTTTTTTATCATGGAATATGATTAAGTAGAATTATTTTAAATATATGGTAATTCATCTTATAATAACGCCCCCAAGAGATCATATTTAGGTGATTTTTGTGCCTTTCAGTAAGGTTATTATTAGGGGGCCTATTTTCGGAATTTTTAAGCTTACGCTGAAGCGTCATATGGTTCGAAATAAATAAAAAAAATATCCCCCAAGTTTCAAGTCTATATCTCAATTGTAACCTGTGCCACACAGCAATGCAAGTTTCCCATCTAAATAACATGTGGTTTTTGCATTGAAATATCAATTTTATATTCCGGCCAAAATAATAGTTAAAAAATTTGAAACTCTCTAGACTTTATCCTTATAATAGTAGCTATCCATCAGAATTTTTACAGATTTTTAGCTATTATAATTTTGAAGTTATAGCTAGATAAAATACTGCTATATCTTAGTGTTAGTAAGTTATAGACGCCAAATTTTATAATAGCTAAAAATCTGTAAAAATTCTGAAGGATGGCTGATATTATGATGATATAAAGTCTATAGAGTTTCAAATTTTTTGAAACTATTACTTTGGCCAGAATAAAAAATTGATCGTTCAATGCCAAAAACCCCATGTAGTTTAGAAGTGAAATATTTTTTTTTGTCAGCGTAAAAATTCGAAAACACCCAAAATAAGGACCACCCTAGTTGACATACATCACGAATATCCCGGTATAGCCCCGAATTTTCAGCCCCTGTCGCGATTTTTTACCACTCGTTTTCTGGACCCGATTTTATAGCATTTGTCCAGAAATACAGAACTGTGAGATTGTAAAAGTTTAAATGCATTTATTTATTTAAGTAATGCTTCAAATTTCATAAAGCCATTACAACTATTGAAAATCAAACTGCGTCTGTATTTGATATAATTGCTTCACTGGAAGCTCTGAAAGCATCAATATTGAGAAAGCTGACTTTATTCCAATAAATGTTTAAAAAAAACTCTAGACAATCTTGAAGAAAATGGAGACGTGTCACAACATTAATTTAGTTAGAAATGAATAAATAATATTTAAGAAGCTTAAGAGTTAGGTCAATTCTGGACAAAGTGGCAGTGGGCAGGTCGGGTTCGATAGCTAGCTACCTCAGATTGTGTGAGGAAGTGTCTCGTCATGGCTAATAATGCAAGAGGAAGAAGACCCTTGACTAAGAGAGTGATGAGAACTAACAAAAGAGACATAAAAGTTTTAAATTTAGGCGACATAATTACAGAAAATCGTGAGCAATTGCCCTTAGATTAAAAATTCCAAATAGAGCCGATTGAATCGAGAAAGAAAGGGAATTTTTTTGGACTTATACCATATTTCAGGGCAAAGTAAAAGTAATGCGAGCAGAAAATGATCAAATCAAATTCTTATGGCAAACTAGCCGTAATTAAATATATTTCATACGTTTAATCAAGAATTATGTTCTTTTTTAATTTCTTGAAGTACCTTTTGTTCTCTAAAAGTCCCCTCGCGGGAAAGTTTTAGTGTAATTTTGATTTCTTGATCCTATATGTTTTTTGGTGTGCTGAATCCGAATTTGAGGTTTACTAACAAAATTTCGTGACGGAACATTGTCAAAAATGCAAAAAAATCTCATTTGTTGGCAGTATTTTGCTTATAATTCGAAAACTACCAACTTTTCGTAAATAACCTTCCTTTTCAAAATGAAAGTTCATAAAATTTCTTACAAAATATATGATCCGAATCCTCAAAAGTGTCATGGAAAATGCTAGATATCTATAAATCTTTTATCAAAAAGTCCAAGTAAACGTTCAAGTCAACAAAATTTCCTAGAGACTGAGACAGAAATCAAGTTTCTAGAATGAGTGGTGGTTTTCATTATATGAAAAACTGCGATTTTTTGCAAAAGTTTTTCAAAAATTCAACCTCATTGCGGCACGGGTTACCATTATCCAATTAAGATGAAACTTTGTCTGAATTGTATCAAATTTAATCTAGTTTAAAAATGTATAGAGTGGTATTTGTCGAAAACGTGCTCTTTCATGGTCAAAATGGGAAAAAATCGAAAAAAGTGCGAGTTTTTGGGATTTGCAGAAACAGAAAAAATACGCCAATTTTCAACTAACGCTTGAGCCCGAATGGTTGATCGGAGAAAAAACCTTTATGATGAAATTTGTATGAAATTTTATGAACTTTCATTTTGAATAGGAAGGTTATTTGCGAAAAGTTGATAGTTTTCGAGTTATAAGCAAAAAATCGCCAAAAAATGAGATTTTTTACATTTTTTTGCATTTTTGACAATGTTCCGTCACGAAATTTTGTTAGCAAACCTCAGATTCGGATTCAGCACACCAAAAAACATATAGAGTTGAAGAAATTACAACTACCCCAAAACTTTCCGGGTAAAAACACAATTTAACTGGACTATTTGTTTTAATAAAAAAAAATTCCCACTATATATTTTGCATTGTGGTTGACCCCCTATGAAAATTTTCTGGTTTACCCACTGGTCATGAATCTTAGTTAAATCGTTAGTCTGCCATTATATTAATTCTTTTGTTAAAAAAATTTTATTCGCTTTTGAGACTGCGCCATATAAGTAGTGACCATACCAAGACCGATGTACACATTTTATATCCTTTTTATAATTTTGTGTTTAATAATACATAACAACTCTGTGTTCACTCAAAGTATTGAGTTTGCAAATATTGTAAGAACACATTATTATTTATTATTATTTTATTTATATAATTTATTTTGTTTTGTATTGATTTTTTAGATTTTTGGACTTAGCCCATATATGTTAAAACCCAATTTTTTTAGTTCTTTGATACAGATTGAATTAAGTTTATCATTTTGAAATCAAGAGAAAATGCGATATAATATTAATCCAATTAAATTAATATAGAAGTTTTTACTTTGAATTTTAAAAATTAACTAAAAACCATTGTGAAAAATTCTTCATGAAGAAATTTTTAATCAAACGTTTCTCTCGAAGGGGTTAATCGTAAAATAATCCACTCCACTCGAAGAAGGGTTAATTCAGGAAGCACATATCGAGCTGTATTTTTTCTTTCTCCTATTTTCGAGACGGTGTCCGTATTAATTGCTGCTGGCGTGCAAGCAAGGCGAGAGAATTTCCAAGCGAGAGTGTTGAGTTTCTCATTCACACCGATCCTTTTGAAATTTCCAAAAGAACGAGAACATGGGGTGATGGGATTTCTTTTTTTTTTAAGTGTCTCATCCAATTAGAGCCACGAATGCAATGAGAGCTTCACACTCGATCGGATCAAGACAATTGTCTTTTTATTTAATCTCTATACTCAAAGAAAGGAGAAAATGCATATGCATGCAGTTCAGGAAATATTTCTCGTTCATTAAGCTCAAAGCTCCTTTCAAATGCAGAATTTGCATTCAAAGTAGAGGATGGAGGCATGGTCTGGCTTCTTTTATCAACTAGACCTACCCAAAGACGACCAGTTTCTTTGATTTTACAAAGATATACTAAAATTATATTATTTATTTATTTATTTATCAGCTTAAAACGAAATAAACTGATATGGCCATCCACATGACTTTACCATACACCTGGCCCCTCTCTTATACTATATATATTTGTCTAGATTAATTTGTAACAACGCTAAGAGAAATTTCTCTAAAAAAATTTCCTCTTGCCTAGAATCGAACCTACGAACTCTTGAACTAAGGTCATTAGATTTAACCACTAGACCAATCTAACATTAATATTTATACCATGATTTCTGTTACTAAAACTATAAATTTTTGATTTAGACTTTGTGTCGAGATAATATTGTATTCATTTGAACTCGAATGAAAATGAAAAAACACCAATTGATTTTAAATTAAAAAACATTAAATATATATTAATTAAAGAGGCAAATTTGAAATATAATTGTCAGCTCGGATTTTAAACTGACAGCTCCAATTGATTTTCATTAACCAGGAAAATTTGAAATATAATTTTAATTTGCACTCGAATTTTGAAATGAAAGACTCCAATTCATTTTAAATTAAGAAACATTAAAAATAATCTTATTATATTAAACGAGCAATTCATGTATATAGAACTGAATTTTGGAGTCTCGAAACATAGGGCAACAATGACAATGAAATAATGAAAAAATTATAATCCTCAGAGGCCAAAAATTTATGTTTAGTGAATTCGAGGTATGTTTGTCATTGAATTTACAATAATTTGTGAAATTGGCATATAATAATAAATATATGCTTATTTATGTGAATCAACGTTCTTAACATTCTCGATTATAAAATCAAATTACAGATCAAATTTGAAAATATTGAACATGATGTTTATTTAATAAGAAACAAGCAGATCCATTTCATTATTATTTAGATTAAATAATTGTAATTATGTATATATCGTGATGCAACTTTATAGAAAATGCAAAAAAAGGTGAAAATTTCTATTTTTTTGCGGTTTTTCGCTTATAACTCAAAAACTATCAACTTTTCATAAATAACCTTCTTATTCAAAATAAAAGTTCATAAAATTTCCTAGAAATTTCATTATTTAGGTTTTTTCTCCGCCAAACCGTTCGGGCTCAAGCTCAAAATCCAAGTTTTCGACCTCGGCATCCACAAAAACTCGCACTTTTTTCCTATTTTGACCATGAAAGATCACGTTTTCTACAAAGACCACTCTATACATTTTTAAACTAGATTAAATTTTCTACAATTAAAACAAAGTTTCATCTTAATTTGAAAATGAAAATTTGTGCCGCAATGAGGTTGAAGTTATGAAAAACTGCAATTTTTGCAAAAAATCGCAGTTTTTCCTTTATAAAATGAAAATCACTCATCCTAGAAACCTGATTCTTAACTCATTCTCTAGAAAATTTTGTTAACTTGAACGTTTATTTGAATCACTTTTTGTTAAAACTCTTAGATTTATAGATATCTATCATTTTCCATGACAGGAAATGATCCATTTTTTCAAAAAATTGCAGTTTTTTCTTCATAAAATGAAAACCACTCATTCTAAAAACTTGATTCTTATGTCATTCTCTAGGAAATTTTATTGACTTGAACGTTTACTTGTACCACTTTTTTGATGAAATTTTTTGATTTATATAGATAAAGTATTTTCCATGACATTGATAGTTTTCGAGTTATAAGAGAAAAATCGCCAAAAAATGAAAATTTTCACCTTTTTTTTCTACAATGTTGGTTCATGAAATTTTGGTGGGAAACCTCAGATTTGGATTCAGCGCCCCAAAAAACATGTATCTGCAAAAAATCAGAAATATCCCAAAACACAATTTGACTGGACTAAAATATTGAGAAGATTTTTCTTTCTTTTTAATGTTGTAAGATTTAAAAGAAGAATAAGGAAGTTATATTATAAAATCAACCGTTAAATTGTTTAATAGAACATGAAACGATTTGGGAAAAATGTCTCTTGTACCAATCAGATAATTTTCATCGGCACTATATAATACTTATAAATATTTTAAGATATCTTGACAATGCTACAAATCGTCTTTAAAATAAAATTTGAAAGTTTATAATAGAAAAAGAATGACAAGTTTGTATGTGTAACTTTTTTATTTATCAGCCGAATGTGTTGCATGACTATTTGAAGCCCTGAAGATGTCGGCAAAGTGGACGAAATGTTGGCTGATAAATAAAAAAGTCACACATAAAAACTTGTCCTTATTTTCCTATTTTAAAGTTTCAAATTAATACAATTTATGGACGGAAATAATAATAATAATCTATACAATAAAAATGAATTTCTATTTCTTTGTAAGCGCAGATCTCTCAAATGTCTGGGCCGATTTGGCTAATTTTTTTTAAATGTTCGTAATAGTCCATTTCAGGTTAATACGTAAAAAAAAATCGGAAAAGTTGCCCGGAAAATTGAAAAATTCACGAAAAACTAAAACCAAATCTGTATAGCCAACATAGCTTGCCAAACAATAAAAGAACTAAACTAGCAAACTAAACATTTGTTGGCGGCACTGTTTGTCAGATTTTTGAATGTCATTCATTCTTAATTGCATAGATAATAGAGTTCTAACCACATTATCGTTGAAGAGGAATTTAATAATGCAACAAAGATTTACAAAAACTATCTATTTTTTTTAAAGTACATTTAAAAACAAAAATT
This sequence comes from Forficula auricularia, assembly GCA_024734495.1. NCBI lineage: Eukaryota > Metazoa > Arthropoda > Insecta > Dermaptera > Forficulidae > Forficula > Forficula auricularia. The sequence continues at coordinate 72,233,161 of JALMQS010000099.1, forward strand.
AAAAAAATAAACCGCAACGGATCGTTGCTAAACTTTATCCAATGTACTATCTTATTCTAAAATAAAGTACTTTAAAAATATAATTTTTCACATAAAAAATTGGCTCATAGAAATCCTGTAAATATGTAATTTATGATTGCCTATAATAAATAAAAAAAAAATTCTGAAGACATGGAGGAATCGACTTAAAATCAAAAATAGCAATCGATTCTTATCTAATACTAGAGGAATAACAATTCTACATTAGATTTTTGACCCTTCGATTATTATTAGTAACCATTGCTGAAGACATGGAAGAATCGACTTAAAATCAAAAATAACGATCGATTCTTATCTAATACTAGAGGAATAACCTTATTGCATTCCATTTTTGATGTTTTGACTATTAATGGCAAGCTCTACTGAAAACGTGGAAGAATCGACTTAAAATCAATAAGACTAAATTCTTTTATGATAAACAACTGCTCAAGCTTGAGAATAAGAGAATTTTTATAAATAGAGATTTTTAATACATTTTAAATATTTGTTTCATCTTATTTGTTATGAGTGTATATTACAGTTAAATAGAATCTCAAATTATGTCTATTTAAGACTTTATAATAAAACAATTACATTTATTCTCTGTTACTAATAAAACATCAATAAAGCAGCCACGTGGGGCCTTGAAGCTAGTTTAAAATAAAATTCACCTAAAACTACTCATAATTAAAATTATATTTACCTTTTTTTTAAACATTAGAAATTTTCTAAAAGCAATCTATAATTCATTTTTGGTTGAATTCCCATTACTCGATAGCCAGCCGCAAGTATTGAATTCACTTAAAAATATTCAATATTGTTTCTTGTTTTTTGATATATCTGAAACGTGAAAAAGAATTAATTTCAAGCATAATTTTTTTATTTCTCTGTTTATATCTGTGTCTGTTTTTTGAGAGTTAATTTACAAATGATTTATTTATAAAAGGTGCAAATAAAGCTAAATTTATATCTCCTGAGACAGTGTTTATTTTATATTTATACATTCGAAGTTGTACCTAAAGCTAAAGGACACTATAAAAATTGATTTACGCCTATCTAAGAAAGTTGTCTGTCGCATGACTTAATGGAGTAGCACACACGGGTCATTCTCTAATAATTTAAAGCGTAATTTTAAAAAAAGATTTCCATGTAAGTTCCAGAAGACAAACATCTCCTGGGCTATTAATCACACGTACAAGGATTTTATCTAGATTTGAATGTTTTGTGTAGGACATCTCTGTATTCTGTCCTTTTTTCGTTAAGGATAGATCAAATGATGGTAGGAAGATTGTCTTCTTTCTCTCTTTCTCTTCAGCTCAATTTTTTATATATTTTCTTTCTCTTTCTTTTCTAGATAGGCAGACCCTAGGTTAGTCGTCCGTTTACTTTGGAACGTCAAAACACATCTCGCCTGTGATGTTTATCGGTCTGATCGGAAACTAAGCCCGTAGCTGCAGCCTCTAGGAAAACATTTGCCCGAGGACAAATAAACACCTAGCTGGCTCGAGGAGACAAAAAAACTTTTCTCCTATTGAGATATCCAATATCATTTGGAAATCGTGGTTGGTGGTTCCATCTGTAATTATTATTCAGCGAGTCAAGTTTTATTTATTTTTTATTCTGTATATTTTATCCTATTCAATTAAAATAAGCATTTGTGAAAGCCCACTCTTTTACCACCAGAAATACCTAAAATAGTTTTGGGAAACCAGATACATGTAATTATATGTATAAAGACCCAAAAGACTTAATCTCACCAAAACTTTGGTAAATAACCAATAAATACTCAAATCTATTTAGACTTCGATTTAATACGGAAAATTATTTTAAAAATCATTCATTGCAAATCTAAAATAATTTATATTTTTATTTATTTAGGTCAGTGATTCTCAACCACTGTGCTGCGGAACTTTAGTGTTGCCGCGAGATTCTTGGAGTGTGCTGCCACTGATAGGCAGTGGTCCGTCCCGAATTGATTTTTTTTTACATTTCTTTATCAATTGACACTACATTTAATCCAAATATTCATTTAATCATTTGAACTGAAAAGGTAGTAACATTTTACAGGATGCAGAATGTCGTATGATAATTTTATAGGTAAGTACATCAATCAATAAACCAAATAAAATTCTATTAATTTATTTTATTGTTAGTGTGCCGTCAGATTTTTAAATTATTAAAAGTGTGCCGTGACGAAAAAAAGGTTGAGAATCACTGATTTAGGTATTTAATTATAAGGCATATCTTATTAGGTATATTTTATTTTATTAAACGAGCAATTCTTATATATATGTTGCAGTAAAAACGGGATCTTACTAGATAAAACGCGTTTCGCTGAATACCTTTATGGCAACTAGAGTTTACTGTTGTTGCTTGAGTTTGGTCCAAAGGTCTAAAATCTTCATTTTTGACCTTCTGCCTTATTTTGGATGTTTATTTTCCAAATTTTTTAAACGAAAACATCATCTACAACTTTGCTTCTAATTTTTGACATTTTCCTTTAAAATTTTTTGAAAATAAACATCCAAAATGAGGCGGAGGGTCAAAAATGAAGATTCTAGAATCTTTGAACCAAACTTAACCAACATCAGTAAATTCTAGTTGTCACAAAGGTATTCAGTGAAACGCGTTTAAACTAGTAAGGACCCTTTCTTACTAAAAAACGGCGAAGAAATTGAAGTGAATTGGTATTATTAACGTTTCGATTATTATTGATAATCATTTCTGAAGTCATTGAGGAATCGTCTTAAAATCTCAAAGTAGCTTATCTAAAACTTAAAGAATAACCATGCTACATTTTGGATGTTTTGATTATTATTGGTAACAATTGCTGAAGACATTGAAGAATCGACTTAATACCAGATCTCAATTTTGGAAAAAAATATTTTGATAGGTTTTTTAATGAAACTAATTATTAACAGGTGGTTGAATCAAAATAAACCAAGTGATTAAATAAAAAACAAACAAAAATTACCGAGCGAAGGTCGGTCCTCTCCAGGCACTTAATTATTATATAAGTTACGAGATCATTTAATTGATACTATCATAAAAATTTATATTTGATAATTTCCTTTAAAATATGTTGTTTTTCAAGGTTCAGTTCAAAAGTGGAACGGGTTGTCTTTTTCAACAAAATTATGTCATCTTGGTAAGGGTCTGGGTAAATGGGTGCAGACAAAAAGAAACCCCGTAAGCCAAGTAACTGTGCAATTTGTGACGGTTGGGAAAAGGGTGAAAGCAAGCTGATAAAATCAACAAATTTGTCAGGAGATTAGTGTAAAGAGGTCTGGAGAACATTGCTATTTTTATCTTTTCAAGATAGATAAAAAGAGATTTTTCTTAAACCATGGGCCAGATTCAGAAAAAGTGACTTCTCAATATTTGCTCCTCAGCACAAGTAATCATCACATTTGAATTTCAATATTTAGTATAATTTTTCATTTTGTTTTTAAGAACAAACCCATGACATTTTATTAGATTGATTACTAGAATTCGGATCGAGATGCATTAAAAACAGCAAAATATGCATTCAAAAGAGCCGAAATATGCACTAAAAATATCCATTTTAAAAGGAAATATGCACTAAAAATATGCATTTTAAAAGGAAATATGCACTTAAAATATACATTATAAACCCATAATATCTAATGCTTGATAGCTTTAAACCGACTCAAGGAACGGATAAAAGAAGAAATAGTCATTTTTGGCATTTTCAGTTCCAAGTACAAGAATTTAAAATTAATGTCAACGTAAATAAATTTAAAGAAATTCGGGTTTTTTATCAAAATAGAACAACTGTGTGATTTATTTCTCTTTAAAAATTTAAGAAAATTTTAAGAAAAATCTGCAAATTATTTAATATAAAATTGGTCCGATGGTTGCATTGGTCCGATGCTGAATTTATTTCAATTAAGCATTAATTTTACTTTACCATACAGGGTATGGTCAAGTATTGTAATCGTGCATGAAAAAAGTGTTTTTTTCCTTCTTTTTTTCAAAATATCTAAAAAACGACTGAAAGTATTTCTATTAAAAAAATTGAGCGAAACCAGGGCATTTCGCTCTACAAAAAAGCTCTAATAAGTCAACATCGAAAAAATTATATTTTACGAGATAATAATTGTTTTATCAAAATGTCTGTTAGTCTGTGCGTTACTAAATTTTTGTGGACGAGCTAGCTCAAAAACTAGTTTGAATATCGAAACCAAATTTCACACGTAGTTTTGGTCCATTGAGATTAAGAGCTGATTAGATTTTGGTGCATATCGACCCAAAATTAAGGGGGTGGAGGGGGGGTGTTAAAAATTAAAAATCTAGGCCATTTGAGCAAACTCAACCATATTTTGTATACATAATAAGTGGCCCCCAAGAAGTCTAAAAATGCAAAATCTAACCGCCCAAAATGGGGGGGGGGCGGAGGGTCAAAAAATGAAAATCTTGGCCATTTACCAAACTCAACCAAATTTTGTATACATAATCAGTGGACCCCAAGAAGTCTAAAAATGCAAAAACTAACCGCCCGAAATGGGGGGGAGGGTCAAAAAATTAAAATCTTTGCCATTTACCAAACTCAACAAAATTTTGTATACATAATCAGTGGGTCCCAGGAGTCTAAAAATGCAAAAACTAACCCCCCCCCCCCTACATGATTATAAATAATTTTATTAAATATTAAATATAAGTGAGGGGCCAGGTTGTATGGTAAAGTCAAGTGGATGGCCACATCAGAACACGTCAGCTTATTTTTATTCACTATAAGGGCTGTTTTTTTTGTTAAGTAGGTATCCCGTCTTGCTCTGATCTCCCCTATTAATTAAAAAGGAATTCTACAAATTTGCAAATTCATAAAAAAAGAATGATAATATTTCATATGAGTAAATCTAAATACTTTCTATTTAATACATAGAATTAGTGAGATTAGAGTTAGCCTTCGCTCAATTACGTTTACTTTAATAAGCGAATTGGAAACCCGAAGATTGAAATTCATTTTGATTGGCTCAATTCCTGTTTGAATGTAATTTCGCTAACAACTTTTAGAAAATATATCCTCTTGTGGATGAGTAATTAATTCGTGGAGTTTTTCCCTCAATTTTTTCCTTGGAACGAAACAACCTTTTGTCATCTTGCTATCGGATCACGATTCTAATTCGATTCAGGACTCTAGGAACGATAATTGCATTTAATGGATCTGGAGAAGGAAGGAAGGCTTGCTTGCGATGGTAACCTATTATTAAAACCCCCTCCAACAAGAAAAAAACTCTTCTAAAACAAACATATAATTTAATAACTACCGGGCGGTCCGAAAAGTCAGTTCTCTATATATATACAACGAATAAACTAATCGAGAATGGATTTTTTTTGATTTTTTCCAAAACGATTTTGAAGACCAATGAAATAAAAAATATATAAATAAAAAAAAATGAAAAATTCATTTCATCTCAATATCAAAATATTCAAGACAATTACATATAATTAATATAATGATAAAATTATTCTCCCAAGACCACCATCTCGGAACGATCATTATATTATTAAAACATTTTTTATTCTATTCATATTTGTTTTTCCAAACTGATGTATAAATATATTATAGGGTGATAATAAATGTTTAATACTAGAATATAATTAATTAATTCAATGAAAGTTTCATTTTTTTTATAATGATACTGATACAAGAAGAAGTTGCACCAAGAAGGTACAACCTCTGAAGTCCGTGGTGGACTCTTGTAACGTGAAGATAAGGGGAGATTTAGTGATTGGGTAGCAGTCGAAGGTATCTGTGGATGCTGGTCTTGAAAGATTGAAGGTTATAAGTAGCTGGAAAGACGGTCGGGGGAAGAGAGTTCCAGTCTCTAGATGTCATAGGGATAAATGAATTGGCGAATGCGTTTGTTCGATTAGTATCCAGTTTAAGCGCGTAGGGGTGTTGAGTTTTAGAAAATCGTGTATTTCGCGCAAATGAAGCCTTTGGTGGGATTATCGATTTAATTTCGTCAGAACAAAAGCCATGGTAATGTCTATAATAAAGGGAAAGGGCGGAGACAGATCTACGATGGGCTAGGGAGTCGAGAGTGTCTGTTAATGTAGGATCGCCTATCAGTCTGATAGCTCGCCTCTGAATTGCGTCTAGGGTATTAAGAGAATACTTGGAGGCTCCTCTCCACAAATGCGAGCAATATTCAAGACAGGGACGAATTTGAGCCTTGTATAATATAAGCTGTTGAGTGGGGGTGAAAAATCGTTTGGTTCGGAAAAGAAAGCCAAGCTTACATGCTGCAGCCTTTGCTACTGAGATAATATGGTCATTCTAAGAGCGGTCAGAACCTAAGGTGAACCTAAGAATTTTTATAAATTGAAGGAGACAATAAAAGAGTGTTTCTTCTGCTGGAAAAATACATTTTAGATTTATTTATAACGAGACTATAGTTTCGAGGACTTTCTAATTTTCCTGTTTTGTCATTCTGGCCACTGAGGAAGTCAAAATAAATTGACGAAACGTCTGGCCCAATTAATAAAAACTCTGTATTTTTAATTTTGTCAAATTCCCTGCAATTCCTGTTACAAATTTAACATGGATACGGATGATACAACATTATTTTTAAATTTTGAGTTTTCTAGATTCAGAATTTTTGATTAAAAAACTTAGAAAGCTAGAAAGAATCAAATAGTAACCTATATAGGAGCTTTCGAATAGTTGTAGTTTATGAAAGCAAATTTGGCAGACAAGTTTAAATGACAAAAAATTTCCGTAGAGTCTTTAAACACTTTATACTTTTTCCTACAATTTGTTTATATTTAATTTAATAGAATAAATTAAATTTTTAATAAAACAAAGAGTGGGTCTTCTGCTGGAATAATAAATGTTTTAATTTATTTATAACGAGACTATAGTTTCGAGGGCTTTGTTCTCTTCATCAGTCTATTACAATTTTTGTCCGGAACACGTGTTAATTTCACTTTCATACATTAATTCCTGTGAATCAATTGTAATAGACTGATGAAGAGGTCAAATCCCTTGAAACAATAGTCTCGTTATAAATAAATTAAAAATTTATTTTTTCCAGCAGAAGACACACTCTTTTATTGTCTTCTTCAGTTTTTTTTTTTTTTACTTTACCATACAGGGTATGGTCAAGTATTGTAATCGTGCATGAAATAAGTGTTTTTTTTCTTTCTTTTTTTTGAAATATCTCAAAAACGGCTAAAACTATTTTGATTAAAAAAATTGAGCGAAACCATGGAATTTCGGTCTACAAAAAAGCTCTATTAAGTGAACATCGAAAAAATTATATTTTTCGAGATAATAATTGTTTTGTCAAAATGTCTGTTAGTTAGTTAGTTAGTTAGTTAGTCTGTCTGGTTGTTAGTCTGTGCGTTACCAAATTTTTGTGGACGAGCAAGCTCAAAAACTAGTTTGAATATCGAAACGAAATTTCACACGTAGTTTTGGTCCATTTAGATTAAGAGCTGATTAGATTTTGGTGCAAATCTAGGCCATTTGAGCAAACTCAGCCAAATTTTGTATACATAATCAGTGGGACCCCAGAAGTCTAAAAATTCAAAAAATAACAGCCCAAAATGGGAGGGAGGGGGGTTAGGGTCAAAAAATGAAAATCTTGGCCATTTACAAAACTCAACCAAATTTTGTATACATAATCAGTGGGCCCCCAGGAGTCTAAAATGCAAAAACTAACCTCCCTCATCTAAATGATTATAAATAATTTTATTAAATATTAAATATAAGTGAGGGGCCAGGTTGTATGATAAAGTCAAGTGAAAATTCAAAAATGCCCAAAATAAGGACCACCCCAGTGTGTACATATAACACCCTCTTCGGATCTCTCTTATAAGAAGTGAAAAATTACTCCAATGTAGAATGTTAATTGGCAAACCTTGTTTCAATATTTTGAATAAAAATTTTGATTTATTAGATTTTAAATATAGACGCTCCGAGATGAGGCTCGGACAGGCATATATATTTTGATAACAAACGGAATTGCGAATTAAATGATTAAATTTTGGCTAATTTATAGAATTATAGTTGAAAATCTTACCTAACTGATGCTCAATTATCATTAGGAGGTGGATTATACCATTTCATAACTCGATATTATATTTATGGGATTCTGTTGTTCGTATAAGATGAGCTGATGAAAGAACTGGTGGGAAAAATCTGAAAGAGGAATTCACTCACAGTTAATTTTTAAGAAAGATTGTATCTCATCCAAATGGATTTTGTTATACTCACTCTTGTTTGTTTCTACTCAGCTATGATACATGAATCAACACTTTTAATAACTGTGATGGAAATAGAGGAGCCAAAACGTCTTGTTTTTTAAATGAAATGAAAAATTTAATTAGTGTTTTCAATGGCGTCGGCTTAGAATATAAAGAAATTTAACTCGGACGCCTCAAATTGTTGAATTCAAATTCTAATAATCAAAGCAAGGTTCAAAAAATAGATTGTTGAAACAATGCCAAAATTCAAATTTAAAATATGATTGGCTAATATCTCAATTCACAGTGGTACCAAGGATTCTTATAAGTATTAAATGAAAGGCTTATTTTTCAGTAGTTTTTTTAAATTTTAAATGATGTTTTTTTTTATTTATTTATCATAATATTTCTGAAATTTTGTGCAATATTCCTTCTTCAGTGGACCTGAAGTGATTTTCTTTTTTTTTTGGGTGAGATTCATTTAATACTTAAAATATGATTTCGATATCAATAAATATATTAAGATTCATCTTATGTATATTACTTATATAGAGAGAAATTCCTTTAACTTGCCCCGAAAAAGTACCCTGCCCCCCCCCCCCCCGAAAAAAAAACATCTCGTTATGGTCATGTTTTGATTCTTAGATGAAATCCAAGAATATAATAAGTAGATGATTAGAAAACCAAACTAATTTGAATATTATAATAAATTAAATAAAAACTTACCGAATTAGGTATATATGGTAGATGCAGAAGCCGAGTCGACGCTAGTGCAAAGGCGTTTTTTGCAACGTGTAGTTGATCTAAGCCGAAAAAATAATAAAAATTTATTAACAGCTGTGATGGGAATAGGAGCCAAAGCGTTCATTTATTAAGGCTTTTTTGTAGACCGAAATGCCATGGTTTCGCCCAATTTTTTTAATCAAAATAGTTTCAGCCGTTTTTTAGATATTTCGAAAAAACGAAGGAAAAATCAGTATTTCCATGTACGATTACAATACATGACCATATCCTGTATGGTAAAGTAAAAATTATAGTCAAAATCAGAATCACTTTGGTGAAAATTTTCAAACCAACTACTAGTAATTGATCAAAAACGGTGATATATCTTTAAAATTTAATAAAGTTAATTATGTATTTGTCTTTGAGGGAACAAAACACCGTTTTCAATTCTTGTTTGGATTCTGGTACACGTACCATAACACAAGAAAAGAATGTCATATAAAGTTCGTTCTATTTGTATTTTCAAAACGAATAACACATTATGAGCTTTCTAACTTTATGGTGGATTAGAAAATACAAAAAACTCGAAAAATGATTATGTGAAAGGATTTTAAACAATTTTAGATATATGTACCTATATAATAAAATGGCTTAAATATTAATAAAAAAATCTCCACATTTACTTCAAGTATTACTTATCAGCTTTCTAGCAAAAATGGTTCAACGTACTGATTCAACGATTTTATTTTCCTGACTTTTCATCAGGGCCGAATTAAACCATATAATGCAAGTCTCGGGGCCCCTCTTCCCTCACAGGTCTCTAGGTAGGTAAGTATCATTTAAGCCTTATAACAACACCACATTTTAATTTCTCAGTATTAATTCATTATTAAAACAAAAATATTAAAAAATAGACGTAAAACCTTTGTAAAACGAAAACGAGAGCATCAAATTAAAACCATGATTTCTTTTTCTCACGGGTTGGGGTCCATAAGCTGTGCGGGGCCCATAGTCAGTTGCCTACATTGCCTTTTGGATAATCCGGCTCTGCTTTTCATGCGGAAAGCACCAAAACCTATCATTTCTTGGTATTGAAATAGAGGGTGGGGCATATAGATATACCACATTTTGAAAAGGTATAAAAGAATTAAAAAATGTAACTAGAAAAAACTGAATATATTTTTGAAAAGAACATAATTATTTGTTTAAATGTGTTTTAAAAATTATATCAGACAAAAGAAAGAGGGGGGGGTCAAAAATAAAAATTCTAGCCCTTACGACTGACCAAACTTTGTATACAAAATTTGGTTGAGTTTGGTCGAAAGGCCTAGAATTTTCATTTCCCCCCCCTTTTTTTTGTCTGATATAATTTTTAAAACACATTTAAACAAATAATTATTTTATGTTCTTTTTAATAATATATTAAGTTTTTTTCTGGCTAATTTTTTTCATTTCTTTTATACCTCTTCAAAATGTGGTAGATCTTTATGCCCCATCCTGTACAAACAGAACATTAAAAATCTACAAACTACCATTTTTGAGTTATCGTGATAATTGGAATTCATGCGGACAAAGAAACAGAAAAAACGTTAGAAAATGATCAAATCACTCAACTTTACGTAAAACGACCAAGTCTTGAAAAATAATTCATTTATTCCTCCTCCAATTTACCTTGTTAAATTGAAAAAAATAAGAGATAAAGAGATCTTATAGATATATTTTTAGAAATACATTAAAACTAATGGAAATTCCTTTGTCATGTAGTTGTGTCTGGTAAATATAAATACCAAGGAATTAATAATGGTTAAGTTTGGTCAAAAAGGAAGTTGTCGATCCCAAAAATTGATAAAGACGACACTTTTGGGTGACGTGTGTCACCTACTTGACCATTCCAGGGGTTCTGGTCGTGATTTTCCAGGGTCTGGCTCGATTAAAGAAACAAGCCCTGGTCTCTGAGGGAACCCAGCCACTCGTGCCCCCAAACCGCCATCACCGGCTACTTCCAGTAATTTCAGCCCGGGGCTTTGTTTGTTTAAAGGTTTTCTTTAAGGAGACAGTCAGCAACAGGGGTGGCCTCAAATCGCTTCTTAGAATTTAGCCCCCGAGGGGGTCGATGTTTTTTTTTATTATTTTCTCAACCCGAAATTAATCAAATTAATTTGTTTAGTCGAAAAGTCATTCTACCCATAATTTACTCTTTTAAAGTAAATATTGAAATAAGAATGAATAATTGGTGTGCATATTGCAATCTTTCTCCTAGCCCTCTTTTATAACAAACAAACATTAAAATTAAACATATAATTAAAAAATATAATCATGGTATAATAATTGTTAATTTATATATGGAATGTCCCTGTTTTTAATTTATTTATTTATAATATATAATTTATGGATTTTTTTTTGAAACTGGAGATGGAAATTGTAAAATGAGAACATTGCCGTGAATAGTATTATTAAGTTTTAGGCAGTCAATAGATTGCAGCGAAACAGTAATCCATGGACTATCTAAAACTTAATAATACTAGTACATGGAACACCGAGCGTCGAAAGTGTGGGAGACAACTTTTGGAGGCCGAAAAACCTCGAAATTTTCGGACTTTTTCCAGCTTTTCGCTTATAACTCGAAAACAGTTCATATTTTGTAAATTAAAGAGGACAAAATTTCGCGTCGATTAAAAACAATAAATGCAAAATTGGTCCAGAAGTTCGATTTTTAATAGGGATCCAAAAAAAACAGCCCCTGAGATCACTTTTGAATATCCCTAAATCTCGCACTTTTTTCGATTTTTTACCATTTTGACCAAGAAGGAGTACGTTTACTACAAAGACCACCTTATACATTTTTAAACTAGATTAAATTTCTACAATTTAAATAAAGTTTTATTTTAATTGGATAATGGTAACTCGTGCCGCAATGGCAAACAAGTTAAAATTACAAAAAATTTGCGTCTTGAAACAGTTTATACTTTTTACTCAAATTTATTTATATTTAATTTAATAAAATATATTTAATTTTTAATAAAACAAAAATTAAATTCTTGTTATTATTAAAATAAAAATAAAATAAAAAAATCAGCCTGATTAAAGGACATAATTGATTCGGATTCGTACCCTGAACCTTTGGTGAGTTTCCTCATCATCATCATTGAGTATACAGTCCTAAGACTGGTTTGATGCAACAATCCGTCTCCACTCGACTCTGTCCTCCGCCAGCTGTTTAACCTCTCTAAATGTCTGGCATCCCATATCCCCAATTATTTGGTTGAAATATTCTAATCTGGGTCTTCCCCTTCCCCTTTTCTTTCCCACCTCCCCCTCCAAGATATCCCTAAGCAGTCCCCCATGTCTCAGTGTGTGCCCCATCATCTGACCTCTTCTCTTCTTCAGACTCTTCCACAAGGTTCTTCTTTCTCCGATTTTTCCAAGAACTTCTTCATTTGTGATTTTATCCATCCATTTGATATTCATCATTCTTCTGTAGCACCACATTTCGAAAGCCTCCAATCTCTTTCTCTCCGCTTTTCCAATTGTCCAGGTTTCACACCCGTACATGGCTATGCTCCATACATATGTCTTCAATAGCAACTTCCTGTTTGCTAAGCTGATTGAGGAGGAGCATAGTAGTTTTTGTTTTGAATTAAACCCCATTTTTGCTTGGGCAATTCTTGATTTAATTTCGTTTTTGCTCCTCCCATCCCATGTTATTTTACTTCCTAGGTAGCGGAATTCCTTAACTCCTTCTAGGTTTTCTTGGTTAATTTTGATGCATTCCTGTCTCGTTTGTTCTTTTTTTGTACATACTAGGACTTTGGTTTTATTCTTGTTTACTTTCATTTTGATTTCTTCTATTAGGATTTGGTTAATTCCATTCAAGGCGTCCTCTAATTCTTTTTTATTGCTTCCTAGAAGGGCAATGTCATCGGCAAATCTTAACATAGCGATCTTTTGACCTTGGATTTCTATACCTGTATCAATTTTGTCTTTGAATTCTTTAATCGCTTCTTCTATGTATAAGTTGAAAATCATGGGTGACAGCACACATCCTTGTCTTACACCTTTTTTTATTTTGGCTTCTCTTTGTTCATCACCAATATTTATAATTGCCGTCTGGTTTTGATATAGATTGTAGATTAGTCTTCTCTCTCTGAATTTTATTCCCGCCTGTTTTAATATTTTAAACATAATTTCCCAATTGACGTTATCGAATGCTTTTTCTAGGTCTATGAATCCGATGTAGACAGATTCTTCCCTGATAAAAGCCCTTTCTATTATTAGTCTAAGAGAGAGAATTGCTTCTCGGGTGCCTCTGTTTCTTCTAAAGCCGAACTGGTCTTCCCCCAGATTTTCTTCAACTCTTTGTTCTATTCTTCTTTGGATTATTTTGGTTAGGATTTTGGAGGCATGTGAGGTTAGGCTAATGGTCCTGAAATTTTCACATTTATCCGCGCCTGTCTTTTTGGGAAGTGTGACTATTTTGTTTTTTCGAAATCTTTTGGGATGATTCCCAATTTATAGATTTTGCTAATTAGTTCAAAAAGTTTGTCACGTGCCTTTTCTCCAGAGTTCTTTAGGATTTCAGCTTGTATATTGTCTATTCCGGGTGCTCTATTATTTTTAGTTCCTTCAAAGCTGTCTCGAATTCTGACCTGAGTATGGGGTCTCCTAATTCTGTTTTCGTCCACAGATTCTTCTTCTTCTATTGGGTTCATTGTTTTTTCTTCTCCATAGAGTTCTTCTAGGTATTCCTTCCATCTATTTGCCTGTTCGTTTTCGTTTAGAATAATGTGGCCTCCTTTATCTCTTATGTTCTTTGCTTTTTGGCTTGTCTTCTTGAAAATTTCTTTTTATTGTCCTATAGGCTACATCAACTTTTCCCAATACTAGATTTTCGTTGACTTCTTTACATTTTTCTTGAATCATTTTTTCTTTTGCTTTTCTACATTCTCTTATAACTTTCCATCTTAATTTTTATATGTTTCTTTCCCTTCTTCGTCTTTTCTGTTCTTAAATTGTCTTCGTTCGTCAATCAGTTGCCGTATTTCGTCTGTTACCCATGGCTTTTTAATTTCGTTTTTCTTTGATTGAAGGACTTCGTTAGCTGTTTCGGTCAGGCATGATTTCATGTCATTCCATTCTTGTTCGATTTCATCTTCTTTATTATTTGTGTGTGTTTTTTCTTCCAGTTTCTTATTCATTACGTTTTCGAAGAGTTTTTGGGTTCCTTATTTTTTAATTTAGATATATCCCAGTTTTTTCATGACTGCTTCGTTTTTTATTAGTTTTTTAAATTTTAGTTGGCATTTCATCGCAATTAGATTGTGATCACTAGCTATATCAGCCCCAGGATAACTTTTGCAGTCCTTTAATTGATTTCTGAATCTTTGTCTGACTAATATGTAATCTATTTGAAATCTCCCTTGTCTAACGGCATTTTCCACGTGTAGATCCTTCTTGGATGGTGTTGGAAGAGTGTGTTTGCTACTACTAGACTAGCTACTGCAAAATTCAATTAATCTTTCGCCCCTTTCATTCCTATCTTCCTAGACCGTGTTCGCCCACCACTTTCCTTCTTTGCCTTTTCCTTACTCTTGCATTCCAATCCCCATAATTATTAAATTTTCATCCCCTTTAACGCGCTTCATCAGGTTTTCAATTTGTTCGTACATTTCTTCTATATCTTGGTCCTCATATGATGTAGTAGGCATGTATACCTGGATTATCACAGTATCTTTCGGTTTCGAATCCACTGTAATCATAACAATCCTTTCGCTTACCTGCAGATAATTCTTTACCCTTTGCTCTATTTTTATTCATAATAATGCCCACTCCTGCCCTCCCATTCTTGCCCCCCGTGTGAATGATTCTATGGCTGTTTTCGAACCAAAAATCTCCTCTTCTGGATATCTCATTTCACTAATCCCAATAATGTCCAATTTGTGTCTATCCATTTCCCGCTTTAAATTCACTAGTTTATCGTCTCCCCTTAGCGTCTTAACATTCCACGCTCCGACTCGTAGAAAGTCATTATTTATTTTTCCCTTTATGATGGTCTCTCCTCGGGTAGCCCCTTCCCGAGATCCGAACGAGGGGCTAGTTTACCTCCGGAATTCTTTTCCTGCAATTTCCAAAAGAAAAACTCGAATAACGCCCCTTATGAACCTTCTATTTAGGTACAATTTTAGACATTAAGGGCCATGTAATTTGTGATAAACACAGTAGATTGAAAAAAAATTCCTACATTAGAAATATGTGAATTAGCTCCATTCATACATGATGCAAGGTTACGAGACAAGAAATATTCAATTACCACTAAAATAAAATAAAAATATAATATTTATAATGTAATAATAGAAGTCAGCATTGTATAAAAGTCCAGCTTATCAACTCATACCAAGTTTCAGTTCATTAGCTACAACCGTTCAAAGAATTCGCTAAATAATAATTTAGTTTTTTGGATTTCTCATAATAAGGGCGTCCACAGCAGGGGGGGGAAGCCCTTGCTTTCAAGCTCTGATTTTTTTGAAATGTTTTAAGAGAAAAAATATTATTTTTATTCTATCTTTTTAGATATGCATGTATTTATAATTATTCTATTATTGTATTAAAATACGAGTTTATATATATATATATAATTATGTATAAGTATAATTAGAACTTTATTCGCTAAATTTTAACTTATATACACTACGGTGCAAAAAAATCGAGCCACCAATAAAAATTTGATTAAATAGAGAATTATTTTTAAAATTTTTACAAATATTCATATAATTTGTTCCATTAACTCTTAAACTAACATATTCAATAAATATTGTTGATAATTTTTGAATTTTATAAAAAAAAAATAAGTGAAATAAATTAAAAGATACAATTACAAATTATCATACTTTTTCAATATCACTTTACATTTAAATAAAGTTTTAATAAAAGATCAAATTACATTTGAAATATCAATAAAATGAATAATTTTGAATTAAGCATCATTGATAGAAAAATAAAATATACAAAATGGATATTTCTCAAGTTCAAGCAGTTCAAATTGTGTGCCTAATTAATCAAGGGCTAAGTCAACAACAAGTGGCAATTACACTTGCAATAAGCAATAATTTCAATAATGTATGGTTCCTTGTAAAAAATTTAAAAATGATTTACTATTTAATAAAGTTTTTATTGGTGGCTCTATTTTTTTGCACTTCATAGTGGTACATTTTTGAACAAAAAATTTCTTTATTGAAAATCAATTTTAATCAAGTACTATATATATTGACCATTATTATTATCTATGACCTTTTGCCATTTTTTGGGTAGCTTCATATTTCCATCGGGGTAGAACTTCTGTGGTTTATCGTCGAAAAACTTGCCCAAGTGATTTTCAGTGGCTCTTCGGTCGGCCAATTTTTACCATCAAGAATCTTTTGCAGAGACCGAAACAAATATTAGTAATGAAGCTTTTATTTTTGTGATTAATTTGATTAAAATTTAAATTAATTAATTATGTGTGATTTCACTAAAAATTCAAATTATATATATTGATATTTTACTGCCCCCCCCCCCCCCCCCCCCCGAGAAAATTCCTGCGGGCGGGATGCCCACGATTTCTCATCTCTAAGTTCTAAAGCTAGAAATCTCAAAGTTTAATCTGTTTTTGGCTTTGATAACACAAATATTTGGTACTAGATCTAACTTTATATAAGTTTTTGTTTTTAAGTTTTCGCAAGTATACGAATCTAGAAAGACACAAAGACAAACAGACTGTCCGAAAACAAAAATACATCTTTGAAAATGATTTTCCTCTTAGTTTCGGTCATTTCTAAACACGAATACCTAAGAAAATTACAATACTTTCCCCAAGCTTGGCATTGGATAAAGTAAAAAAACCTGAAAACTTTAGATTAATTTAAATTGAATTCCGCTCGTCGAGAATACCGAGTAAAAGATAATCATTTTATTTTGATATGAAATTATTTATTATTTTTAATTGAATTAACCTTTTTTTATGATAAAAAATATATAATAAAATATTATAGAGAGAAGGATGAACGGATAATTTTTATTCCACGATGACTAGAAAGAAGATAATCAAAGTTTTACCAATCAAATGATCGTGTCGTTTTAAAAAATCAAAAAAAAAATTCACGAATCCATACCGGGAAGATTTTTGTGAAGGAAAGTTTCACGAACATCAAAAGAACATGAAAAGAAGAGCTCTTCGAGGAGTCGAGTCTAATGGCTGTGGCTGGTTAGCTGGGCTCACTCTCGAACCAACTCCAAGGATCAGAACGTGACTCTGATTATGAACTCACTCGATTATTGGCTTTGGAAATTGCCAGAGTTATTATGGTTCTGGTTACAAATTGCTAACAACATCAACTTAGTTTTTTTTCTATCAAATATTATTATTTTTTCCTTCATCTTTATGTACATAGTTGTTTTATTTTTTTATTTTTTAATTTGTGATCTTAAAAAAAATATTTAAAAAGTTTGATATAGTATTTTTTTTTTGTAATAACTAATCATCATCATAATTCTATCAGCGGAACTCAGATTATATTCAAATGCATATACACATATTTCAAACTAATAGGCATATTAACTTTTAAGATAAACGCGAACAGTGCCGTTCCTGGGGTGGCGAACGCCTGCGTGCAAGAATAATTTTGTGCGCCCCTATATACTATGCTTAAATTTTGATGATAAGGCCATTTTTCTAATCATTTTTAGTTTGAGGTTTAAACTGAATAGTTTCCTTATAGACTAAAGTCACTTTAGTGTAAGTGTTTGGTTATGAAAATGGGCGTAATAAAATAAAACAACGAAAAAATATGACAAAAAATTTATTTTCGTCATCAAATAAAATAGACTATTAACGTACAATATAGGTCATAAATAAAACACGTCCATTCGGAAATTAACAAAAAATCTAATATAACTCAATTCACTCAACTGAGTGAATTGAGTTAAAACTCTCAAACGGCGCTCAACGCAAACAAATCCGTTAACTTGAAAATGTGCAAGATCTGTCTAATACCTAAGTACCTAATTATCAAATAACAAGGTAGTTTTAGAACATAACACGTCTTGCTTTTGCAGATGCAAGCTCATTGATCATTTCATTGTGATCGATGGCTTCACATATTTTATTTTATTTTTTATTTTAGTAAATTCCAGTGTAGAAGCAAAGTGTAGAAGTTACTTCTTATATTAGTTTACTGTTTCTTCCTGTAATCAAAGTTTACAGCTTTGCTATAATTTGATTTTTAATACCTTTAATGCCGATTTTTCTTCCAATTAGAAGTGCGTTTTTGCAAGAGTAGCGAATAGTTGAATTTGGCGCCCCTTAAATTGGGCGCCTGCGTGCGGGGCATTCGCTGCATACCCGCCAGGAACGGCACTGAACGCGAATCACATACATATATGTTTTTTATTTAGCTTTAATTTAATTTACGTATTTTAAGGGATATTTTTAAACTAAATATGTGCATATGTTACAAAAAAGATTTGGAAGAAGTGAAAAGTTTTTCCAAGACTCGAAACAATTTCAATAAATTTTATTGATTTGGCAATTTTTTCTCAGTCAATGGCTTGTGCGCAAATGAAATAAACTGCAACGGATCGTTGCTAAACTTTATCCAAATTCATTTGAAATATTAATATGTTCTAGAGTAAAGTACTTTAAAATATAATTTTACTAAAAACTTTATTTAACCTTTTTTGTGGTCCCCAAGGTACTTAATTAGGATATTAAATTTTATCAAAATTGGTTAAGTCATTTTCAAGATATTTAGAAAAACTAAAAAAGTACCGAAATAAAGTACTAATGTTTGTGGACCGATATGTACCAAAAACTAATCAGCGCTTCATTTTGTTAAAATACTGGTAGGTTTTCAATTTCAATTCAATCGGTGCAACGGTGTGGAAAAATTCGTGGACGAAAAAAACGATAGCATACATAGTACATCCATCCATCCCCACGCACTTCCAAAAAAAATGGTACTTTTTGGCCTCTCGACGAGATCCAAGGTAATTTTTGGCAAAACCGTCACGTGCTAAAATTCAATCTAATTGAATACTTCAATTTGTGACCTTAATTGAGTCCATGGGTTCCGTAGTCTTTACCTGAGGACCCTTTGAAGTCGCGCTTGCCGCGAGAGCGATTACAATACTTTCCCCATGCTTCGCATTGGATAAAGTAAAAATAATTACCTATAGTCCAGGCAAATTAGATCGAAAAAAAGGCCGCGCTGGCCAATAAATATGCACAAGCTGGAAATAATTTTAATCCACTTTAGGCATCTCAAATAAGAGCTTGCGACGGTTTCTGGCTGGTGCTAAATTTTTGAGGGCCTAAAAACCACGAAAATTTTAGACTTTTTTTCTAATTTTTGCTTATAACTCGAAAACCATGCGTCCTACATTTTCACTCTTATCAAAATGAAAGAGCATCAATATTTCGCGTCGAATAAAGTACTTAAAAGTTAAAATCGGTTAAGCCGCTTAGCCACAATTAATTGTCATAAATAGGCAATTTTTTCCAACCTGGCGGAAAAGTGAATCTGACCAAAAACATAAATGTGAAAAAGGGGCCAAGTTCGGTACAAACGACGTTCGAGGTTGTCAGCTAAAAACCACGAAAATTTTGGACTTTTTTCAGATTTTTGCTTATAACTCGAAGATCAACAGAAAATTTTACTCTTACAAAAATAAAAAAAGGCACAAAATTTCAGCGTCGAATAACTTACTTAAAAGTTTACTCTTTATTTGGCTCAATATGTTGATGCGAACATCAGCTATTCTTCAAGATGAAGTACTTGAAATCGAAGTACAGAACCAAAATAACCGATACGCATTTGGAAAACAACTTGCGGTTTAGGCATCACACAAATTGAACCAGAAATTAAAATGCTAACAAAATCTTTGCAGCACCAGATGTTAAATTAAATAAATACTTCTTCACTTATACATGTATAATGTATTCTATATTTATTGTTTTTTGATTAATAGTTATTTTTTCCAATTCTTTGTAATAAGAGAAATAAATGTAGTAAATAACTTTTTTTCATATTTACAGACTAAAAAATTACAGGTCACAAGAAGGTGTCAATTAACTATAGGGTCATCCATATCTTTTTGACGATTTCAATCTTAAATAAAATCTGTTAAAAAACGCGGAAGAGAAACGGTGGCGAGGTCTATCGGTAGCGTAAAAGTGGAAATTTCGTTTTGTATAGGATTTCAGTACCATGGATCATTTCAAGAAGGAAGAACGTGGGTTCGCCGTAGAGTGCTATTTCTGTTGTGGTAAATCTGTGAAATGCGTGCAACGTTTTGCGATTCCACCTTGAGGACGTATTCCACAGCCTACAATAAGAGCACTCTACGGCGGACCCACGTTCTTCCCTTCTTGAAATGATCCATAGTCAATACCGTCTTCACCATAAGGGCACACGGGGCCCGTGCCCAGGGCCCCCATTCTCAGGGGGCCCCGAAGGACCGACAATTTCTCTCACACATTTATTCTCAAAACATTTTTGTCGGGCACATTACACTTGACACATTAAATACATATTTAAATAAAGTAAAAAATGTTCGGCAGCATACCAAGAAATTGATATTAAATTGAAAGTTTTTGCCGAGAGTAGCAGAATTTTTATATATTGAAGGAGACAATAAAAGAGTGTGTCTTCTGCTGGAATTATAAATTTTATTTATTTATAACGAGACTATAGTTTCGAGGGCTTTGCCCTCTTCATCAGTCTATTACAATGGATTCACAGGGATTAATTTATGAAACTATAGTCTCGTTATAAATAAATAAAATTTATAATTCCAGCAGAAGACACACTCTTTTATTGTCTCCTTCAAAGAAATTGATAGTCGATTTAGTTTTCTTTGTCAGTTAACAACAATCGAATCTGGTGAGTTGACCAAAAAATGCAAAGAATTTGCAGAATTTTATCATGAAGACATTAATGCAGATGAGCTCAAAACAGAATGTTTTCATTTAAGCCAATATTTAAAAAACATAGCAAAGCAATCAGCGGATTTAAATATCTCAACCTTACATAACCTAATAAAATCAGATAAATTGGAAGAAACTTTTCCAAACGTAGAAATTGCTACAAGAATATTCCTTTGCGTAATGGTTACCAATTGTAGTGGAGAGCGGTCATTTTCGCAGCTTAAGAGAATAAAAAATGAATTTCGAACAACAATGTTACAAGAACGACTGAGTAATTTGTCAATTATGTGCATAGAAAGTGATATCCTTCAAAAAATTGACTTTAAGGATATAATAGAAGATTTTGCTCAACAGAAATCCCAAAAGAAACCGTTATCGTAATAGTAACCAAAAAACCAGCAGCATTCTAATATCATTAATGACATATTATATCATACTGTATTTGATTACCTATAATAAATGGTCATACTTAGTAAAAAAATGTTATTATAATTCGCTTTTTTACTTTCCAAAAGGGCCCTAAATTCTTGTGTGCCCAAGGGCCCCAGCCTAGTTTAAGACGGCCCTGTCCATAGTACTGAAATCCTATACAAAACAAAATTTCCACTTTTACGCTACCGATAGAGCTCGCCACCGTTTCTCTTCCGCGTTTTTAACAGATTTTATTTAAGATTGAAATCGTCAAAAAGATATGGGTGACCCTATACTGCGGAATATATAAACGGAGGTTATAAAAAAGGTTGCACACCCTTGGTCTAAACTCTGGTTTCTATTTATTTAATTGATTGGTTAAAAAAGGTTGTCGATTGGATGAATGTATGAATGGGAATTTTGATATGATTTCTATTATACACCGTCAAATGGATTAATTGAATTATCGTTCTACATAGAACAAGGAATTTCAGCTCATATTTCCCTAACAGTTAACAGATATTATTATTAGCCAAAGTATCTCGTTATGCGAAACATTATCATAATATGGGTAAAATAAATCAAAAAATATCTTAAATCTTTTTAGCTTTAATATTATTATAAGCAAATGATGTTGATATTTCTTCCAAAGGCATTTTAGATAAAATAGAAGCAGAGAGAGGGCTGCGCTGTCAGCCCTTGGGCTTGTCAATGGCTGTTTAGCTCTGTTTATCTTAAGATGAATTATAGGCGAGGGTCTGCTTGCCTGTTTGGATGGAATTTCTTCTCCGATATTCTCCGATACCATATAATTATGGAAACGTGACTGTACCAACATAAACTGCTCTAAAAATGATCATCCAGCCTTTTAACGGGAGCTTAAGAAAGAATAATCGAAGAAAAAATTGTCCTTTCTCTAAATATATGGTCGAATATTATAAAGATTCTAAAAATGGATCTTATTGAAGTATTATAAAAATTTTGCGATTAATAAAAAATTAAATTAAATAATAATAATATTAATTCATTAAATAATAATTTTTTTCAGAGTTCACAATATTTAAGACTTTAATACAAAAGAAAATATATAAAACTACCGAACCAATGGTACTAAAAAAATTTACGTACTGGAGTATTAACTTCCTTCATCAGATTAATTAATCCAAGAAATTTTTAAATTAAGCGATACCTAAGGCAATTTTCAGATATATACTTTAGAAAAAGTAAGAATAAACTAACTTCTGCTGGCCAATAAATATGCACAATCTGGAAATAATTTTAATCAACCTTAGGCATCCCAAATAAGAGTTAAATGAGTTTGCGACGGTTTCTGACTGGTGCTAAGTTTTTGAGGTCCTAAAAACCACGAAAATTTTGGACTTTTTTTCATATTTTCGCTTATAACTTGAAAACCCTGCGTCCGATAAAAAATTTAACTCTTAACAAAATGAAAGAGCATTTAATTCAGCGTCATATAACTTACTTAAAAGTTAAAATTGGTTCAGCTGTTTAGCCACAATTGATCGTCAAAGATAGGCAATTTTTACCAACTTGACGGAAAAGTGAATTATGCTTATTAGGTGGTCACAAGAAACCACTCTTCGAATTTTGGTACTGACTCCCATAATATTAAAAAATTAGATAGGCAAAGTTTTATCTTAATTAGATAACGGTAACCCGGGCCGCAATGAGGTCGGATCATGTCCTGTCTTGGAAAATGCTGGATATCTTCAAATCTAAAAGTTTTAACAAAAAAGAGGCTTGAGTAAAATTTCAAGCCAATAAAGTTTTCTAGAAAATGAGACAAGAATCAAGTTTCTAGGATGAGTGGTTTTCATTTTATGAATGAAAAACTGCAATTTTTTGCTTTTTTGGTTATCGTTGTCCAATTAAGATGAAACTTTGCCAATATCATTTTTTAGCCAATTGACAACTATTATCGGGGCACCAGCACCGCAAAAATTCGAAGAGTGGTTTCTTGTAAACACCTAATGAGCATAATTCACTTTTCCACCAAGTTGGTAAAAATTGCCTATCTTTGACGATCGATTGTGGCTAAACACCTGAACCAATTTTAACGTCTAACTACTTTATTCGACGCGAAATTTTGTGCTTTTTACTTTAGCATACAGGGTATGGTCAAGTATTGTAATCGTGCATGAAAAAAGTGTTTTTTTCCTTCTTTTTTCGAAATATCTCAAAAACGGCTGAAACTATTTCGATTAAAAAAATTGAGCGAAACCACGGCATTTCGCTCTACAAAAAAGCTCTAATAAGTGAACATCGAAAAAATTATATTTTTCGAGATAATAATTGTTTTGTCAAAATGTCTGTTAGTTAGTTGGTTAGTCAGTCTGTGCGTTACCAAATTTTTGTGGACGAGCTAGCTCAAAAACTAGTGTGAATATCGAAACCAAATTTCACACGTAATTTTGGTCCATTGAGATTAAGAGCTGATTAGATTTTGGTGCATATCGACCCAAAATTAAGGGGGTGGAGGGGGGTTAAAAATTAAAAATCTAGGCCTGTGAGCAAGCTCAACCAAATTTTGTATACACAATCAGTGAGACCCCAGAAATCTAAAAATGCAAAAATTAACCTCCTAAAATGGGGGGGAGGGGTGTAGGTTCAAAAAAATGAAAATCTAGGCCCTTATATCAAACTCAACCAAATTTTGTATACATAATCAGTGGACCCCCAGAAGTCTAAAAAATTCAAAAATTAACCATCCAAAATGGGCGGGGGGTCAAAAAATGAAAATCTAGGCCCTTATATCAAACTCAACCGAATTTCGTATACATAATCAGTGGGACTCCAGAGGTCTAAAAATGCAAAAACTAATCCCCACCCTTACATTATTATAAATAATTTTATTAAATATTAAATATAAGTGAGGGGCAAGGTTGTATGGTAAAGTCAAGTGGATGGCCACATCAGAACACGTCAGCTTATTTAATTTATTTATAACGATACTATAGTTTCGAGGGCTTTAAAAATCTAGGTCGTTTGGGCAAACTCAACCAAATTTTGTATACATAATCAGTAGACCCACTGAAGTGTAAAAATGCAAAATCTAACCGCCCAAAATGGGGGGGGGGGTTCAAAAAATGAAAATCTTGGCCATTTATCAAACTAACCAAATTTTGTATACATAATCAGTGTTCCCCTAGAGTCTTTTTTTTTTATCGTGGGGAAATGCTTTTAGAGCACTTGGCAAAGGACTAACCCCCTCTAGGAGGGACTACCCAATAAAACCCCACACTTATCAACCTTCTCCCCCGGGAAACCGCCATAAAAGCATTACTCTCGGGGAGTCTAAAAATGCAAAAACTAACCCCCTCCCCTACAAGATTATAAATAATTTTATTAAATATTAATATAAGTGAGGGGCTAGGTTGTATGATAAAGTCAAGTGGATGACCACATCGGAACACGTCAGCTTATTTTATTTTAGAAAATTTTCTGTAGGACGCATGGCTTTCGAGTCATAAGTGAAAATCTCAATAAAATCAAAAAATTTCGTTATTTTTAGGCCCTCAAAAATTTATCACGAGTCCGAAACCGTCGCAAACTCATTTTGCACTTATTTGGGATGCTTAACATCAATTAAAATTTTTTCCAGCGTGTGTATATTAATTGGCTAGTGCGGCCTTTTGTCGGTCTAATTTGTCTGGGCTATTAATCAATATTTAAATATAATTTAAGACAAAAAAGGATTTTATTTCGATATATATAATTCACATACACATATATATTTATGTATGTGTGTGTGAATTAGCCCCCCGCCCAAGACAAAATCCTGGTTGTGCGACTGCAAGAAAAAGAACTACCTAATTCAAGATGCGGAGCGGGCTGATTGTGTTAAATTTGTCGTGTGGGGCGCCACTAGACAGACGGGGCCTTTGAATCTGTTGAAACATTCTTTAAAATTATATTTAATAAATATTAAAAAAATAAACTTGATGTGGCCATCCACATGACTTTACCATACGCCTGGCCCTCACACTTATATTTAATATTTAATAAAATCATTTATAATCATTTAGGGGTGTAGGGTCAAAAATGAAATTCTAGATATTTGGACCAAACTCAGCCAAATACCTAGATTTTCCATTTTTTGACCTTCCTCCCAATTTTGGGCAGTTAGTTTTATGGGGCTCTTATAGGACCGTTTTTTTAACCGACTTCAAAAAAGAAGGGGGTTCTCTATTCGACTGAATTTTTGTTTTGTTTTTTTTATTCCTATGTTACCTCATATCACCGCCAATTGTGAACCGATTTTGAAAAAAAAATTTGCATTGGGTTCAGCTTCCGATTGGTCCCATTTTTTTTCATAGATATTAGACCTTTTTTGTTAGGTTTGTTCAGGCCTAACTTCTTTGTTTATTAACCGATTTCGATGATTCTTTTTTTATTGGAAAGGGGGTATCTTAGGGATGGTGTCATATTAATTTGGTCAAGTTCTGATGATATGATCACTATTAATAACATCACTAAAAAGAGAAAAATGAAAATAATTTTTAAGAAAAAAATAAAACCGACTTCAAAAAATTAAATGCAACAAATAAAATACACTAAAAGGTATAAAATAATTACTATCTTATTTAGTTACAACTAAACGACGAAATATTAACATGAAATTACTTTTTGATGTCGGTACCAAACAAACTATACCTATAACCGAGCGTACCCTCCAAACGTACTAAGTAAGATCCGTCGAGTGCGATTCATAAAAGGTATATGTTTGGCACCGACTTCAAAAAGTAATTTCATGTTAATATTTCGTCGTTTAGTTGTAACTCAAATAAGATAATAATTATTTTATACCTTTTAGTGGATTTTATTTGTTGCATTTAATTTTTTGAAGTCGGTTTTTTTTTTTTTTAAAGATGAGTTTGATAATTTGATAATTTTAGCTTTTAGAGCCCCCCCCCCCCCACCGTTAATTATTTGTTCGATTTCATTCAAAATTTAATCAGATCTTAATACAAAGATTCTAGACTTTTTTAATATTCTTACTAGTTTTTAAACTAGGGGGTATACAAAATTTGGTAAGGTACTAATAGATATTTTGACAAAATAATTAATATCTCGTAAAATATCATTATTTCGATGTTCTCACGTTAGATCTATATTTTTTTTAATCAAAAATAGTTCTATCCGTTTTTGAGATATTTCGAAAAAACGAAGCAAAAAAAACTGTTTTTTCATGCTCGATTACAATACTCTGTATGGTAAAGTAAAAACAAATAAAGAAGGACAGACGAAGCAAGAAAAGAGATTTATTAATATAACCTTATAGACTTATTTAATGAATAGGCTACTGCAGTAGCAACTTATATTTTATTTATCTATAGAGTTAAATCAAAACATCATTCAAAATCTAACCTCTAAGGAAAGGAGGGCAGCACTGTTACAAGAGCGCCTTTATTATTCTATTATTTTTCTCTAGGATGATAAATCAGTTGCATAAATTGCAGGCGTTGGGACAATTTTATTTCTCATAGCGCACAGTATAATATTTATATAGGAAATTATGTAATTCATCTTGAAGAGGGTACCGAATTTCAATAATGTACATAGTTTAAATTAGATTCTGAGATATGGACTTTAGAAAATGGCTAATTTTATTAGCAGTGACTGACTGAAAGGCCATCAAAACTCTATAGGGTTCTAATCATTCCAGCATCATGATCATCAATTTCTCAGACACGAAAAAAGGAAAAATTCCCAAAAACCAAAATTTAACTGTCTAGACTTTATCCTTATAGTAGCTATCCTTCAGAATTTGTACATATTTTTAGCTATTACAAGGAGCTAGAACTTGATAGTGATCCTTCCACCCCGTTTTGTGGTTATTTTTTTTAAACAAAAATATCAAAATTACACCCTCAAAATTTTGCTTCTAATGAATTTGCCTTGGAGTAAACAGTTTAGAGGTGACTGTGGGTCAGTGGTTAGAGTGTCGGGTCGCTGACTCGGAGATCGCTGGCTCCGAGACCGAGTCTCGGCAGCTAGATATTTGCAGTCGCCTCCTCTTGGGAAAGTAATGGCAACCTACCAAGAGTATAATTGCCTAGTCACCTCTTCACTTAGCCGTTCGGAACCTGCGTCTAAAAAGTAGGTCCGTCCTCATATACCTTCTGTGTAAACAACAATATAAACGCACTCAGCATAGGTATATGTGGAGAGGCGCTGACAGCCGTTTCGTGTATGGCACTCGAAGAAGAAGAAGAAGAAACAGTTTAGGAGCTATATACGTAATAATAAGGTATTTTTGACATCTTCAGGGGTCGATTAGCCCCTAAAAACGACTCGATTTGGCGAGTAAGAATTTGACTTTCGGAGTGTGTGCTGGTCACACTACAGATGGATATGTTTTTTGGAATCCAAAATCGTCTTCCAAAATGGTTAGTAGCCCTTAGACTATAAGTTATAGACACCAAAATTATAATAGCTAAAAATTCTGTGTGATAGCTACTATTATAAGGATAAAGTCTACTTACAGAGTTTCAAATTTTTTGAAACATTGCTTTGGCCGGAATAAAAAATTGATCGTTAATGGCAAAAACCTCATGATATTTAGACGGGAAACTTACATATGTATTTATTTATTAAATCATGCTAATCTATAAATTATTTTTTTTATTTTTGAAAAAGGAAAAAGAAAATTAAACACCTATAGTATTACTTAAAAAATAACAATTGCTTTAAAAAACTAACGTTTAAAATAGTAAATTTATAAAAAAAATTCTTAATATTCTAAACCAGGTTAAAAAGATTATGTTTTATTATTATACTTACAATAAATTGATTTGAAGATTTATTAATCACTAGGTAGGTAAGTGATGACTGATGATGAGGATATAGTCATTCACAAAGTTAATTATTTTTCAATATTTGCTATTTGTGATATATAGTTTTTAATAATAAAGTGGCGAAATATGGGGTATAAATTTATTATGTGATCACAAATGAGATAAATATAAATAAAATCATGTTAACTGATGCATTATTAAAACGAGAAGGCGCTGCTGTTGCGCCCACATCTGCATTGTCGACCTTTTACAACAATACTAATTCAAATTTGAATAGAAAAAAAATCAGATTGGTCTGAAAAATGTGTTCTTTAATAAAGGGAAATCAAAATGAAAATAAACAAGAATAAAAACCAAGGTCCTAGTATGTACAAAAAAGAACAAACGAGACAGGAATGCATCAAAATTAACCAAGAAAACCTAGAAGGAGTTAAGGAATTCCGCTACCTAGGAAGTAAAATAACATGGGATGGGAGGAGCGAAAACGAAATTAAATCAAGAATTGCCCAAGCAAAAATGGGGTTTAATTCAAAACAAAAACTACTATGCTCCTCCTCAATCAGCTTAGAAAACAGGAAGTTGCTATTGAAGACATATGTATGGAGCATAGCCATGTACGGGTGTGAAACCTGGACAATTGGAAAAGCGGAGAGAAAGAGATTGGAGGCTTTCGAAATGTGGTGCTACAGAAGAATGATGAATATCAATTGGATGGATAAAATTACAAATGAAGAAGTTCTTAGAAGAATCGGAGAAAAAGAACCTTGTGGAGGAGTCTGAGGAAGAGAAGAGGTCAGATGATGGGGCACACACTGAGACATGGGGGACTGCTTAGGGATATCTTGGAGGGGGAGGTGGGAAAGAAAAGGGGAAGGGGAAGACCCAGATTAGAATATTTCAACCAAATAATTGGGGATATGGGATGCCAGACATTTAGAGAGGTCAAACAGCTGGCGGGGGACAGAGTCGAGTGGAGACGGATTGTTGCATCAAACCAGTCTTAGGACTGTATACTCGATGATGATGATGATGGAATAAAGGGAACCTTCCTTATAACTAGAGACCAGATTCCTATGCAATTGCATATTTTGTTTGCGGCCAAATATGACCCAGGGGATCAATTATCTATCCAAATCATGGATCTAGGATACTGTGGGTTAAATTTTATACTGCATATTTTTGCATATATTAGAGTAATATTGCATAAAATTGCATATTTGAAGGATTTTTTGTCAAATTTGCCTATTTCGCGCCAAATACAGATTTTTTAAAAGTAAATTTTCGAAGAAAAAATGAAAAAATATATATAAGTTCCTTTAAATTTGCCCCCATTACATCTGATGATGTGGAGCGCTCCCTTTTCATTGTGTAAATCTATTTTAAGTGACCGTAGACCGAGGGGTGAACCGCGATTGGAATTAGGTGTGCACGTCTTTGGAATTATGTGGAATTATTTTGGAATTCATTAGAAAATGTCCTTTCATCTATTGTCTTCTACTTGGAAATGAAAGTGGAAGTAGAGGTAGGTGTACACGATATTAGGTCGCGGTTCACCCTCGACGTAGACATAATAACCTGAAGATAATTTAGAATAATACTTGTAGACATAAATTATTCACAATTATAATCAAATTTTAATTATTTTTGAGATCCTTTGTTAATTATTTCTTTATCATTATTATTTTTTTTATGGTCTTTGGTAACTATAGCCCATTTTGACCATTGAGTGTTCATGTGTGTGTGTGTGTGTGTGTGTGTGTGTGTGTGTGAAAATTAGTGTATAGCCGGACAAATATTTGCATTATTTTATTAGTTTATTATTTTTTATTCAAGAGCACTTATTATTTCTCTGAGTTTGTAGATTTTTTAATATTTATATTAAATATAATGAGAATTTTGTGAAATTTTTTACTCAATAAAAGTACATATTTGACTCTTAGGCCTGATGTCTGCAAAGTAAATGCTTTTTACCACTAACACAGGGTAGATAGTAAATGGAGGGATTGCGATGGCCAATCAGATGCCAGGTACTGACATTTCCTGGCATCTGATTGGCCATCCCAGTCCCTCCATTTACCATCTACACTGTGTTAGTGGTAAAAGCATTTACTTTGCGACATACAACCGGCCATTAGTGTCTATAGCTTACTTTATCATTTTATTTCTTTCATAGCATTCCTTCAAATATATAGTATATTTGTCTTCAATTTTAATTTTTTAGTGCATAAAAAAATTTATTTTGCCAATTTTTACTGCATATATTTCCATATTTCAACGTATTCTGCATGTTACTTGCATATTTCCCAGCCTTTTTAAGCTAGTTGTTCCGCCAAATGCGTTTTCTTAGGATTTTTTTGAAATTTATAGAGATTATTATTTAAATACTTCTGCATCGATTGGTGGCAAAACGAAATTTATGAACAATACAGTTCCGGAGATATTAAATTTCAAAAATCGAGTTTTTCAGGCTGTTTAACATTGCACTATACGGGATATCGGAAAATTTACATACATATTTAATTATAATTAAGAAACCCTTCTTACCATTTTTATAAAAAAACTAAACCAACATTAAACAATAACCAATAGATATTTTAAGACAATTTTGATTCATAGTTACAACACAGTTTCTGAGATAATAAGGAATAAATAATGAAAAATGTATAAAAAAAATTTAGACTAAAAACAATTTGGCAACAGCGCATTTATTTAACCAGCAAAAGATGCATGCGCTAGATTTTTCAAAATTATAATTTCCATAAGGTGTAACGTAGGCGTTGATTACATTTGTTAAAAAATAACAAAACGATTTTTATAGAAATTTAAAATGTATTTTATCTGTCATTTTAATATAAAAATTTTCAATCTCTTACAATGGTGCCAAATTTGTCAAACGAGCACGGGATTGGCTAGAATTGGTACATAAACAGCAAAAAGTTTTGGGCTTATGAACTATGAAACCTTATTGCCTGTTCTATATACTCTAGCATTAACTTTTTGCTAGTATTGTCCCGAAACAACTACCTTAACTGCATATTTTGGCAGTTTTTACTGCATAAAAATCTTGTCTCTACTTATAACTAATGTCCACTTTTAAAATCGAAAAATACTATTTAATTTTTTCAGATATGATTCTGAAAATCGAGTTCTATCTTGCAAATTATATTGATCTGAATAATTTTATATATGTATTACTTGAAGGAGACAATAAAAGAGTAAAATCTTCTGCTGGAATTATAAATTTTATTTATTTATAACGAGACTATAGTTTCGAAGGCTTTGTCCTCTTCATCAGTCTATTACAATGGTTTCATAAATGAATTCCTGTGAAACCATTGTAATAGATTTATGAAGAGGGCAAAGCACTCGAAACTATAGTCTCGTTATAAATAAATAAAATTTATAATTCCAGCAGAAGACACGCTCTTTATTGTCTCCTTCAATATATAAAAATTCTGCTACTCTCGGCAAAAAACTTTCAATTTTATGTATTACTTAGTAGTGTCCCAAAAAAATTAATTTTTTTTTTAATGCAGAGCCTCTATTTTTTTTCTATTTGACCTCAAAAACTCAAATAATAAATATTATTGCGACTGGATAATGATAACCGACTTGATGGCAAATATACGATAATGAAAATTTGTATTGAGTAAATATAGAAGGATTCTAGAACTCAATCTTTTATTTGGTAAATAAAACACGAATATGTCTAAATCATATACTTATTTAATATTTTGAAAACATTATTCTTTAATAACAAATTTAAATTTAGGGAACGAAGAAAAGTTTATTTTTATTATAGACAAAAGGATCAGCCGGGCTCGAACCTGGATCTTTGCATGTGTACTGCAATGCTTTGTCATAAGAGTTTTTAACTCATATATCCACTAAGCTACTGATCCCTGAACCCAAACTAATATCTCCTGTCTATATAGAATTGTGGAATTTCTTTTTAATCCTCTCCTCGTTCATTTTTCGCAGCCTAGTGCCTGATTCATTAATTAAACAATTAAATATTCCAGCGCCTCCCAATCGATCGCAGACCCTAAAGATCGAAAATAATTTTCTCTTCACCCGGGGCGCGACCACAACGAGGCCGTGTAAAGACAATTAATAACAAATTTAAATTTAGGGAAAGAAGAAAAGTTTATTTTTATTATATACAGGATCAGCCGGGGTTCGCGCCCCGGGTGAAGAGAAAATTATTTTCGATCTTTGGGGTCTGCGATCGACTGGGAGGCGCTGGAATATTTAATTGTTTAATTATTCTTTAATATTGAGAAATGAATTTAATTTTATTTAGGAACGAATCTAAGATCTTAGTAGAAATATGTTTACATTGCATATCATTCTTATATATGTTGCATATCGGAGAAAGATATTCGTCTTAAGGATTTGGCTAACGGGGGCCCTGGCAAGCTATTTAGCGCTTAGGTTCGATTCCTGAGGGGACGAAACCCTCTGATATGCAATGTAAAATTATTTCTACTAAAATCTTAGATTCGTTCCTAAATAAAATTAAATTGATTTCTCAATATTATAATGGTTATTTACCTAACCTGGGTTGATTTTTGAGAAAATTCCATCTTTCTTCAAAAAAAGAAGAAATTCAAAAAAAAAAGATACTTAAATCTTTACATTAATTATTGGTGTTTTTTTTTTTTTAATTTATCCAAATATTTCGGAAATTTTGTACAATATTCCTTCTTCAGTGGACCTTTTTTGTGAAAATACAATATTAAAATGTTAGGTATGGTTAGACATTAAATTAAGTTAAAGAATTTTTTAAATATATTATATGTTGTGATGTTTGTTATACATAATATATACTCACCCAAAAAATCACCGTATTTGCTCAATCTTCAAAAAATTTGAACACAGGGCCACAGAGACATTTCATTTTGTCATTTTTAACATCTGCCCTCCAAAAAACTTCTACCAATTAACAATTGTTCTGTTAAAGCATCGAAACAAAGAAATTTAATATAAATAATGGTAGAGTTTTTTGAGGGCAGAATTAAAAATGACAAAATGAAATGTCTCTGTGGCCATGTGTTCAAATTTTTGAAGATTGAGCAAATACGGTGATTTTTTGGGTGAGGTAATATATAACAAACATCACAACATATAATATATTTAAAAAAATTCTTTAACTTAATTTAATGTCTAACCATACCTAACATTTTATTATTGTATTTGCACAAAAAGGTCCACTGAAGAAGGAATATTGTACAAAATTTCCGAAATATTTGGATAAATTAAAAAAAACACCATTTAAAATTAAATAACTGCTGAAAAATAAGCCTTTAATTTAACACCTTTAAATTTTCTTTTCAAAGTTTGCTTTTACAGTCAAGATAAATGTTCTGATGTTCTTATTTACGCAACGCCATCCATTGAGCATGGTGCATGGCACCTGGAGGTCGAATTTAAATTTTCTCTCTGTGTCTCCGCCTAAAAATGTAACAGAAAGCTCAACATCAACTCTCGATAGTCATCTCTGACAATTTCTTTGGTCAGTTCATTTCGGTAAAACCAAGCAAATTGTCAATTTCTGAAACAGTCAGGCACGATGGAAGCTTTTCTCTCTATAGCATTGTATTTTATCAAGATCGGAACTTTTTAAGGGCTTCTAGTCACTTCAAACACGATTGAAAAATTAATGTGTGAATATTTTATTTGAATATTCGTTTTAAATATGAGGTCGTGAAAAAAATAGTATATTCACCTCAAGAGAGAATGCTATTTATCACTGTGTACTTTGTAGCCCCTGGCTACAAATTGCACACTTGAGAAAAATAATGAATTTCACCTCAAGAGAGAATAAAGATAAGAGTAGATAAATATTTTATTTAATATGGATTTACTATGAGTTAAGGATACTGGGGTTGGAGTCTAGACTCGGCACGGAGAGGACGTTCCCCCTCCCTTCTGATCTAATTGTGAAGTGTTCTGTAGAGGAGCGACAGTTTGGTGAGTCTACTGATTTTGTATTACAATTATCAAATATATAAGGAAATAATATGGAAGAAGGTCGATTATTATCAATTCTTTCAAATTGGAAGGAAGAAATAATGAATGATCTTGCCAGAAAATTCGAGTCGTTAGAACAAACTATTACATCTAGATTTGAGATCCGACTATCAGCGGTTGAAAACAAAGTAAACAACTTGGAAATGGAAATAAAAACTAAAAATGTACTTCTACACGGCTTGATAGAAAGTGAAAAAAATGTCTATGATCTAGAAACTATAACAACTAGCTTCATAAAAGATAAAGTATACGATGAATTTGCTTTAAAGGATGTTAATTACATGAAGCGAATAGGCAAGCTCCAAACAGGTAAAATTAGACCTATTATAATTTCACTCGTCTCTCGACGTGTCAGGGACATACTAATAAAAAATAGCACCAACCTAAAAAATAGTCAACATTATATTTCTGAAGATTTCCCAAAAAATGTACAAGAAATTAGAAAAAAATTGATTCCTGACATGATCAAGGCCAGGAGAGCCGGTAAATACGCAATAATTAGATATGATAAACTAATAATAAAAGATAAACTAATAATTAAAGAATCTCACAAAAAAATAGATAAAACTACCACTAATAAACCAACTACAAACTCTGAAAAAAGACCTCTGTTATTGTCACCAACAGAAGAAAGAGATCAAGATAAAAACCAAAATGTGGAAAAAAAAGAAAATTGATACCACCAAAACAACAAAAAGTTCTACAAACGAAATTTTCATTCCTAAAAAAAAGCGAATCACTTGGCAATATTAACGCAAAATCTACAGAATAAAATTACTGGCATAGGCCCTCAAATATACTAAAAGAAAACTCCACTCATCGCCCAGTAAGCCTGGTCCGCTCGGGTGATTTAGACCAAAACCTCCTAAACATGAATATCAATCCTAAAATCAATCCTAAAAATAGTCCTAAAAATATCAATCCTAAAAATATCAATCCTAAAAATAACAATAAAAATTTCAAAAATGTAAAATATCATAAAAATACAATAGAAAATAATTATGATTGTTCTTTAAATAAAAGCGAAAGTGAGTCGGGTGATTCTATTTATGGCGAGATTTCTACTGAAAGTAAAAATAAATATATGAATTACAGAATTAATGATAAAAATGCAGAAACTAAAGATATAAATGAAAATAAAAAGATAAAATTTAATCTCATTAAAAACAGAAATAAAATACATAAAAACAAAAATACAGCAAATTTTATTAAAATCGGGACATTGAACGTTCGAACCTTAAAAGATGAAGAAAGAATTCTGGAATTAGAAAATGCTATGAATGAATCAAAAATTGATATCCTCGGTCTGGCTGAAACAAGAAGATTAGATGAAAAAATAATCAAACTAAAAAGTGGTTATACATTATGTCATAAAGGAACAACTCCAGGACAACGAGGAGTAGGATTTTTGATAAAGTCAAACATGACAGATAAAATTAGAGAATTCAGAGGAATATCTGACAGAATCGCAACACTAAAAATTGAATATAAAAAGAAACATTTTCTGAATTTAATTCAGATCTATGCACCTACTGCCGATTCAAATGAGGAAATAAGTGAAGAATTTTACAATTCACTACTTGAAACTATAAATAATAACCCTCATAAAAACGATAACCAGCTAATTATTATGGGCGACTTCAACTCTCAAATCGGCCAAAGAGAAAGTAATGAAGAAAGAATTATGGGGCCTTACAGCTTTGGAAAAAGAAATGATAGAGGAAAAAGACTTGTTAACTTTTGCCAAGAAAACAATCTAAAAATAGTTAATAGTTATTATAAAAAGAGAAAAGGTATGAAATGGACATGGTCACATCCTAACGGCTATCACAAATCTGAAATTGATTATATCATCACCCCTTATCTTAATATAGTAAACAAATTTAAAATCTTAAATAGATTTCCTTTTACACTGATCATAGACTTTTATATGCAGAAATATCCTTATATTCATTATGTAAAAGACCTCGCCCTGAATGGAACCGAAAAGTTACTACGAATTTCTCAAGAATAAATAGCGATACAACAAACTTAATTAAAGACCAAGTAAAAATTTTAAATCTGAATAATAATCTTTATAATATTCAAAAACAATACAATGAGATAGAATCAATCTTAAAAACAATACAAGATTTATCTACAGAAGCAACTACCAATGAACCAATACTATCTAATGAAACAAAAAATTTAATTAAAATAAGAAACAAAATGAAAGAAAAGAGGAATTCTTCCATAAATAAAATTGAACATAATTTATTATGCAAACACGTAAAATACAAAATCAGGACAGACTTAAAAAATTACAATGATAAAATTATTAAAAAGTTTATTGACCCACACATTTCTATTAAAAAAATTAAAAAAGAAATATTTTCACAAAAATGTATAATTCCGAATATTAAAGACAAAAATAATGTTATCCAATATAATCAATCTAACATTCTAAAAATAATAACTGAATTTTATAAAAACTTATATACATCTATTAATAACGATAACCCACTAGACCTTGATTTAACAAATCAAATAAAAGAAGATATCCCAGAAATTCTAGAATCTGAAATTTCAACGATAATTAATAAACTTAAACCTAACAAATCTTCTGGAGGAGATGGCATCAAAAATGAAACTATGAAATATGCTCATGATATTATAGCCAGGCCACTTACTTTGTTGTTTAACAAAATAATGCAATCCAAAATAATACCAATCCAATGGAAACAATCAGATATTATTATTATGTACAAAAAAGGTGATCGCAAAGACATCAATAACTACAGACCTATCACATTATCCTCTAATATAGGTAAAATTTTCATGAAAGTAATAGAAAAAAGACTAAAAACTATAATGACCTTCAACCAACCAACAGAACAGGCAGGCTTTAAGTCCGGGTACTCAACGTGTGACCATCTTCAAGCCATCAACCAACTAATTGAGAAATCTTGCGAATATCAAATTGAAGTCTTCCTTGCTTTTCTCGATTACAAGAAGGCATTCGACTCCATCGAACACAACTACATTTTAAAATCCATGCTTTCACAAGGATTCAACACGGAATACGTTTCTTTAATAAAAGAAATATATAATAACTCTGAATCCAGAATAATATTAGAAAAAAATGGACCTTACTTCCCAATTAATCGAGGTGTGAAACAGGGCGACCCTCTATCACCAGCACTGTTTAACTGCGCCCTAGAAGACTTATTCAGGAATTTAAATTGGTCAAATAAGGGTATCAAAATAAATGGAAGATATCTAAATAATTTGAGGTTCGCAGATGATCTCGTCTTAATAGCAGGTTCTAAAATAGAATTAACAGAAATGATTAACGAAATAAACACTGAAGGTAAAAAATATGGTCTGGAAATAAATTATAGTAAATCTACATTTATGGCCTCCAGAACTCAAACAAACATAAAATTAAAGGACAACAAATCTTATATAGAATACAATCCAACAGTAACATATTTAGGACAGATAATAAGTTTCAAAGATAAAATGAACAAAGAAATAACAAGAAGAATTAATTTGGGATGGAACAAATACTGGTCACTAAAATTCATTTTAAAAAATGTAAATATTGATTTAATTTCAAAAATAAAAATATTTAAGCAATGCGTTATTCCTGTTATGTTATATGGTGCTCAGACTTGGACATTAACAGAAAAGACAATTAACAAATTAGAAACAACTCAAAGAGCCATGTTAAGAAGCATCTTATACATAAAAAGAAAAGATAAAATAAAAAACGAATACATTTACAAAAAAACGCAGATAAAAAATATTAAAAATACAATTTTAAAACTAAAATGGAACTGGGCAGGCCATATAATAAGACTCAAAGATGAAAGATGGACCAAAATACTAACGGAATGGTGGCCTATAGAACGAAAAAGGAAAAGAGGAAGACAATTCAAAAGGTGGAACGACGAGTTCAAGAAAATAGCGGGCAATGAGTGGACTAGAATCGCCAAAAGAAGAACAGAATGGAAGAAATTAGGAGAGGCCTATGCCCAAACTGGGCCTGGTACAACCTAAATTATATTATTTATTTTATTGTAAATACTTATATATATATAAAAAAAAAAAAAAAATGTAATCAGTACCTATAACTTATACACAAATCATGTATCTTTTAAAGGCTTAAATAAATAAATAAATAAAAAAGGATACTGGGTCACTTATTTCACATTAAAATTAAAAAATTTATATCTTTTAATTTTTTAATTTTAATGTGAAATAAGTGACCCAGTATCCTTAACTCATAGTAAATCCATATTAAATAAAATATTTATTTACTCTTATCTTTATTAAAGATGTTTCACCTTGCACCAACACCACAATCTCTACTGATTATCAAGAGAGAATGCTATTTATCCCTGTGTACTTTGTAGCCATCTGGCTACAAATTGCACCTTGAGAAAAATAATGAATTTCTCTCCCTTGATGTATAATATACTATTTTACATACCTAATGTTTAATGATTATAACTTTCGAACCATATTTTCATTTTTAGATTATATGTGTAAGCAGTGTCGTTTAATTTTCACCGATTCACAAGATATGTGTGTTTTTAAAGATCTATATTCAGAGGTGTGATGTGCCCAGCTTTTTCCTTGCAAAAAAAATAAATAAATAATAATTGTAAATATTTCCTTCATCCGAAAAAAATGTTAAAATCATAAAAAATAAATAAATGTAAATAAAAAAATAACCCCGAATGTCATCCTAGGCAATGTGGGTTAAATGAAATACATCAATACTAGATCCCAAAATGTTAGAGGATCTAATGAAAAATCATATGTATCTATATAAATATTTGGCTGAATAAACTAACATTTAAAAAAAAAAAAAAGTGTGATGTGTGAAATATCTTGTGAATTGGTGAAAATTAAACGACACCGCTTACACATATAGTCTAAAAATGAAAATATGACCGAATTAATTTTATTGGTGCTAAAGTTATAATCTTTAAACATTTAGATAAAGTAAGTGACCCAAAAGTGGACATACCCTTTAAAACATTTGTGTTTAAAATAAGGGCAAATAGGCCTCAAATTCTTTATGTTATGATGGCCACTCTTTACAATACTGTTCAGAACGTGATGGAATTGCAACAGACAGAATTTGGTGACTATTTCCCTTATTTTAAACACAAATGTTTTAAAAGGTATGTCCACTTTTGGGTCACTTACTTTATGTAAAAATATACTAATAATAAGTCCAATTTCCACTTGATGATTACATATATCTCCCACAAATATGAATATTAACAAATAATAATTGATGTATCTTTTTGATGAAGGCAAATTTTTATATGTAATTTTGTTCTCAAGCAGGCACTGAAGATGATGTCTATAAAATGTCAACGAAATAGTAATCCATGGACTGTCTGTCAATTAATGATTTTTTTTATAAATTTTATTAAACCAATTATTTTACATGAATTTATGCATACATTGTTTTTGAGCTTCGACTCCGGAGATTACTTCTCCACCATCGACTGTCCTTAATCATCTTTTGAGTCCTTGTTTTTAATAAGAGGAAAAAACTAATTAAATAAAAAAACCTCTTTTCCGATAATTATTTCAATTCCAATTCATCATCTCGGGAATCCAATGATTTATTAAACTTAACAATATAAGTGTTAAATAAAAACAAAAGCTTCTCTTTCAGCAAGTTTTAATTCAAATGGTGGTTTGAATTAATCCAAATATAAGATTGGAGTAATTTTTGGAGACGGACTGATAAGTCAATTAAGTGGATATCGATGAGGCAGTCCAAAAAAAGAAGATAGTTTCCACTATCTTTTTATTTATAAAACAATTACTACATTATAATTCTGTTGGGAATGAAATACAATATATTATTGTTACTGCCACTGAAAGAGGAGACAGAGGGAAATGTCGCATTGGATTTCTTTCACTGACTTTTCAAAACCCTGAAGAAGGAGGGAATAGCTTCCGAAACGTCGGTTTTATGAATAAAAAGATAGTGTAAATTATCTTCTTCCTTTTCTGGACCGCCTCATCGATATCCACTTAATCCAAATATTTCGGAAACTTTACAGTATTAGTTCTTTAGTTTCCGAAATATTTGTTTTAATTTAAACCACCTGAAATGGATATGTGAGGTTTTAATTTCTATTTAAAGATTTTTTTTTAAATATAATACTTTTTCCTTTTATTTATTTATTTATATGAAAGGAATAAAAAATTTAGTTTTTGAATGAATAAAAAAATAAAATAAACTGCAACGGATAGTTGCTAAACTTTATCCAAATTCATTTGAAATATTAATATGTTTGTTCCTTTATTATTAATCAGATATCACTTGCAATTTGTAGTTCATATTGAAATTAATTCAAAAATAATTCTCATTTAAGAGTCGAGGAATAACCATTCTACATTGGATTTTTGACGTTTCGGTTTTTATTGGTAACCATTGCTGCAGACATAGAGGAATCGACTTAAAATCAAAAATAGCGATTGATTCTCATCTAATACTTGAGGAATAACAATTTCTACATTAGGTTTTTGACGTTTCGATTATTATTGGTAACCATTGCTGAAGACATGGAGGAATCGACTTAAAATCAAACATAACGACCAATTCTTATCTAATACTAGAGGAATAACCTTATTGCATTCCATTTTTGATGTTTTGACTATTAATGGAAACCTCTACTGAAAATGTAGAAGAATTGACTTAAAATCAAAAAGACTAAATTCTTTTATGGCAAACAACTCAAGCTTGAGTTGTTTACCAAAAAGAATTTAGTCTTTTTGATTTTAAGTCGATTCTTCTACATTTTCAGTAGAGGTTTCCATTAATAGTCAAAACATCAAAAATGGAATGCAATAAGGTTATTCCTCTAGTATTAGATAAGAATTGATCGTTATTTTTGATTTTAAGTCGATTCCTCCATGTCTTCAGCAATGGTTACCAATAATAATCGAAACGTCAAAAACCTAATGTAGAATTGTTATTCCTCAAGTATTAGATGAGAATCAATCGCTATTTTTGATTTTAAGTCGATTCCTCTATGTCTTCAGCAATGGTTACCAATAAAAACCGAAACGTCAAAAATCCAATATAGAATGATTATTCCTCAAGTACTAGATGAGAATCAATCGCTA
The DNA here is from genome assembly GCA_024734495.1 of Forficula auricularia. Lineage (NCBI taxonomy): Eukaryota > Metazoa > Arthropoda > Insecta > Dermaptera > Forficulidae > Forficula > Forficula auricularia. The sequence goes on from JALMQS010000099.1 coordinate 72,274,480, forward strand.
TTTTTGGTTTAAAGTCGATTTCTCTATGTCTTCAGCAATGGTTACTAATAAAAACCGAAACGTCAAAAATCCAATATAGAATGATTATTCCTCAAGTACTAGATGAGAATCAATCGCTATTTTTGGTTTAAAGTCGATTTCTCTATGTCTTCAGCAATGGTTACTAATAAAAACCGAAACGTCAAAAATCCAATATAGAATGATTATTCCTCAAGTACTAGATGAGAATCAATCGCTATTTTTGGTTTAAAATCGATTTCTCTGTCTTCAGCAAAGGTAACGGATAAGAAAACAACGCAGTTGCTATGGTTACTCATAAAAATTCCTCCCAAATTGTTAGCATTTCACATAGAGAAGCCTATCCATTCTTACTTAAGCAAGGCTAAATGAGCTATATTAAAACTTTCAAATGAATAAATTTTAAAGAATTTAAAAAATTAAAAAGTACCATCTTACTCTAGAGTAAAGTACTTTAAAATATAATTTTACTAAAAACTTTATTTAACCTTTTTTGTGGTCCCCAAGGTACTTAATTAGGATATTAAATTTCATCAAAATTGGTTAAGTCATTTTCAAGATATTTAGAAAAAACTAAAAAAGTACCGAAATAAAGTACTAATGTTTGTGGGCCGATATGTACCAAAAACTAATCAGCGCTTCATTTTGTTAAACTAATGGTAGGTTTTCAATTTCATTTCAATCGGTGCAACGGTGTGGAAAAATCGTGGGCCAAAAAAGCGATAACATCCATACATACATACATCCATCCATACATCCATCCATACGCACGCACTAAATGAAAAAATCGCACTTTTTGGCCTCTCGACGAGACCCCATGTAATCTTTGGCAAAACCGTCACGTGCTAAAATTCAACCTAATTGAATACTACAATTTGTGACTTTAATTGAGTCCATGGGTTCCGTAGTCTTTACCTGAGGACCCTTTGAAGCCACGCTTGCCCCGAGAGCGATTACAATACTTTACCCATGCTTTGCATTGGATAAAGTAAAAATTACATTCTTCTTAGTGTGTCGGGGACGCCAATCCAAAGATCAAATTTGTGATTCTGGACTTCAGTGTCTCACGAATGGTATTTAATGAAGAATAAAAAAAAAATGGATATTTTGCCTGATCTTTGAGCCTGTCTATAGATAAATACAGATAGATATTTCATTTACAGCTCATATGAGAATGGCCTGCTGAGTCATTTTCTTCTTAAAAGAAAAATAATATAATATTTATTTAAATATATTTATTTCAATCCGATTTAGAATAGCCCAGCCAAACCGATTCAAAGTACACATATTATAAATATATAATTTATTTATTCATTCAATTATTTTATTTATTTATTTATTTAATATAAATATTTTATTCTTTCTTATGGTAATTGTTCATGATCATCGCAGACGATTTGAATTAAAAATTGCTGAAATAGAAGCTTTTGTTTTTATTTAACACCTATAAGAATCCTCAGCACCACTAATTATATTATAATACTATCCAGATGGTGTTCTGATTTACAGTGGGTGCCCAAATTATTATACTCAATTGATTTTTATCAAGTAAATTTATTTTATATTCAAACTTTTCAAAAAATCTAGTAGTAATCTAGTCTAATATCCCTTTTGGATTGGCGTGGCAACTCGCCAGACCTCAACCCGATCGAAAATGTATGGACAGCCCTAAAAAAAGAAATTTCCAAAGGAAAAATAATTACTAACAAAAGGGACTTGATAGAAAATATTATTAAAGCATGGCACAATACACCTGCATTTGAAAAAATAGCCAAAAAATGCATACAAAATGTGATTGATCGAAAGGGAGGATTCACTAAATATTGAAATTGTATTTGTATTGTCCTAAGCTAATAAACCTATAAAGATTTTTTTTTCTTCTTATTTTTAAACCTATAGGTTTGTTTCTTCCAGAACGTCATACCATCTCTTCTTGGGACGACCTCTACTTCTTATTCCGGCCAAGCCGGTTTGTCATCACTTTCTTTACCAGTCGGTCTTCTGGCATTCTTCTCACATGCGCATACCATTCCGCTCTTCTTCTTTTAACCCATTCGCCCACCTTTTTCTCTAATATCTTCACTCTTCATCCTATCGAGCCTAGTCACGTTCATTATCCTTCGTAATGTCTTCATTTCAGTCGTTTCCAATAATTGAGAAGTTTTTGCAGTATCGGGTCTTATCTCTGCTGCGTAAGTTAATATTGGACGTATTACGGTTTTATAGACTTGTACCTTGGCCTCCGTTCTTAAATATTGGTTTCACCAGATTGCATTGTTAAGGCAACCCGATATTTTTGAGGCCTTTATTGTCTGATGTTTTACCTCTATTTCTAGGTCTTGATGAAAGGTCATTTGGATGCCAAGGTACGTGAAGGACATTACCTGCTCGACATCTGTATCGTATAGTTGTAGTTTACATCGGAGTGGTGATGATTTAGATTGTGAGTGTTTGGGTCTTCTTGGTTGACAGGGTGAAACCGAATTTATGTGCAACACAGCTAAATTTATACAGGAGGCGCTGGAGAGAATCTTCATCTTCTGCAACGAGTGCTTCATCGTCTGCGTAGCAAACGCATGTTATATTCTTGTCCCCTAAGGAATATCCTTTTGGATTTTCGATTTCGCCAATGATTTCATCCATAACTATATTAAAAAGGGAGTCTCCCTGCCTAATACCTTGATTCACTGGGATGTTTCCGGACAGTCTTCCTTCGGTTTTTATTCTTGCGGTGTTGTTCGAGTAAATATCCTGTATCAGGTTTATGAGATTATCTGGGATTTTAAACTTGTCCAGGATTCTTATGACGTGCTTAAGTTGGACTTTATCGAACGCTTTTTCTATATCGATAAATCTATAAAGATAATAATTGAAACGATATTATGAGTTTAATAGTAAGCTGGAATTCTTTATAGCTGTAGTTATATTTATCTATTAAATAAGAGACGTACAGCTTTCTTTTTGGCCAAACGATGTAATATTTTCAAGACTATTTTGTCTTTTTCCGTTTAAGATGAAATGCAAGTACATCTTTTGGCCTTTTGGCGAACACCCTGTATATAGTTTTGTATATATCCTATGTATATTTCTTGTATATAGTTTTATCTGATGACTTGTGTATCAAGAATTTTTTTTATATATATATTATACTACACAGAAATGGCAATATATTGGAACAGAACATCGACATATTTAACACCAAAATGAACAGCATCAGGAAGTTGCAGTTTCTATAAATAATCTCAATTTTATATCTCCTATAAACATGACTATTAATAGACAATTTATATATAACTATAATTTTCATGTTCTTAGGTATATGTAATTTTTGTACATTTTGTTTTATACTTTTTCTTATTGGACACTTGGTTTTATCAAGATTCCAGATAAATAATCTTTTTTTTTATATATAATTTCTTATAAACATGACTTTTTTTATTTGAGACACGGGATGTTATGTACATTATATATATATATATATATATGGATATTTTTTATATATTCTTTATGTGCTCAGTATATATTTTGGAGTTAAATTTAAAATTATTGTATATATATGTATATATGGTGATGTGTATGTATATGTGCAGATATATGATGTTTATGTTCATTACATATTCTTGGATTTATATTTAAGATTATTGTATATACATATAATCTTTATGGTCTTTATATGTATTACACACTTGAACTTATATTAAAAAAAAAAATATTGTAAATATATAGTGTAAAAGGACTTTAGTCCGTCTAATAATAATAATAAATATATATAAATATTGACAAATTCCCGCTCAGAAGATGGCTACAACCAATAGCCGAAACGTTAGTGAGAGTTCATAAATAAAAAGAAATAAAAGAAAGCTGCTCTTATTTAAACCCTTAATAGATTGATATAATTTTCCAAATGAGTATAATAATTTGGCCACCCACTGTACAATATCTATCTCCAGATCCAAAAATCATATATAATATAAATTAATTATTAGATGCTGTTTTGAGGTATGTAAGTCCTTTGAACCAGAATATACAATTTTATAAAAAATTGAAGATTGAGATTCGTTTCGTAATGTTAATTTGAAAAATTGTTAATTAATTAACTCATGACTCTATGAATTTATAAAGAAGGATTTTTATATGTTATATTTTTTGCTTTTTGTTGTTTTACTTATTTAAGGACTTGAAAACATATATAACACCATTTTGACATACAAATAAGTATTTTTTACATGTATTATATGAAGGACATAATAACACAATTATGTATATTTTCATTTAATTTTAACCTTTCACGAAGACTTGTATTTATATTATATACCGGGTGAGTTTTTTATCTTGAGACAGTGTTATAACTCAAAAACAGTGCATTATATGAAAAAAGTTTCAAATAAAAGTTTATTTATATCAGGGGGGAAACTAAACTACGCTATTGTTTGTCGACCCAGAACAACCCTTCAAGGGTATTTCGAGGTCAAGCTCTGTTTTTCAAATGGAAACCAATATGTCTCTACATATTCTGAATCTAGAAGAAAAACTGAACAACTTTTATTAGAACTATTTTTTTATACGACATCAAATAATAAAAAATATTAAATCAATTAGATCTCAAAAAAATTCTAATAATTATTTTTAACAATCATTCAACTTAATTACCAAATATTTAATTATTAAATAAATAATTTAATAATTTTACGACACTGTTCTGAGACATTCCAGAGTGTATCCGCAAGTCTTCTGGATGAATTCCAGTTAGAATTTCGTTATTTTGGCCTGTTCCAGTTTCTTCATAGCCTTTATATTTCTTGTTTTTTTTAACAGATTTATAACACGATGAAATGAAGCTTGAGAGGGTGTATTCCTATCAGGAAAACGCTCGGCATCCATTTCAATGGCAGCCCCATAACACTTCTTCCACATTCACCATAAATTAAGACCATTTCAATTCTGTCTTCAACAAAAAAATGCTCCATTTTTATTATGGTAATACACTATAACTATCAACTGGATTGACATGAGAAATAAACTTTTTTAAACTCAATTTTAAATAGATCTATTAAGTAGAAAATAATCGCTTATATCTGAGTATAACGAAGTTATAATATCATTATAAACACTTATTTTTCATTTTTGTGACTTTTCAATTTAATAATAATTTATTTAATCATTATTATTTGATAATTAAGTTAATAATTTTTTTGAGATCTAATTGATTCATGTATTTTGTTTATTTAATGTATAAAAAATAGTTCTTATGAAAGTTGTTGAGCTTTTCTTGTAGAAAAGGGCGACAAAGAAAAATATAGGGTTCCATTTAAAAAAACAGAACTTGACCCCGAAACACCCTTGAAAGCCTGTTCTACGTTGACAAACAATAGCGTAGTTTAGTTTCCCCTCGATATAAATAAACTTTTATTTGAAACTTGTTTTCATATAATCCACTGTATTTGAGTTATAAGACTGTCTCAAGATAAAAAACTCACCCGGTATGTTTTATAGCATTACAAAAATGTATTTGAAACATCAAATGCTTTTCTTACTGTATACTATGAACGTATATTGAGCGCTATATTATAATTCAAACACTGATTGATGACGCCGAAACCGTCTCTTGATTTGAAAATAAAACATCTAAACAAGACAATACATCTCATTATTCAACCAAAATAAAATTCCTTGTCTTCATTTGAACACAACATCTGGTTGAAAGGGCTTACATACCTCAAAACAGCATCTAATTATTATACATAGGCCATCAGGGCCTTTATCAATAAATAAATGAATTAAAACAGGAAGAGTCATATATAAATTAACAATAAATATAAGATTGTGAAAATAAATGTATTTTGTATAAAATTTACTATAAAATAATAGTAGAGAGGGTGGGTGAAAATAAATAAATTGTCAATTTTGTTAATTTTTTCAAATTTAAAACATTTTATCGGCGTCACTAGAATCATCTTCGTCTTCGTCCTCTTCTACATCGACATCATCCTCTTCAGAACTAGATAAATGTTCCCTGGGGAAAATGCCTTTCTTTGCCATTTTTTTCTTATATTCTTGATATGTTATTTTTTTAGGTATCAGTTCTGGAAAAATAATTTCATAATTGATTAATAAATAGGCCAATCGTTAATGACAAAGAACAATATATAATATATATACTATACGAGTTGAAATTTTATTTAAATCACACATAATTAATTATAATTATTTATTGAACACGAATAAATAATACAATAGAACTACGACGTTTCGATCGACTTATTTTGCGACCAGTCAAGCTGAAATCGGAGTGGGCGTTCATACTTGAGAACGATCGCAGAATAAGTCGATCGAACGTCGTAGTTTTATTGTATTATTTATTAAGGCGACCAACATTTTTGATAATGAAAAGGAGGACACAAATTAATTGAAGAAAAAATTATTGTAAAGAAAGAAACATTTTATTCATTGCAACAATAATAAACTATAATATGATAAAAATGCATAGTAAAAACATTTGTAGCATTTTATATTGTAAATATGTTGACCATTTTTTTGATAAAACTCTTAGATTTATAGATATCCAGCATTTTCCATGACACTTTTGAGGATTAGGATCATTTCCTGTCGTGGAAAATGCTGGATATCTATAAATCTAAGAGTTTTATCATAAAAGTGGTCCAAGTAAACGTTCAAATAAATAAAATTTCCTAGAGAATGAGATAGGAATCAAGTTTCTAGGACGAGTGGTTTTCATTTTAAAAAGGACAAACAGCGGTTTTTTGCAAAAAATTGCATTTTTTCAAAACTTCAACCTCATTGCGGCAAGGATTACCATTTATCCCATTAAGATGAAACTTTGTTTGAATTGTAGCAAATTTAATATAGTTTAAAAATGTTTAAAGGCACATGCCGTTGAAATAAATAAATAAATAAATAGAGTGGTCTTTGTCGAAAACGTGCTCCTTCATGATTAAAATAGGAAAAAAAAAATATCGAATTTTAGGGATTTTACTTATGGAAAGTGGTGTAGGTTTTAGGTGAAACATGATGTTAGTTAATAGAGTAAAGGGTGTGTAGTTTCACAGTGAATGAAATAAAACTCAAAGAGGTTTATACAAACTCAATATATTTCGGATTATTAGTCCATCATCAGGAGTTTACAAGTTAAAACTAATAATATTTGAACTTGTGATCACAAATTAGTAACGATATAATTTGTGATCACATGTTCAAATATTATTAGTTTTAACCTGTAAACTCCTGATGATGGACTAATAATCCGAAATATATTGAGTTTGTATAAACCTCTTTGAGTTTTATTTCATTCACTGTGAAACTACACCTTTACTTTATTAACCGAATTTTAGGGATATTAAAAAGTGATCCGTTTTTTGAATCCCCATTAATAATTGAACTACTTTTGCATTTTTTTTACTTTACCCTTCAATTTACTATAGGACAGTTATTTACAAAATATGGACCGTTTTCGAGTTATAAGCGAAAAACTGGAAAAAGTCCAAAAATTTCGAGGTTTTTCGGACACCAAAAGTTGTCCCCCACACTTTAAGGTCGCAAACTTAGATTTGGCATACCCATACCATACCAAATGATCCTAGAAAAAAATATTTTCCCTCAATAAATGTAAGCTGAACAGATCTATTAAAAATTCGAAAAAAAATTTAATGCCTCATTAGAATTATTTTCTCATGACTTACTCATCAAGTTGTCACTTATTCAGATGAACAGTGTAACGCACTGATAGAAAAACCCATAATAGAAAAAGAAAAGTAAATTTGCCGGACTGGACTGCAGCCCCTTCAGCCCCCCTAAATCAGCCACTGAGGACAATCACATTGAATTCCCTTTTTGAATCAACAACTCTGCTACTCTCGGCATAACAAAAACTTTTCACTTAAAATGAATCATATTATAGTTTCTTAATTCTATTGAAATATGAAAAAACAAAATAGGAAATCATTTACCCCTTAAAAATTCTAATGCTTCATCTTCATGAACCACTTCTGCTATTGAATCATAATCAGCAAGTTTTCCTTTGCATTTCGAGTGGGCGTCATTAACTAAAGTTCGGATAAATAATTCCTAAAAAAGAACAAAAAAAACCGTTAAAATCAAAATAATCTCCAAATGATAAGATTGAAAAAAGTAATGGTACTTAAGTATTAACGCCACCGCAGCTAGATTTGGCGGTTTTTAAATTTCGACAATCTACACCTAAAGTTTGTTTGGGAACGCATTTTTTATCTAATCAAACCGAGACCATAAACCGAACCTATTCAAGTTGTTTTTTGACAGAGGGGAACTTATTTATTCTATTTTATAATTTATCTCAAAAAGTTTAGGTGTAGATTGTCGAAATTTAAAAACCGCCAAATCAAGCTGCGGTGGCGTTAATACGTAAGTACCAAAATAATATATACAACTTGGAGCGTAATAAACAGAGCAAGGCTAAGAGATCTAAATAAGAAAATTTACTTATTTGAGTCATTAATTAAATCAATTATTATGTATGGAGTAGAAAACTGGGGATGGGAGGAGAAAAAAGAAATAGAAAAGATACAAGGAGAATTCTTTAAATTAATAATGGGGGTGAAGAGAAACACACCTGGGCTACTGATGGAGGAGAGAGATCGGAAGAATAAAGCTAAGAACATACCAGGCAGAAGAGACTAGGCAACTATTTACTAAATATAATAGAAATGGAAGAAAGCAGATAGCCAAGGGTATGCCTAAAAGAAATAGTAAAAAACATGAATGACTCAAGATGGGGTGCCAATTTTAAAAGAAGATGGGAGGAATGGGGAAAACCAGAAATACCTACAAAAGTAATGAGCTGGGAAGCTGAGAGGATCAGAGATACTATGGAAAAAGGTATAAAGAAAGGCATAGAACAAGAGATACAAGAGAACTGGAGAAAAATAGAAAACTCTTGGTATTTTCCAATGTAAAAAAATCAAAGAAGAAATTGGAAGAGAGAAATTACTTTGAGTGGAAGAATGTGAAAGAGAGTGAGATAAAGATATGGACAAGAGCGAGATGTGGAAACACATATAATCTTGGGAGATTCGGAGGGAATAATGAAGGAGAAGATGAAAGAAGAAAGGAAGACATTTGGAAGGGTTTGGAAGTTCAACTGAGGACTTTAGAGAACGATGGGGAGAGAAATAATGGAATTCCTGAAGCAGGAAGAAATGAAATATTCGATGGAGGTCGCAAAAGAAAAGAGGAATTAGATTGTGTTATAAAACTGTATGTATAATTTGTACCAAAGCCCAAAATGGGCATGTTCTTTTGTATAAATAGAATAAATAATAATAATAGGAGACTCAAGGCTTCGTAATTGCAATCCCAGACCAGGACATAGCACAAAAAATTATCTTAAATACATAATCAAGGATCCTAATGTGACCCATGACAGATGCAGAATGTGTGGTGGTATGTCCGAAACTATTCGACATATCATTTCGGCCTGCCGAGTCCTCGCCAGTACGGATTATACTGATAGACATAATCAGATGGCAAGAGTCATCCATCAAGAACTTGCTCTTCACCATGAATTAATAAACACCAGAGTTGCCTACTATGAGTATACTCCGGAAAGTGTACTTGAAACTAGTGGTTGTAGACTATATTGGGACCGGTCCGTGCTGACAGACAGGACTATACTTGCGAATAGACCTGATATAATACTCACCATAAAGAATAGCAAAGTGACATCTTATTGACATCACCATACCAAATACGCATAATCTCCAACAAGCCTATGGCGAAAAATTAAATAAGTATCTTGAGCTCGCAGAAGAAATTAGGAAAATGTGGAGACAGGATAGATGGTGCTACTTGTCATGTCTGCGACTGGTGTCGTCCTGAAGACGCTTCCTAAGAACTTAAAGGAGCTGGGCATTTATGGAGGGGGTGTTATCACGACAGTGCAGAAGGCTGTACTGCTGAGTACGTGCGCGACAGTCCGGCGGTTCCTGAACCTTCCTTCAACAATATAATAACAAGATAGAAGCTATCATCTCTGCTGTTTATAGCCGATGTATAGTAAACAAACCTCCTTCAATAGGAGAGAAAAGAATGAGGATGATAAGTATAATGATAAGTATGATCCACCCGAGGTTCTGGAGACGGCGGACTACGTGATGTACTGGGACAGACCCATCTTCACAGACAAACGAGTGGCTCATAACAAGCCAGATATTGTGGTCTTCAACAAGACCGAGAAATCAGCCACACTCATTGATGTCGCCATCCCTCTGACACATAACATCAAGTCCATAAAGGTAGAAAAAGTTAGAAAACATGAAGACGTTTCAAATCAAGACAATTTGGGAGTTGGAAAGGATCAATATCATCCCCTTGGTAATTTCCGCGGAAACAGTTGTAACGCGAAATTTTGAGAGAAATCTGGCGAAGATCGATTTGCCTAAATGGCTCTTCAATATAACACAAAAGATCGTTATTCTGCAAACATGCCACATTGTGCGCAGGTTCTTGGATCGAAGATATCCGAAGGATGGATCATGTGGGCTAGGGTGAATTCCCTTTCCACATCGACCGAGCCTAAACCCAAACAAGATCTAAAGGCACAAAGAGAAACAAAGAGGTTGTCCTCTGCTTGATGCAAATAAACATACACACATATATATCGAGATGATATCTATATATCTATATATATATATATATTGTTTATTTGTTTGAGACTATAGTTTCGAAGACTTGGTCTTCATCATCAGTAACTTATGAGGAGAAATTTTCCCAGGGTTAGGTTTCACAAAAAGGAAATATTAAAACAAATAAGTTGAGTTTGATTCACTCGGATATATATTTCGGGTTATTAGCCCATCTTCAGGAGTTGAAATAAAAACTGAATACAAATTTGTAAAAACATTTAAAAAGTAAAAAAATAAACATACACACATATATATCGAGATGATATATCTGTATATATATTGTTTATTTGTTTGAGACTATAGTTTCGAAGACTTGGTCTTCATCATCAGTAACTTATAAATAAATAAATAAAAATCTCTGGCTCGACAACCCTTCATGGGTCTTGGCCTACTGAATTGGTTGCTGTCCTAATTGGAAACAGTACCGAGGGGTCAAGTGGTTAGCTCAACGCACATCTACAACCTTCGTTTCAGTTTTCTTAACGGAGATTCGCTACTTCTCAATCAAGCAGCTACTCATTTATCCTCACGAGGCTGAGTGAACCCCGTTCCAGACCCTATACTTACAGAAAAATTTCTGAGCATAGCCGGGAATCGAACCCGGGACCTCCGGGTTGCCAGTCAGTTACTCTGACCATTAGACCACGGAGGCGGTCATCAGTAACTTATGAGGAGAATTTTCTAGGTTAGGTTTCACAAAAAGGAAATATTAAAACAAATATATGTTTATTTGAGTTTGATTCACTCGATATATATTTCGGGTTATTAGCCCATCTTCAGGAGTTCAAATAAAAACTGAATACAAATTTGTAAAAACATTTAAAAAGTAAAATTTTGAGAAAGACGAGTACGTTCAGAAAGTTTCATCAACAACCAGAAGTTAAAGTACTTTCAGAAAATACTTTCAATCTTTTTCTTTTTTTCTTAAATATAAACAAAATGTTATTAAATAAATAAATAAATATTAAATAAAATTAAAAACAAAAATAAAATAAAAAAAAAATACAAACACAAAATATGTAATCGAATTTAGGAGCCGATTTTTAATTTATTAATTTTAGCCAAATTAGAATCGAAGGAGACAATAAAGAGTGTGTCTTCTGCTGGAATTATAAATTTTATTTATTTATAACGTGACTATAGTTTCGTTATAAATAAATAAAATTTATAATTCCAGCAGAAGACACATCTTTTATTGTCTCCTTCAATATATAAAAATTCTTCTACTCTCGGCAAAAACTTTCAATTCAAATTAGAATCAATGATTATATCTTTGTCAAAGTCCAATTGATTATTGAGAATACTGAATTTATTCATAAGGGCCAATTTAAACTCAAATAAACATATATTTGTTTTAATATTTCCTTTTTGTAAAACCTAACCTAGAAAATTCTCCTCTTAAGTTACTTATAATGTTTCAACTAGAACCGACACCTAAATCCTTAAAAATTATTCATCATCAGTCTTTTTTTAATTATAAATGTTTTTTATAAATGTTTTTCATGGAGTCAATATCGTATGGATATTGAAAATTTGGTTTTCCTTCTTCACTGGTGGTCAGCTTATTTGCATCAAGTAGAGGACAACCTCTTTGTGAATCAACAACTCTGGTACTCTCGTCAAAACAAAAACTTTTCAATTTTTCAATTAAGATCTAAAGGGATAGGTAAAAGTTTTCAGCGAAAGCTGAGAAAGTGCAATAAATCGGATAATGATAAGATTGTTCCAAGACTTACTGTTGCTTTTGTCACTATATGGAGAGATTCTTGAGTAATATTTTCAACCCCGGGAGAACTTTTCATTATTGTTCTTACTCGAAATAGAGGTAATTCGGGATGTCGTTGTTTTTCGGTGGTGACATTTGGCGGTGGAGCCATGTTTATCAAATTCAATAACCTTGTTTCAATTTTTGAAATCTGAAAAACTCGGTGAACTTGAAGCTAGCTACTACGTTAATCCATTTAGAATTGAAATTAAACTCTTTTATATTAAATATTTATTTTTAATAGCTAAAAAAATCAAGCTTGAATTAATGAATTATATTAAATTTGTTCAAATTAATTTATATATTTATAATGTTTTGATTTTCACTTATTTAGCTCTTGGCCTAAGCACTTTTGTGAAATAATTTCTACCCCGATTGATAGTCCAGGCAAATTACGATTTTAACAGGAAATAATTCTCGGTAAAGATTTTATTGCTGTAATACTTTTATTGGTACTCCAATATTACTACCCTAAGTTTTCCCCCAAATCTGTTTTGTGGAAATTTTTCTACGCGCCTCAAAATGAGAAAATTTCAGAATTTTTTCAGTTTTTCTTGAATAACTCTAAAACGGCTTATCAAATCAAAAATATATTCATTAGATAAATTAAAGCTCTTTAAATTACGCATAAAATGATAACAATTTCATCTATTTAGGTTCAGTAGAACCGGTACTAGCGCCTGTCAAAAACATCGGGTTTTTGCGCGGAATTTTTAAATTACTTTTTGTCTTTTGATGGAAATCTATGGTCATGTTATTTGTTAATGAGCATACATTTCTATTTTTTTTTTCTTTTTCTTTTTTTTATTGTAGCTAGATTGTATTGATGTTTGGGGGACCTAGCCCCCGAGGACTTGTGCCTCTAAGCAGGTCGAGGAATAAAGATTTATTTATTTATTTATTCCCAAGGATCACTTTTGATATCCCTAAAACGTACGTTTTTAAAATTTTTCCCCATTTTGACCATGAAGGAGCACGTTTTCGACAAAGACCACTCTATACATTTTTAAACTAGATTAAATTTTCTACAATTTAAACAAAGTTTTATCTTTGGATAATGGTAACCCGTACCGCAATGAAGTTGAAGTTTTCAGTTTTTTTCAAAAATTCGCAGTATTTCCTTCATAGAATGAAAACCACTCATCCTAGAAACTTAATTTTTTCTCATTCTCTAGTAAATTTTGTTGACTTGAACGTTTACTTGGACCACTTTTTTGATAAAAGTCTTAGAATTATATATACCCAGCATTTTTCATGACTCTTTTTGAGGATTCGGATCATATCATGTCCGGAAAATGTAGGATATCTATAAATCTAAGAGTTTTATCAAAAAAGAGGTCCAAGTAAACGTTCAAGTCAATAAAACTTCTAGAGAATGAGATAGAAATCCAGTTTCTAGAATGAGAGTAGTTTTCATTTTATGAAGGAAAAACTGCGATTTTTTGAAACAAAGGATCATTTCCTGTCATGGAAAATCCTAGATATCTATAAATTTAAGAATTTTAACAAAAAAGTGGTCCAAGTAAACGCTCAAGTCAACAAAATTTACTAGAGAATGAGAGAAAAATTAAGTTTCTAGGATGAGTGGTTTTCATTTTATGAAGGAAAAACTGCAAACTTCAACCTCATTGCGGCACGGGTTACCATTATTCAATTAAGATGAAACTTTTGTCTAAATTGTAGGAAATTTAATCTACTTTGAAAATGTAGGAAATTTTATGAACTTTCATTTTGAATAGGAAGGTTATTTACGAAAGGTTGATAGTTTCCGTGTTATAAGCAAAAAACTGCCAAAAAATGGAAATTTCCATCTTTTTTTTGCATTTTCTACAATGTTGCGTCATGAAATTTTGGTGTGAGGCCTCAGATTTGGATTCAGAGCCCCAATATATATATATATATATATATATATATATATATATATATATATATATATATATATATATATATATATATATATATATATGCCAAAAAAATCAGAACTACCCCAAAATTTTCCCCATAGGAGCCCATTTGAGCACAATTTGACTTGACTACAAGTATATTGTAATCGAGCATGGAAAGTGTTTTTATAAAAAGTCTCTGGTCTGCTCTCAGAGCCGTCTTTAACCTATTGGAGGTCCTGGGCATTTTAGGATAATATGGCCACTTTAAAAGAAATACAAAGTGTTATGATAGCATCTATATAGATAAAATTAAGGTTTTGTCTGTACATTGCTCCAAATCACGCCAAATTTTGGTTCCACACGTTTCAAGCAAATTTATGAACGAAAACACCCTCAATAAAATTCCTGTCTGTCTGTATGTCTGCCTTTTTCCGTGGTTTCCGCAAAAAGTTGCTCACGATTCACGTAAAAACGGCTGAAGGGATTATTATGAAATTTCATATTTGCATCAGATGCCTTCTAACTTACGTTTATAGCTATATAAGGTTTTGATATTTTGACCCCAAAAAGGGGTTTGGGGGGGGGGGGGGGCGCACGAATGAAAATAATCAAATAACTCCTAAACTACATATTAACACTACAGCAAATTTTATAATAAACAAAGTTGAAGGGGATGTGATTTCTAACAACTTTTGTTTAAAAAAATTCCCTCCAAAAAAGGGGGAGAAGGTGAAAAAATGTAAATTCATGCCCTTGGAGCAAATTCCACCAAATTTTGTATACATAATCTGTAGGCCCCTAGAGAGCTAGAAATGCAAAAACTAACCACCCAAAAGGTGAGGGGGGGGGGTTAAAAAATGAAAATTCTTACTCTTGGACCAAACTCAACCAAATTTTGTATACATAATCTGTGGGTCACTAGAAGGCTAGAAATGCAAAAGGATGCGGAGTGTGGGTGCGGGTGGTGGAATAGAGTAGGGGGGTTAGGGTATGGGGTGGGGGGGAGAATGGGGTTAGTGAGGCGGAATAGGGTGCAGGGGCCGAGACGAGGGGGTGAGGTAAGGCGGAGTAGGGGGGCTGTGGTTCTTGGGGTGGTGTGCAGGGGGTAGGAATCCAGGGGACTAGGCGGCGGTGTGGTGCGCGAGGGTGGAGGGCACGGGGTGGGGTGCGGGGTGGTAGTGCAGGGTTGGTGGAGTGGGGGCTTCAGGTGAGGGTCCAGAGGCGTAGTGGGGTGGTGTGGGAGCGGAGGTTGGGTACGGGTGCATGGTGCGGGGGTGGGAGTGCTGGGGTGGGTTTTCGGGGGGTGGGGGGAGTGGGGTTCGTGGGGTGGGAGTGCTGGGTGGGTTTCGGGGGTGGGGGGAGTGGGGTTCGTGGGGTGGGAGGTCCAGGGGGCTTGCCCCTTGGCTAGCAAGAGGGCCACCGAAGGCGGGCCTTGCAGCTAGTTATCTATCTATATATATACAATTAGGGTTTTGTCTGTAGATTGGGGTGTTTGGTGTGTTTCAGGGGGGGTCAGGTTTGAGAGAAGGGGGTCCAGGGGTCGTTCGTCATGGTTACCAACTTAAATGAAATTATATATAAAATTAAGGTTTTGTCTGTAAATTGGGTGGTGGTAGGGTGGGGGTGCTGAGTGGGTTTCGGGGTGGGGTCCAGGGGGCGAGCCCTGGCTAGCAAGAGAGCCGCCGAAGGCGAGCCTTGCAGCTAGTATTAAAATAAATTAATTTTTAGAAAATAATAGGGGGCCCCTGGGCACTTGTCCAGAGTGCGCAATGAAAAAGAAGGCCTTGTCTGCTCTAATTCTCTACTGATTTTTTTAGACAGTTATTTATCCCAAAAATGTGTCCGTCTTGAGGTAAACTTGCTCTTCTTTTCAAGCTTTGAATTTTGTTTCGTCTACCAAATGGATCTCTGATTGGCTAAGCTTTGCCAATGCGCTATATAAGTACACTCGACTTCAGCCCCCACGAATCAATATTTCTTGTCTTCTTTCCTTTCCATTCATTGATCGTGAGAAACAACAAAGCTCACAGCAATTCTCTTCAAATATTATTAAAAACTCGCTGTATTAAATCAAAGGTAGAATTTTTATTTATTTTTATAAATTCTATTCCATTAATTTAATCCCATTTTTGGTTTCCTTAGCAATTAGAAAAATCTTTTATTTATTCATAAAATATTGCAGTAAATTTTCACGTGTCAAATACTTAAATGGTAACCGGGTCAATTTTTTTTTTATATTTATTCCTTATGGAAATCTTATAATAATAGTTCTTGAATTTATTTTTAATTATATTAATTCTTAAACATCAAATTCAATTGAGTAAAAATGGTAAAAACACTAATACAAAATATGTATCCTTTTTCTTAATATTTTTGATGTAAGTATCGTAAATTAAAATGATTCTGGATATTTATTATATTTATTACTACTAATTCCTTCGAGCTCTTTTAATTTTGTATTAATATTAATTTGTCATTTATGCATTTGCTAATTCATGACTTCTGTTCATAGACCTAGAAAAACCATTCGATAACGTCGATTGGGAAATTACTTATGTTCAAAATTTAAGGGAGAGAAAACCAATTTACAATCTATACTAAAACCACAGATGGCAATAATAAATATTGGAGATGAACAAAGGGAGGCAAAAAAAAAAAAAACGGTGTAAGACAAGGAAAAATTATAAAGGGATCCATTCCCTATATATGTACATGAATTGTATCTAAGAATCTTGAAAATTCTAGACGAAAATAACATCAAATTGGTACACAGTGTTAGTAGGCCACTAATGAACAGGCTGGTTCGGTTAAAACCACTGCTTTAAACTGTCCTGGACTTTAACCGATTTTGGTTTATTATTGAGTGACCACTTGAATAACATAATTTGATTCATATTTTTAGTTGGTACATGGTACAAGACCCAGAAAAATGGTATGTGTACCAAGAAATTGATACATCTAACATACCTGACCCTTTTTTAAAAACTTGCTTTTATATTATGAACGAAATTGCAAATATTAACATGTTCACTGAATGCCTAAACTTGTTTATGTTCTGTGTAGAACGACAGAGACAAGTTTTTACTTGAATTAAGGTTTCAGAGAATAAACGAAATATGCTTTTTTCTAACACCTAAAAAGGGGCGCTCCCAGACTTTCATTTTGGAAGGGGGATCATGTACCGGGGATGTTTTGTTTGATATAACTATCTTACAAAATTAAGAACTTTTTTTTGTATTGGAAACCATTTGGGGGGTCATTACCCCCATGAACCCCCCTCCCACACCGCCCTTGCACCTAAACAAAAAGTACCCGATTCGCTCAAAATAATAAACGAAAGTAGGTCTTTTCTTTCCTCATATGAGTTTCTTGTATTAGTTATTTATTAATTACGATGGATACCTCTTGACAATTTTATAAAATTTAATTGATCCAAAGACAAAGACAAGATCGCTATGCTAAGATATGCCAATGACATTGCTCTTCTAGAAATAAATAAAAAAGAATTAGAGGACGCCTTGAATGGAATTAACCAAATCCTAATTGATGAAATCAAAATGAAAATAAACAAGAGTAAAACCAAGGTCCTAATTTGTACAAAGAAAGAACAAGAGACTGGAATGTATAAAAATTGACCAAGAAAAGGAGTTATCTAGGAAGTAAAATCACATGGGATGGGAGGAGCCAAAAAGAAATTAAATCAAGAATTGCCCAAGCTAAAAAGGGGTTTAACTCAAAACAAAAACTGCTAGGCTCCTCATCAATCAGCTTAGAAAATGCTATTGGAGACATATGTATGGAGCATAGCCATGCACTGGTGTGAAACCTGAACGATTGGAGAAGCGGAGAGAAAGTGTTTGGATGTATGGAGCATTGCCATGTATGGATGTGAAACCTGAACGATTGGAGAAGCGGAGAGAAAGTGTTTGGATGTATGGAGCATTGCCATGTATGGATGTGAAACCTGAACGATTGGAGAAGCGGAGAGAAACTGTTTGGAGGATTTATCCACTATCGGGAGTATCACAAATAAGTTCCAACGACGCCCTCTTGTTAAATTGGTCTGATAATGTATGCCCCGTATAACGCGATTTCTATTGCGAAGAACGTATCCCCGCGTTATACGGGCGTCTACAGTATATACCATATATATCACCTGTAAACATTTTTTTACTCAAAGATTTAATTTTCATGGTTAAAAAACGTCGCAGTCAAGTGATTCTAAATCTAAACATTCATTCAAACCATAAATTTTAATTAGAATATTTCGAATATGAAAATTTAAAAAAATTGAATGTCAAATATCGTATTTTCTACCATTTGGTCAAAAATATTGGTCAGGATTTGCAGAGGTGCCTACAGGAGGGGATTAAGACGCAGAGTGTGTCATTGACATTACTGGGGGGGGGGGGAGATTGAAAATTGTTGCATTTTCATTTTAGGATTATATACTAAAAATAAAAGCGGTCAAGTCTTATATGGTAACTTCAACAAAAAGTAATAAAAAGCTCTTCTAATTCTTGACAACTGAATAAAATGGAGGGAAGGGGCACCCCTGGGATTTTTATCTTGAACCTGATTTACTTTGGAAGCCAAAAGATATCCTAAGATGGGATAGTTTCAATAATAGAAGCTCATTCTTCTCATTAGTATTGGATAATAATTAATATAATTGCTTACATGTTTAATTAATACAATAATAATTTCAATTTGACTTTTAACATATTTTATCTGCACAAAGTCCGAATTAAGAAATTTACTCATGGTGGTACATTAATTTTCATTATTTAAGTGTTGCACAATTCCAATAGTTTGAGAAACCATTATCTAAACTAGACAGATAAGAAATTAATTATTTAAAATTCGAAACACTCATTAATCTTTATTTAAACTAGTTGGCATAGCTATGTATTTAAATTTAGAATCACCTAGATCGAAAAATTCTACAAATGAAGATTAAATCTTGCATTCGACCCCATTAAAAAATAAACTGATGTGACATGTTTCCCCTCTTATATTAAATAAAATAATTTATAATCATTTACAACCCCCCCCCCCCCCCCTATTTTGACCCCCGAAAAAATTACTTATTTTGAGTGGATATTGATGAGGCAGCCAAAAATAAGATAATTTATACTATCTTTTTATTCATAAACCGACGTTTCGGAGGCTATTCCCTCCTTCTTCAGGGTTTTGAAAAAGTCAGTGAATGAGGAGGGAATCCGAAACGTCGTTTTATGAATAAAAAGATAGTATAAATTCTCTTCTTTTTTTGGACTGCCTCATCAATATCCACTCAACTTCACTTATCAGTCCGTCTCCAAAAATTACTCCAATATTACTTATTTTTATTATAGGTCCCTTTTATAGTAAATTACATTTTGATCTGTTTTTTAGCTGTAATTTTTTAAAGACCCCCCCTTAATTTTTTGTTCGATTTCAATCAAAATCTAATCAGCTCTTAATCTCAATCAATATAAAGAATCCACATGTGAAATTTTAATTTGATATTCACACTAGTTTTTGAGCTAGAGACTGCTGTACATAAAATTTGGTAACCTACTAACAGACATTTGAAATGATTCTTTACAAGTTCTGCAATCTTGTAGTGCTGCATATTTTCATCTCATTCATCCTTAAACATGACAATTAATTAAACTTTGAATTTTTTTTTTAGATGTGTTCTCCATTATTACAAGAAAAAGTCTGGTTCGAAAAGAATGCATATGAAGAAGCAGAAAAACAATACTATGAAAAATTAACTAAGGTATTTTTTAACCTGGTTATTGAATTGAATTAATTTACTTTTACCAAAAGTTAAATGAAAATTTCATTTATTATATAAGTAGTTAAATATATTTTTAAGATATATAGTATTTTATTGTACTAATTTTTCTTCTTTATTCACTTAACTACTATAGACAATATGAATTGGGATTTTATATCAATTTATTTAATATCTTTAAGCTTAGTTTTTAATAAATTTGTCAAATAAGGTACTTCATTGATCTTATAAGATCTCACTTGAACATGGGGGCCATTCATAAATTACGAAAGGCCTTTTTGTGGGTAGTTCAACTCCCTCTCCCCCAGTGTAAGTCATAAGATTTTGATTACTCCTTCCTACCCCTTAGTAATAAATCTTCGTAAGGAATGAAAATATTTACAAAATAAAGGACAGTTTAGTTAAAAATATTCTTTATTGCGATTTCACTACTTTTAATTATATTAGTACATTTTCATTGCTAAAGTAAATTACTTTTTGATAAAATATAAATATATATTAAATAATGAATTAAAGATTTAAGCATTTTTTTGAAAAAAGATGGAAATTTTTTCAAAAATCAACCCAGACTTATACTATTAATAAATGAATTTACTTAAGGACCAATCATAGATCTAAGGGAATGAACCTCTCTGATATGCAATGTAAAAATATTTTCTCTAAAATTTATGATTGGTCCTTAAGTAAATTCATTTATTAATAAATATATATGTTTATAACATATATACATATAATACAAATGATTGCATTAATGATTTCTTCTGGAGAGATATGGGCCTGGCCGATCCTTTTTTCAGTGATGTCCCTGAATTTAGTTGTTTAAATTCATATTGATTTTTACTAAAAAAAAAACTTAAGTAAGATCAGATTCGGGCCCCCATCCAATCCTATAAGAACTTTTAATATTTAGTCAACCCCTCCACCCCTCTAAAAGTCTTACATAATTAATGAATGGCACCTTGTTAAAATTTAGGGAATAACATTAAGGGAACTTGTTAAATATATTTAATAAATAAATACTAATCCATTTTTTTTTTTTTTTAATCAGATTTTTACCACCAAAGCTCTTAAGCATGAAACTTATAATAATTTTAAAGCTCGAACCACCTGGCACAGACATTTGTCTTCATAGGAGATTCTGTTAATAACCCATTCTCAGGTGAAACAGGGACTTAGCCAAATCACATTTGCTATAAGCACCAAACCTCTTTGCCACGTGGTCCGGGCTTAAATCTTGAATATTTTAAATAAACTTGTTGATTATTTTTTTTAAGCCATAGAAATAAATAAATATTTGCAGATTTGATGTTGGTGATCGAATTTTTATCAAAAGAGGATTTTCAATTGAACATTTAATGAGATAATCACATTAGAATTCTCAACATTTCGACATCTAATTCTGAAATCGTTTTCAAGTCCATCGTTGGACCGCGAGACCTTCACGAAATACGGTCAACAGTTAGTATTTATGGTTCCCTACTTTCAGAAACCAAAACATTTAGAAATCCATTTATACATCCGCTTCTGAACTTAAAAAAAATGTGGGAATTGGAGAACTTTTATTCATAAACTTATTTTGACTTTAAGAAGTTGTTTTTATATTTTTTCAGAAAGTTATTTTAATTTGGGCCTTAAAAATGACACATAAATTAAATGTCGAAACTATAGAGTAATATAGATTGGAAGGCTCCATAAGGAGCAATGTATTTTAGCTTATGCGAGTTACAGAACTCTGGCGAGACCATTGGGCAATGAAATGGTGGGAACCGCTCTCTTCTGAGCAAATTTTGGTGACTTCACAAACAGGTAGTAGATGATTCAAAATATTTTATCAAGAGTAAAAATTGCGCTTATATACACTGTGGTGCAAAAAAAGTGGAACATTTAGATTGATTCTGTAATTCGGTGTCAAAAGAGGGCCTGTCGCTGGCCTCCTTGAAATCAACCCTAATTCCCGGTTTGTAGAAGGCGCTGTTGAATTTGAGCTGGTCTACAATGTCGATCCCTCAATACCTCCAATAGTATGAATCGGTCATCTCTCTCATTTGAAGCTCTAATTCGACCAGATCCAGTCTCTTGGCATAAGAGTTTGTTTCTCTATATCGTTTTCCAGCTCTGTGGATACTTGCAACCGATGCTTTAAGTCGTTGAGCGACATACCGATACTATCTTCCATCATTTATTAGAGCTACAGCTTGAGCTACTTCCTCGGTCTTTAGAGGCATTATGCTTGGACAATATTTCAAATGAAATTAAATTAAAAGATGAGATATTCAAATCGAACTGATAAACATTAAAATATTCAATTTAATTCGATATTAGACGATAATCATTTAATACAATTCAATAAAGGGATCAGATTTCAAACCTGAAAATTTATGCTAGTTTAAATAAATTTAATTTTAAAGGGTTTAAATTAAACTAATACATTGTTTTCACTCTAAAAATGTTTAAAAATATTTGTACAATAACAATACCTATATTAAAAGTTTAAATAAAATATGTTTTTTCTGAAAATTATTTGAAAAAACTAAATTTTTCTAAGTGTCAGGGCCGGCGCTACCGGGGGTGCAACCCGTGCGGCTGCACAGGGCGGCAGAAAGGCAAGGTGGGCGGGGGTCGCAGCGGTTAAAGTTGACTATGTATGTGTGTGTGCGCGTGCGCGTGTGCGTGTGGCGTGAGCAGTAGGCTGTAGGCACTAGACAGGCAGTGGCAGGCGCGGGCAGTCGTCACTTGTCGTCAGTCGCAGTATTTCTACATGTATACAGTATGCTTAACCTACTGTAAATTTAAAATTACAATAGTGTACAAGAACTGTTGACACAATTTGTCTGTAAAATATTTTTTATTTGTAAATAACACCAGTAAACTAATGACTGCTATGTTTGATGTTTCTAATTGTTATTTTTATCCTATCTTTGTTACTGCCCTAGTACTATTATGCTGATTTCCGGGCCGGGAGGAGCAAGGTATGGGGGGGGGGGGGCGGGGCTTAAATGTTTTGCACGGGAGCGGCAAAGTGAGAGTTGCGCCGGCACTGCTAAGTGTTCCACTTTTTTGCACCACAGTGTAGGTATATATAAATATATAAAAGAAAAAATTGTATTGGTTGTTTTGTAATCAAAATATTCTATGATCTTTATATAGCTCTTAAGAACTAAGGAGCCAGTTGTATGTCGGCTGGTAAACTCTTTTTAAACATTGACAAAGGGTAAAACCTTATAATTCCCCTTGTGCCGGGTGGGATGCCCAATCAGATGACAGGCACTTTCATCTGATTGGCCATCCCGCCGCACACAATGAGTGTAATTATACGGCTTTGTCAATGTTTAAGAAGAGTTTACCAACCGACATACAACTGGCCCTAAGAATTTTCGCCCTGCAGTTGCTAGAGAGTACTTTTCGATATACGGTAGTCTTCCACTCTATATAACTCTATGGTTGAAACGTTGTGCATTCTGATAAAATTATCTCATAAAAAATATACAACTTAAGTGATTTCAGACGAATTTTCTCTTTTGATAAATACCTATTTCTAAATCTTTATATATAAGAGGGGATATTTTGTTTAAGCTCCATGTTGGAGATATGAAACCAAATAACAAGAACGTCAACGCTGATAATAATAATAAAAAACTAATTGGATCGAATACTAACAAACCAGTATATACACCACGCAAAGAAGTCAAAGAAGAGAAAGCTGTAAAGAATGCTATACGAAAATCGAATCCTTCGCCTGAAATTGCAAGAACCCACACCCCACCTACTCCTACCCCGATTATTGAAGAGCTGGAGCAGCACCCTGTGCCTGTGCCTGTACCTGTACCTGTGCCTGTCATTCCTTTAAAAGATGTATGCATCATTACGGCACCCGGAATTACTACTAATCCCACTCCAAATACGGAGAAACGATTTAAGCAAAAGGAGAATAAAGAGAGAAGGAAGGACAGGAAACGCGATAATAAAGATAAAAAGTTCAACAAAGATGAGCAAAAGGTAAAAATCGAGAGAGAAAGAGATTGAATGTTTTTATTATTATTTCCCTCGATGTTGTCAATTGTGTGTATCTGCCATCATAGAAGAATTTTGTTATTTTCACTATTATTTATTTATTTTTTACACATTTTATTACTATTTTTTGTTATTTTTAATTTTTTTTTTAAGTTTAAATTTTTAAATATGCATATGAATTAGGCGAACAGAGCTTAAATAATGTAATGTTCGCTACTCAATTTTTGTATAAAGTGACGTTTACATTAAAGAAGAGAACATAATTATTTTTCCTTCACATTTTATCAAAACCGGTTAGTGTGAATGAAGAAAGGTCTTCTCTCCTGCTCACTCACACACACGGGAACATTCACTCTTTCATTCTGGCTCTTTTGGGGTAACTTAAGTATCTTATGAACAAAAAGTGGGCGGATAAAAATTTAAATTTAAAATTTTATTTATTTTCTTAGAAAGACGGACTGGTAAGCGAAACAAGTAGGTTATAATGAAAGGCAGTCCATAAATTATTCAATTTCAGACGTTTCGGAGACTTTTTTTCTCTCCTTCTTCAGGGTATTGAATAGTTATTGATGAGTGAGTATAACTCGGTT
This sequence comes from Forficula auricularia, assembly GCA_024734495.1. Classification (NCBI taxonomy): domain Eukaryota; kingdom Metazoa; phylum Arthropoda; class Insecta; order Dermaptera; family Forficulidae; genus Forficula; species Forficula auricularia. The sequence goes on from JALMQS010000099.1 coordinate 72,299,211, forward strand.
TCCATTTGGTTATCATAACCAAGTACACTTATGGTATAATGCTGGAAAATATTGTAATATTGTTGCTATCACTGAAAGGAGAGTCAAATGGGAACCGAGTTATACTCACCCATCAATAACTATTTAATACCATGAAGAAGGAGAGAAGAAAGTCTCCGAAACGTCAGAAATTGAATAAAATTAAATAATTTATGGACTGACTTTCATTATAACCTACTTATTAAATTTAAAATTTTTAATATCAATTAATTTATAAGATCTCTGGAAATTGGATGAATAAATTAAATTCATAGTTTTATATTGAATTCGACGGATGTTTCGTCATTATATTTGCGTCTTCTTCGGCAACTTATTCTTCAACTCAATTGTCTGATATTATAATACGAAACATTCTATCTTTTTTTTTGTTGCATCATTTGAAATCATAGTAATTTAGTAACAGGAAAGGGAATAAAATTAAAAACACAGAGTTTTTTTATTAAATAGGCCAGACATTTCGTCAATTTATTTTGATTAATAAAGTAAAGGGTGTGTAGTTTCACAGTGAATGAAATAAAACTCAAAGAGGTTTATACAAACTCAATATATTTCGGATTATTAGTCCATCATCAGGAGTTTACAGGTTAAAACTAATAATATTTGAACATGTGATCACAAATTATAACGTTATTATATCGTTATAATTTGTGATCACAAGTTCAAATATTATTAGTTTTAACCTGTAAACTCTGATGATGGACTAATAATCCGAAATATATTGAGTTGTATAAACCTCTTTGAGTTTTATTTCATTCACTGTGAAACTACACACTCTTTACTTTATTAATTAATATCATGTTTCACCTAAAACCTACACCACTTTCTCTAAGTAAAATTTATTTTGACTTCCTCAGTGGCCCATTTTATCAATCTTTGTCAAAAAACAATTTCACTACTATACTATAATGATGTTTTGTCTTATAGTGAAATTGTTTGACAAAGAGTGATAAAATAGGCCACTGAGGAAGTCAAAATAACTTATGAGGAGAATTTTCTAGGTTAAGTTTCACAAAAAGGAAATATTAAAACAAATGTATGTTTATTTTGAGTTTGATTCACTGTTTAAGTGAATCAAACTCAAAATAAACATACATTTAATATTTCCTTTTTGTGAAACTTAACCTAAAAATTCTCCTCATAAGTTATTTATAATGTTTCACCTAGAACCGACACCTAAATCCTTAAAAATTAAGTCAAAATAAATTGACGAAACGTCTGGACCATTTAATAAAAAAACTCTGTGTATTTAATTTGATCCAATTCCCTACTATTCTATCTATTTTAATTTATCTTATTCTTAAACACATTAATTTTTCATTACAGCTAAAACAAAGATCCAGAGAAAGCACAATCAGATCTATTTATAATTCTATTTTAATAGACAAAAATAGAATATTATAAATAGATCTGAGTGTGTTTTCTCTGGATCTTTGTTTTAGCTGTAATGAAGAATTGATGTGTTTAAGAATAAGATAAATTAAAAAAAAAGATAGAATGTTTCTTATTATATAATATCAGAGAGTTGAAGAATAGGTCTCTGAAGTAGACGCAAATATGGTGACGAAACGTCCGTCGTATTCAATATAAAACTCTGAATTTAATTTATTCATCCAATTTCCCGAGATCTTATAAATTAATTAAATTATTGATGCGATTATCAAAACAATTTAATATTAATCTTTCATGGAGGCGGGTGGTTAACCAGTCTTAATTTAATACTCAATAATTTTGAATTTTAACTTAATAAAAAGTAATTGATTAAGTATTCTTATGTTATGAAAAATAAAAAAGTCAGTCCGCTTTTGAAAATGTATTTTCAAATGAACAAAAAAATAAATTTTGTTAGGTTTTTCCAACTTGAGAATACATATTCGAAAAATAAAAAAAAAGATTAACTCCCGATTTACTAAACAAACTAACTACCAAGGTAGCTCTTAAATTAAGCCTAAAAATTGTTTTAAGTTTAAATTGAAAGTTTCTTTTTGCCGAGAGTAGCAGAATTTTTAAAATGAAAGGAGACAATAAAAGAGTGTGTCTTCTGCTGAAAAATAAATTTTTAAATTTATTTATAACGAGACTAGTTTCGAGGGCTTAGCTTCATCAGTATCTTACAATTGATTCATAGGAATTGATGGGATGAAGGGGGTAAAGCCCTCGAAACTATAGTCTCGTTATAAATAAATTTAAAAATTTAATTTTCCAACAGAAGGCACACTCTTTTATTGTATCCTTTAATGTTTTAAGGTTAATTAAAGTACTATCTTAGTGTAAGTTTGGTTGGTGAAATCGGCCGTAAGTATTTTATCGTTGGGAAACAAAACTCAATTCATAATCCTTTTCTTGGTTCATTTGAAAATTCCTTGTCTTCATTTTCTGGAGGATGTCGCACTTTTGATTTCTGGTTTCGGCTAGTCCTTTTTTATTTTTCAAAACAAAAAAATACCTATTCTATTGAAAGTTTCTTTTTGCCGGGAGTAGCAGAATTTTTATAAATTAAGGAGATAAAAGAGTGTCTTCTGCCGGGAAAATATATTTTTTAATTTATTTATAAATAAAAATAGACTAATGAAGAGGGCAAAGCCCTCGAAACTATAGTCTCGTTATAAATAAATTTAAAAATTTAAAATTCTATATTTTTAATTAAACTATCGTTCAATATTTAAATTTGAAAAATAAAAGACTATTAATTTTAAATAAATTTTATAATTTTTCTCATTAATATATCAAAGAATAATTGATACGTCAACGAGAATTATTTTGACCGCGCTGATTTGAAAAATATATTTTTATCTCGCGAGACTACTGCGGATTACGCTATTGGAGTCTGCGGAGTATTAAGTCAGGACCAAGAGAGAAAAAGATGTGATCCACTTAGCTACAATCCAACGTCATTTCGCGTATAGCCCGCTAGACATTCGGATGGATCACCAAGTGAATTTGAAATCTCAGATGTTATATATTCAATCTCCCAGTCCAGAGCGCTAGATCTATTAGCATGTATGTTAGATGCTTGCTTTGCTTTTAATTAACCCAATGTTTTCTACATTTGATTCAATCGCGAATCTAATGTAGGGAACTCGTATCAATTATTCTTTGATATATTAATGAGAAAAATTATAAAATTTATTTAATATCATTATTTCAAGTTAGAAATATATAAGTTCAAATATTATTTTCACTCAATATTTGACAAAAATTCCCTACATTAGATTCGCGATTGAATCAAATGTAGAAAACATTCGACTATTAATTTTCTTACATAGGTTTTATATTCTTGTTTGCTTAATGCAAACCCGGCTTAATTTTACTCGCACGTTATTAAAACCTCAAACGTTTTCAGAAAGATTACAAAGGGATTCTCAATTTTATTTAGGACCCACATTGCATTACATGCTCAAATCGCCTAATCCGTGAGCATACGTAGCTTAAGTTTTATTTATTTATTTATTTTAAGTGATGTTATTAATGTTATTATTTTAATATTTTTTTTTCAATAAAATAACAATAATGTCGCCATTACTAACATCACATATACTATTTTATAATTTTTTTATGTTTTTTAGAATTATAGATTTCACATTGATTTATTGTAATGTACACCTATTCTAAGATTTTTTTATTGAAATATGTTATTTTAAATATTAAAAATATTTTTCTAACATTTGGATGATGTAGAAAACCATTCTGATATTGCATGAACTCCATTATAGCGCACTTGATTTTTCAAATAAATTACTTTTTAAGAATTGAGATCTCAATTATTAGGAATTTTTTTAAAATGTTATTTTGTATATCTCATTTGTTGCTTAAGCATGATTGGCTATCTTTTTTTCAATACCTAATTATGCATTCATATCTTAATATTAATCCATAGTTTAATAAAAAATTGAGAATATGTATTTTTGTTTTGAAATATGTGTCGTTTATTATAATAGTGGTGTAACTCCTTGAAAGTGAATTCGGAGATAACGAGTTTTTTTTTTATTCCAATTGATGTATTGGGAATTAAAGACAAGTATTCATTCAGTGTTTTTTATTTTTTATTGTTTAATACAAATCAAAGATTTTATTAGTTGTAACTTACAAAATAAAGCTAAAACTAATTAAATAAATGAACTTGAACTTTTTTTCTGGAGTTTTAGTTCTGCACTTTTAGTTCCCTGAGTAAACTAATAGTGCCTTTTATGGGCTTTTAATGCAATATTTGGAGTTGCTTCTCTTTTATAATGCAAGATATGACTAATTGTGATACCATTAAGCAAAAAAATGGAGTTACACCACTATTATATTAAACGACACATATGTTGAAAAATAAAAAAGTTTTAACAGAAATCAGAATCAATGGCGTCGATTTATAACGTAAATTCAATAATATTATTTACTTTATTATTATTATTCAGTTCCATAATCAGTATTAAATATAACAAATTAGAGGAAAAAAGGAACAATTAAACACCGTGTTAAATCATAGGACCAATCGCAATGTTTCGCTAATTTATTGTAGCTTCATCAGGCTCTATACAAAAAATAAATACAATTGAATCACTCACAATCATTAAAATTAACCCGTATAATTTAACACGGTGTTTCCTTTTTTTCCTCTGATTTGTTATATCTAATATTATTTTCTATTTGAAGTTGGTGGGAAAACACATTTTTAATTCTTTTAATTAAAATTTTCTATTGTTCATTTTCAATGTAAAAAAGATTTAAGTATCCTTTTTTCAAAAAAGATGGAATCTTTCAAAAAATATAATCCAGGTCTTGTAACCACATATATATCAAAAATAATTTATTTTCAGGTCAAAATCTTGGATTTTAGTAGAAAATATGTTTATATTGCATACCAGGAGTTTTCATCCTCAGGAGTTGAACAACGGCTAGCATGTTAGTGTTCGGGTTCAACTCCTGAGGGGATGAAACTGCCTGATATGCAATATAAACATGTTTTCTACTAAAATCCAAGATTTTGCCCTTAAATTATTTTTAGCAAAAAAATTGTTTAAGCTGACGTCATTGATTCTGGTTTCGGCTATAAATTTTTTATTTTTCAAAACAAAAATACATATTCAATATTTTAAATTAAACTATAGGCTACTATTAAATTTTTCATGAGCACACTTTGTTTATTATATTTCTATATATTAGATTTATCGTCATTATAGTATTATCTTGTATATTTCCATAGGAATTCCTATGGATATAGGACAAGATAATTAATTTATTGTGACTATAAATCTTGTTGATTGTGTTGTTGAACTTTACTAACGTCTAAAATTTTCTTTTTTTTTTTTGGTGTAGGGCTCGCCAAATAACCCCCTCAAATCTTCCCTCGCTGGTGAGGTCGCTAAAGTCAGGCAGCATATTAAAACCTCACTAGAATGTGTGAGTAATCTACATTAGTTTCCATTCGCTGCCTTCGCTTTTCAAATTTTTTCTCTATTAACATTTCAATATTTACTATTTTTTTTTTATTTTTAAAAAAGACATCATATGAAATAAAATTTTCATTTTAATGTGCCTTAGGATTGAAAGCAATATGGGAAGCTCTGTGGGTCAAAAAGAATCTATTTAATATTAAATCGTTTAGTTAAAAATAAGTAAATCCATCTGCGTCGTTTGGAGTAAAAAATAAAAACGAAAGTGGGACAAAGTCAAGGCCTTGCTTCGTTCCAATTGGGCTTTTGGCACATTCTAAACTTTATTTTTATACCTAATCCACTGATATATCTATATATTACAAACTGTTTAATTATTATTAAAGACCTCCTTAAAAAAATGAACTCTATACACTCAATGACAAAAAACCGGCCACCTTACATTTTCACTAAAGCATGAAAATTAACTAAGGTTTGTGGGACAAAAATAAATTAGAAAAAAATTTAATTTAATAATCAATTAAGTATATTAGCAGGTATTTGGACAGGAAAGTAGAAAATCAAACAATTCTCTTTGTGCAACGTTTCGCCAATTTTATTTAGGCTTCATCAGGCGTCTCAAAGATGATCTTATTATAATTAAGTAATGGAGAGAGATTCAGCCAATGGGTAGCCTCTGCTGAATAAAAACTCCCAATTATGGAAAACGTTTCGGCTTTAATTAAATAATGCCATCATCCGTTCCTAAGAGCTGAAAAAAAGCGATAGAGCACACTTGTAAAATTACAATAAAAATTTTTACAAAAAATCCAAACTTGTTAATTACAAAATTATATCTTACAGTATTAGCGACACAATTAATTTTATAAATAAATTGTCCGCAGAGCAGAGTTGTTGTGGATTTTATCATAATATACAAAATTATATGAATTACAAAATGGTACATAAATCTTGGTGTGCTCTCACTTGATATACGCAACGTCTCAAGTACAAATATAGCAAATTTCAATTTCATTCAATTAATAATAATAATAATTATGAGGACATTGATCTAATTAGGATCACTGACCCCTCACAAACATCTTCTAATTAAAAGATTTCTCAAAATAATTAACAAACATTAAGAATAACAAAATTCGAATTTAAAATGACAATATATAAAAATAAAAATAAAATAAATTTTTTTCTTTCTTTACCTTTTTACAATTCTTTCGCCCCTTTTCTCAATGTTTATTGTACCTGGGCATCAGTATTTGTCAATATTGACAAGTAAGCATTGCTAAGCCCAATGCAATCAGTTTGAAAATTAAAAGCCCTTTGCCCATATGTCTTAATAAAGCATTTTTCGGCTAGCAGACGCTTATAATTGTTCCCCAATCTCATCAAGATGACAGCATCATCAAACTCAAATCCATGAGAGGTATCGATATGGTGTGAGCTCAGGGCTGTCGAAGCTTTTTGATGATCTTATTATATTAAAAGAGCAATTCTTGTATACATACATAGAATCGGTTTCTCAAAAATGCCTCGATAACGATTTGCATGAAATTCAGGGGTTAGGGGGGTTTTTGTGTTGAGAATTCGATCTGGCATGGTCTCATCTTCTGCTAAGTTGTTTTTGATGGGTTTTTTCTTAATTGAAATAATTATTCAGTGGTGGTTGTTTGAATAAAAATTTATAATTACATTTTTTCAATTTTCTTTTAATAAAAATAATTGTTTTTTTTTTATTTTAAATTCCACTAATAGATCATTACGAATATTATTATATATTAGAATTTGCCAATTTAATTGATTAAAGGTATTTTTCTATAAAATAATTTATTAGAATATCAATTTCATTCTCTTAAAAAATCCGACAATTCGAAGGATCGCACCTCCTTCTTCAGGATTTAAAAGGGTCAACGAAAGAACCTCCGTGTATATTAATAATATTATTTTTAATTGCAATTAGGTACATTCAAAATTTGTGCCCAGTGATACGTCTTGATGATGGCCTTATCAGGTGTAAACGTTGGTAAATTTTTTTTTTTTTTAGTTGGTAAAAATATAAATTAAGTTTTATTTCAATTTCATTTTATTTTGTCTGCGATTAAAAATCGACCTTTTTACCTGAATTTAAAATTAAAAATAATTTAATATATCGCTTTTAACTCAATCAAAAATTACCCAGCATCACTCGGTGTTCCAGGTACTAATTTAATTATAAGATATAAACAGATGCAAAATTAAATCAATTGCTACTGATTTTCTTCACAGTACATAAAATTAATCTAATTCTTTTGTCATATAAATATTAAAAAAAAAAAAATCATATAATTATTCAAGCCTTATAGTGAACCAAAGACTAAAGAATTAGTTTAATGTACTGTGAAGAAAACCAGTGACAATTGATGAAAATATGTGCACATCTGTTTATATCTTATAATTAAATTATAATCAATGAGACTCCTGATGAAGCCTAAATAAAATTGGCGAAACGTTGCGCAAATCGATGAAAATTGTTTGGTTTTCTACTTTCCTGTCCAAATACCTGCTAATATACTTAATTTATTTTTATAAATTAAAGGGGACAATAAAAGCTCACTTCAATTCAAATCCTGTTAATCAATTGTAATAGACTGATGAAGAGGGCAAATTCTTTTTATAAATAAATAAAAAATGTATTTTTCCAGCAGAAGACACACTATTTTATTGTCTCCTTTAATACATTTGTACTGTAACGGCAGCACTGCTATTTTTTTTTTTTTTTTAATGCAATCGAATGCAAGAAGGGGTGCACCAGTAAAGATGCAGCTCCTATGGATCTCGAAAGACCCTTGCATTACCGAAGAGAAGGAAAAGTTGATTAAGTGAGAGGGTGTAGACGTAGGTGTCTATGCACCTCGGTTTTGAAGGTTTGAAGATTATAGGTGCTGGGAAAGATGGAGGCTGGAGAGAGTTCCAGTTCCTTGAAGTCATGGGGATATATGTATTCGCGAATGAAGTGGTCCGGCACTTTTCCAATTTGACCGCGAAAGAGTGTTGGGAGTCGGCAAAACGCGTGCTACGTGCAAAGCATGCTTTGGGGGAATTATTGATTTTATCTCATCAGAGCACCTGCCGTGATAGTATCTATAGAAAAGGGAAAGGGCAGAGACATTTCTTCGATGAGCCAGCGAGTCGAGGGAGTCGGTGAGGGTAGAATCGTCAATTAGCCTGACGGCTCGTTTCTGAATTGCATCAAGGGTAGCAAGAGAATATTTTTGAGGCTCCTCTCCATAGATGAGAGCCGTATTCGAGACAGGGGCGGATTTGGGCCTTGTAGATGGTGAGAAGTTGTGGGGTTTGTAAAATCGCTTGGACCTGAATAAGAAGCCAATCTTCCTTGCTGCAGATTTCGCCACAGAGGAGATGTGTTCATTCCAAGACAGGTCAGATGCGACAGAGACGCCCAACATGGATAGGCTGTCACACATTTTCAGGGTATTCGAATCGAAGTGAATATCAGGGAAATCTTTATTTTCGCGCCTAGAAATTAGACAACATTGAGTCTTGTTTGAATCTATCTATCTAGCTATCTAGGGTTTCGTAGTTTATCCATCTGACATTCAACCCATTTATTTCATAACAATTTAAATAATTTTCAGCAAAAGTACTACTCTAATTCACTTTATTTTTGCAGAAAGTAGGGGACACACTACAAGACAATTAATATAAGCTTATTGCTATGACCAAAGCGTCAAATCATCACACTTATTAAGTTTCTAACTTTAATAGTTTAGAACGGTTTGTTAGAAGGGACAGACAACACTAAGTGTTCCGAGATTTACTTTTTTATACGAAATCTTGAAAAACAATTTAAAATTTTACACATATAATTTTAGTTTTTCTTCAATCTCATTGATTAATAGAATTGAACTATTTTCTTATAAAAAACAATCACTTATTCCAGGGGTGTCCAACCTTTTGGCTTACACGGGCCACATTTGAAGCAAAAACAAATGTTTCGGGCCGCGGATAAAATATTATAATTCTATTGATATTTGTTATTCAAAAAAGATAGTTAATAATTTAGAAATAAGAACTTTATTATTTTTTTAGCTCATAGAAAATTTTATACTTGAAAATGGTTCTCGTATATGTAAATACATACCTACATACTAACAAAAAGTGATATTATGTATTAGTATTTGTTTAAATTTTTTCCTGACTAGATAATTAATATAAAATTTTAATAAAAAGACAATATTCAATTTTTCTTTCAGATCGGTATCTAATTGTTGTTCTAGCTAGAACATTCAATCAGAAAGTTTGCAAGTAGAAAATTTATTTCTAATGAAAATGGAGGGGAAATAGACCAAAATGATGATTATTTTTTCGGAAATCTTGAAATCTAGTTCCAGATTCAAAATTTAAAATTAGCACTTTTATTTTTCGAAAACTTCAAAGTAGATTTTCAGATTTCTTATTTTAGAGAAAAAAAATTATCGGGCCAAATTGTTGTGTTTTCCAGTATCTACATATAAATCTCAATGTTTTAAGGAATTTTATGACTTTATATTGGGCCACGAGTGGACAGCCCTGGTTTAAATCGAATGGGATTAAAGGAGGATATGAGGCATGATAATTTATTTTTTAAAAGACTCACGGATATAATAATCCCTTACTATCTTATCCATTATCTATTGACATGCAAAGATCTAAAAGACAAGTCCTGACAAGTTTTAGTCCAGAAGAGAAATTATAAATTAATTGTGATTGTTCTAGAAAACCCCAATCCCTTGCCTCCTTGTACTAGAATGATAACTATAGACTTGGTTAGTGTGGTAGCATATAAATTACTGAAATAATAAATATTTTAGAAAACGAAAATATGAAAAGAAGAATGATTTTTAAATATTCGAAATTTCATTTTTTTTTATCTTATATAGTTGAGCTTATAATTTTGCTTTTAGTGAATTTTATTCTTGAAAAAAAGCTTCACGAATTGTACAAATGTACATTCATATTTCGAAAAAGGGAATAAATATATCTTTACATAAAAATCTCAATGTTTTAAGGAAGTTTATGATTTTATGGTGGGCCACACTCATTGTAGTGCTGGGCCGCATGAGGCCCACGGGCCACGGGTTGGACAGCCCTGACTTATTCAATTGATTCTTCTTCAAGTGCCATTCTCGATTCCGAGCGTCGGCGATTACTGATCGAGAGTATTTTCTCCACTGTAATTTTTCCTGAGGAAATTTTTCACAGTTTCCCTTCACCTATTCAATTGATTAATCAAATTAATCTCTATAGTTGATTTAAAAAATTAAATATTTATTTGAGTGAAATTAAGAAAGAATTAAAATTTTAAGGTCAAAATCCAGATTTAAGTAGAAAATATTTTTACATTGCATATCAGAGGGCTCCATTCCCTCAGCAGTTGAACCCGAGTACTAACACGATTGCCGGGCTTGTTAGTTTGACCCTCGAGACAAAATATATGCAATATATTTAAGAGAAGCTAATATATAATTATATATAGGATATATATATATATATATATGTATATATATATATATATTATTTGTTTTATATGATGTCATCTTAAATTTTTTTTATTAATACCTACTTATTAACTTCACATCTAATCCGTATTAATCTCCATCTCAATAATTATTTTAATCCTTTGCTTGCAAGAAAGAGTATGTGTTTTAGAAATATAAAAATTGAAAACAAATTAATCTAATATTATTTTTTTCTTTCTTTTAATTTAGGTGGACGGACTTGAAGCACTCGCTAAAAATAATAATATTGAGTTGAATAATCGTGTTAACGCTTTAGAAAAAGAGAATTCAGATCTTAAGAAATGTAAGTCAATATAATAATTAACTTTTAGTATTGAATTGAATTTAATGAGGCAACCTAAGATCCAAAAATAAAGAAAATTATATCTATCTTTATGGTAATTCAAAACCGACGTTTCGGAGGTTTCTTCCCTCCTTCAGGGTTTTGAAAGGTCAACGTTACACTTCCTTCACTGACCTTTCGAAACCCCGAAGGAGGGAAGAAACCTCCGAAACGTCGGTTTTGAATTAAAAAATACATATATAATTTTCTTTATTTTTTTTGGATCTTGGGTTGCCTCATCAAATTCAATTCAATATCAATTTACCAGTCCGTCTCCAAAAACTATTTAAATCGTATTAATTTTTTAGTTTAGTCTCTGGGATGTGTGTGCATGAAAATTATAAATTCTAATAATTTGCAGAGCTTAATTAAAAACTTTAAAAAGGTATTTTTTTTGATTTTTAAAAAAAAAAACAAAAAAAAAAACAGAATCAATAGACCTGTCGTCAGGGGCGAGTTTCAGAGACTTTTCGCCCATTTGAAAATGTATTGGAAGGCCGTGCCTACTAGTCCAGTCAAAATAGACAAATACTAAGCTTACAATAATTCTCATAGAGCTGAAAATTCGTACAGGTCTTAAATACACTATTACAAATGAAATATCAAAAATCCCCATCCTCCCAACCTCTGCAAAAAAATTTGTCAAGGGTAAAAAATATAGGTTTTTCGAATTTTACTCGTAAACGGTAAGTGTTATCCTAAAAATAGGTAACCGGTGCCGCAACGAGGTTGAAGTTTTGAAAAAAAAAATTGAAGGAAAACCTGCGATTTTTTGCAAAAAATTGCAGTTTTTGCATATTATGTAGAGTACGACGCTCCAAATTTTGAAATCGCGATATCTCAGGAATGGTGATTCGTAGAAAAAAGTATAAAAACAATTTTTGTAGAGAATTGGATGATCTACAACTTTTGTTTGACCTATTTTTACGATAATATTTACCGTTCACGATAAAAATGCGAAAAACCGATATTTTTGACCTTTGATTTTGGATAAATTTTTTTGCAGAGGTCGGAAGGATCATGCGCGAATCCAGGGGGAAGCGCCGCCCCCCCCCAAGCATTGGAAGATCAACATTTTTTATATGTTTATTTAATTTTGTAGCGGCCCGCTCTCGCTTATGGCGACGAGCCTTGAGACACGGCCGCTAGATGACTCAGTCGGATCGTTGCGTCGCTTTTGCATGAGTGAAATATTATCAGCCATGCTATAATTAAAGCGACTCGATTTCGACTGGAGAAGCGAACCGATTCGAACATTCGGATCTGGAGGGGCCACCGCCATCCAGCAGCCCCTCCCCTGCACACACCCATGAGGACACGCAACCTACAACCTGCACTCAACAGATTGTTAGGACCCCATCGACTTGATGGGGGGCGCGGCACAAAGCGCCACACAGCACTCACCTCACGAGAGCCCTAACAATACTGGTGACCCCGACGTGATTGCAAAGCAAGCAGCCTCTTGACCCACCAGCTAGGTGGATAGAGCCTTGCCCGGCTGACTTAGTCGGTAATCGGCAATCACCCAAGAAAGAAAGGGTGTGGTGTAGCGGCCCGCTCTCGCTTATGGCGACGAGCCTTGAGACACGGCCGCTAGATGATTCAGTCGGATCGTTGCGTCGCTTTTGCATGAGTGAAATATTATCAGCCATGCTATAATTAAATAATTTTTTTTTTTTATTATAACATTAAATTTTAAAATTGAAGAAAATAAAGTTCTATGTGGGGAGGGCGCTCTGACCCCCCCCCCCCCTCCGCTTGGACAATTCGACCGCGACACACTTCCGAGATCAAAAGTAGATCTTATATACCGGCGACCGCCCCCCCCCCCCAAATCAGAGGTCTGGATCCGCGCATGGGAAGGATAGGGATTTTTGATATTTCATTTGTAATAGTGTATTTAAGACTTGTACCAATTTTCAGCTCTATGTGAATTATTGTAAGCTTAAATGTCTATTTTGACTGGACTATACAGAGTGGTACAGGTGGTGCAAGCTCGAGGACTTGTAACTTCCTGGCCAGAAAATTAAATTTAAGAAAATATTATTTAAATTTATTTTCGATAAAATATTAATATAAGCCAGAGAGCCCTAATCGAAGTGAAAGGTCGTCTAGAATTTTGATGGACAAATTGTTCCATTGTACATGATGGGAAAGGGCGGTGAACTCTATTGTGCGCAAGCAGAGTGGAAATCACAAAATTTTAATTTAGTGAGCATACTCATTCCATTTGGGTTATTTTCTAGTATTTTTCAGAAAGGGCGGTAAATCCTAACATGCCCCAGGGCGCACAATGGCCCTGATTGGAAGCAATTGCAAAAAAATAAGAAAAACAATTGTCTTTTGTTTACCAACATCTTTAAAAACGAATTAAAAGTCATATTTATCTTTGAGAATCAGAATCCAATTTTTGTTCATTTTAAAATGGAGAAAAATTTCGAAACTGACCTCTTACGTAATACCAATGATTCTGGTTTCGAAAAATATTTTGAGAATTTCGTGTTTACAACGGATAGGCTCTTCTATCCTAGAAAATTCTATTTTTAAATATCATAGTAATTTCCTATTCTATTTTATTGATGATTAATTTTTAATTGTGAATAAATATTTATTTCAGTATTAAATGATCTCCAAGAACTCGTGAAGAAAATGGATTCCCGAGTTAAATATTTGGAAACTTCGACACCTAAGGCCCCGTCGGGCTCTCCTGCACCCGCTGCACCTAAACCCACCCCAGCAGCCGCCAAACCAGCTAAAGAAGAAGAAGAAGATGATGATGATGTCGATCTCTTTGGTTCGGATTCCGAAGAAGAAGAAAGTGAGGATGCAAAACGTGTAAAAGAAGCCCGTTTAGCTGCATACCATGCCAAGAAATCAAAGAAACCCGTGCTTATCGCCAAATCCAATATTATTCTCGATGTCAAACCCTGGGATGATGAAACTGATATGAAAGCATTGGAAGCCGAAGTACGGAAAATTGAAATTGACGGTCTCTTATGGGGGGCTAGCAAACTGGTTCCTCTCGCTTATGGAATCCATAAATTACAAATTTCATGCGTTGTTGAAGACGATAAAGTTTCAATTGATCTTTTACAAGAAACAATCGAAAGTATCGAAGATTTTGTAAGTATTTATTTTTATTTCATACATCAGTTTAGAATTTTTTTATTTGTTTCTGAAGTTTTAAAAATAAGTATATTTGAAAAAGTATTAAGTGCAATGATTCTCAACCGGGGGTCCGCAAGTACCCAACCTACTAAATATCTGTTACCAATAATTAAAAAAAAATCACAAACTAAACAAATATAAAATAAAAAAATATATATACCGGGTAAGTTTTTTTATCTTGAGACAGTCTTATAACTCAAAAACTGCATTATATGGAAAAAAGTTTCAAATAAAAGTTTGTTTATATCGAGGGGGAAACTAAACTAAGCTATTTTTTGTCGACCTAGAACAAGCTTTCAAGGGTATTTCGAGGTCAAGTTCTGTTTTTTAAATGGAAACCTATATGTTTCTGTACATATCTGAATCTACAAAAAAACTGAACAACTTTTATTAGAACTATTTTTTATACGACATCAAATAAAAAAATATTAAATCAATTGGATCTCAAAAAAATCTTAATAATTATTTTTAACAATTATTTAACTTAATTATCAAATAATAATGATTAAATAATTGATTATTAAATAAAAGTCACAACAATAAAAATAAGTGTTTATAATGATCTTATAACTTCATTAAATACACAGATTTAAGAGATTAGTATTGAAATGGTCTTAATTTATGGTGAATGTGGGAGAAGTGTTATGGGGTTGCCAGTGAAATGGATGCCGAGCGTTTTCCTGATGGGAATACACCCTCACAAGCTTCATTTCATCGTGTCATAAATCTGTAAAAAAAAAAACAAGAAATATAAAGGCTATGAAGAAACTGAAACAGGCCAAAATAACGAAATTGGAACTGGAATTCATCTAGAAGACTTGCGGATACACTCTGGAATGTCTCAGAACAGTGTCGAAAAATTATTAAATTATTAATTATTATTAAATTATTTAGTTAATGATTAAATATTTAATCATTATTATTTGATAATTAAGTTGACAAATTATTAAAAATCATTATTAGAATTTTTTTGAGATCTAATTGATTTAATATTTTTTATTATTTGATGTCGTATAAAAAAATGGTTCTAATAAAAGTTGTTCAGTTTTATTTGTAGATTCAGAATATGTAAACAAATAGATTTAGGAAATGAAAAGAATAATATAGGTTTCCATTTAAAAAACAGAACTTGACTTCGAAATAGCCTTGAAAGCTTGTTCTAGGTTGACAAACAATAGTGTAGTTTCCTCCCCCCCCCCCCCTGATATAAATAAACTTTTATTTGAAACTTTTTTATATAATGCACTGTTTTTGAGTTATAAGACTTAAGTTAAAAAACTCACCCGGTATATGTAGAAAAAGTTCCAGGTAAATTTTTAGCTTTCATCTTAACCTATAACGAAATTTCGATTTTTGAAGAAAATATATCAAAATATTATTAAACTATTCATAACTTTGACAAGAATAAAGAAATTTTAACTTAATAGAGCGTCATTTTTTATGTATTTTTGAATAAAAAAATTTTAATGCTTTTTTTTTTTTGCCTTTTTTACTCAAAAAATTGGATTTTCTTTCGGTGGGACATCTTCGATTTTTATCCAAAAAAAATTCACAAAATTCAACGTTAAAAAACAAAATTTTTAGGATTCAAATAACTTCGGTTTTTCTTTTTTTTTGGCCTGAGAGATTTGATTTAAAAAAAGGTAAAAATAAAGAATTTTATCCTTTCGAAGTACTAACACTGTAAAACAGTGGTTCCCAACCTTTTGTGGCCCATCGCCCCTTTCTGGATGTTGATTAATACCTATCGCCCCCTTTTCATTTTCAGAGTATGCCTAATTTTATTTTGAAGTAAAGTGTAAATAATAAAGCAGTTTTATTATTTTAAACAATTTTATTAGCGTATATAAAAACAACCAAAGCAGTTTTATCAAGTCACTCTTAAATGAAATAGAAAAAAAATTAAAATGTACTTTTCTTACAGATTTTTTTTTAAGAACAAAGAAGTGAATAATTAACTAAGATCATTGGCGGACATTTAAAAAACAAGAGTACATGTTTGCATTTTCAAAAAGGAATCTGGAAAAATTAAGAAAGTTGACAATTAGCCTATAAATAGAGGATCCAAAAAGTGGTTAAGCTTACATTAATTGCGGGAAAATATTTTTTTTCTAGGATCGTTTGGTATGGCGTGGGTATGCCAAATCTCAGTTTGCGACCTGGTGGTCCAAGTAAACGTTCAAGTAACAAAATTTCCTAGACAATGAGATAGGAATCAAGTTTCTAGGATGAGTGGTTTTCATTTTATGAAGGAAAAACTACAATTTTTTGCAAAAAAATGCATTTTGTAAAAACTTCAACCTCATTGCAGCACTGATTACCATTATCCAATTAAGATGAAACTTTGTTTCAATTGCAGCAAATTTAATCTAGTTTAAACATGTATAGAGTGGTATTTATCGAAAATGTGCTCCTTCATGATCAAAATGGGAAAAATTGAAAAAAGTGATAGTTTTTGGGATATTCAAAAGTGATCCCAGGTCTGTTTTTTGGACCCCCATTAAAAATCGAACTACTGGAACAATTTTGGATATTTTTTTTTAATCGACGCGAAATTTTTGCCTCTTTAATTTACTATAGGACGGTTATTTGCAAAATATGAACTGTTTTTGAGTTATAAGCGGGAAACTGGAAAAAGTCCGAAAATTTCAAAGTTTTTCGGCCAATAAAAGTTGTCCCCCACATTTTCGAGGTCGGAAACTTAGATTTCGCATACCCACACCATACCTAAAAAAATATTTTCCCGCAATTAATGTAAGCTGAAACCCCTCTATTAACTGGGCTAAGTTAAAGTTTGAAAACTTTGTTATTGTTTTATTTTACCCGGCAACTTCTACTGTACAGTACTATTTTAATTTTCGCCCCTTAGAATACTCATTGTCCCTCACTTATTTATCGCCCCCCGATAACCCAAACCGCCCACTTGGGGGGCGATCGCTCCCAGGTTGGGAACCACTGCTGTAAAATATAATAATTTTCACCAAAATTTTTCATTCAAACAGTCTTTGCAGTTAATTCAATCATTTCATATCACGTCGATTTCATATCTTGTCCTATATGTCGGCTTAAAGTGTAAACCTGCTAACTCCATTTTTTATCATATATGACATATTAATATCGTTCGAAAGATAAAGAAATGCAGCATCGTACAAGTAAAACTGCTACTTAAAATTACGATTGTATTTTATTGATAAAAATAACTCAACGATCTTTAAATTCCTAGTTTTTTTTTTTTTTTTTTACTTTTTCTCATTGTAAATTATATTTTAAAAATGAAAAATAAAAAAATATCTTGAATTTTGTTTCAGGTCCAAAGTGTAGACATCGCAGCATTCAACAAAGTCTAAAAATATTTCAAAAAAATCAATTTTACAATTCCAACATCTTAAATGTTACCTTTTTCTTTGAACAAGAAAAATAATTTATTCATGTTAATTAATTGTATATGATTTTTTTTTTTTGTTTTTTTTGTTGAAATAAAAATAAAAAACTATAATAATCTATTTAAATTGAAAGTTTCTTTTTGCCAAGAGTAGCCGAATTTTTTTTATAAATTAAAGGAGACAATAGAAGAGTGTGTCTTTTGCTGGAAAAATAATTTTTTTAATTTATTTGTAACGAGACTGGAGTTTCGATGGCTTTGCTCCTTTCATCAGTCTATTACAGTGATTCTCATCCACTTTTGTGTGCCGCCAAATTTTAGAAATGCAAACAATAAAAATTATTTTTTATGTACTTTTATCTAATGCAGTGATTCTCAATCTTTTTTTCGTCACGGCACACTTTAATAGAATTTTATTTGGTTTATTGATTGATGTACCTAAAAAATTATCTTAGGACATTCTGTATCCTGTAAAATGTTACTACCTCTTCAGTTCAAATGATCAAATTAATATTTGGATTAAATGTAGTGTTAATTGATAAAGAAATTAATGTAAAAAAAAATAATAATTTTCAATTCAGGAGGGACCACTGCCTAGCAGTGGCGGCACACTTCAAGAATCTCGCGCCACTAAAGTTCCGCGGCATAGTGTTTGAGAATCCAGTTCAGCCATTCAGATCACATAATTTAATGTAAAGCTAAATAAATAAGCTTTAAAAATATATACATTTTATATATATCGGCTTAGCCATTTTTTAAAAGTCGTTTTTAATAGCCGCACGCGAGTGTAGTTCAGTTTGCTATTTACTTGTTTGCTGTGTGGTTGAATTTATAAATTTATATATTTGCTATATGCAGTATTGTGTTCTCAAACTTATTTAAAATGTATTCAAAGGTAATATTATGATTCGTCTTTTTTAATAATAATTATTTTTGACAAAATTATTTTTATTTTTAAGTGTGCCGCGAAATTGTTAAAAGTGTGCCGCAACAAAAAAAAGGTTGAGAATCACTGGTCTATTACAATTGATGAAGGGGGCAAAGCCCTCGAAACTATAGTCTTGTTATAAATAAATTTAAAAAATTATTTTTCCAGCTGAAGACACTCTTTTATTGTCTCCTTTAATTTATAATCCATTTCTTACTAACTTCTACATATAATAATAATAATAATAAAAATAATAATGTAACTATAGGGCCGGCAGAAGCAGGCTTTCAGGAACTACTTCATAAGCGGACGCCACTCTAAAGGGTTTCAGCTATTCGCCTTTAATAATAATAATAAATTATTTTAAAGCACATAGTTACATTTTATTTTGTAAATTATGTACTACCTGAACAGACAATGACAACAGAGCTGAGCACAGTTAATTCAAAAATTAACTTCGTTAATCGTTAATCCGCTACTCAAAAAGTTAACTTGGATAATCGTTAAAGCGTTGACTTTTCACAAATTTAACGCAAGTTAAAGTTATCCGTTATAAGTTAACCACCTAAAAGTTGTACTGATGTTTAAGAATTACCTATATGTACCATATATTAAAGATAATAGATTAGGCTTGGCTTTTGTACACACAGGTAAATAAAACAAGTAGTTTAGATAGATTAAGTATTTGATGCTTTTAGGAAGAAAACACAGAAACATATGCACCTATTGCAAAAAACAGCAATCAGTTAATGATCCTAATTTTACATTAGGTGCATGTTTCCCTTCATAAATATTAGCATATTAAAATTGTCATCCGTCAGCGATGATTGTTTCGCCTGTAAAACATCTTTTCCTGTAGAAAAAAAGGCGTTCAACTGCACGGCTAGACTATTGGAATAGCAGTGTTATATTTAATAAACAATTCTATTTAAACCGGTTCTCCTAGAAATGCAGCATCTGTAAAAGAGTCTTTTGACTTTGAGTCCAGGCAAGTTCTGAGCTTTGTTTTCCAGAGATTTGTGGCCTTTGGCTCTTTCTTCAGTCTGAATAAAACTCGGGATGAAAAATGAACTAAACTCTTCACACAAAATCACAGCAATAACCAATGTAACCGAATAAAATTAATGAAAGTTAAGAAAACCGTTTACATTTTTTTAGTTTAACTTGAAAGTTAAATTGTTAATCAATTCGTTAATTAACGATGTTGTGCCCAGCTCTGAATGACAACAACAAAAACTAATAAGGGCGCTTGGTTAAAAATCACAAGAGAGGGATGAATACCCTAATGCCGGCCCTTTCTGAATATTAGACAAGTTGAAATATACGCAATATTTAATAAAATTCTCATATTAATTAAAGTAAACGTTCCAGTAATGGGCCATGCTCCTATAATGGGCCACCCCTTTAAAATGAAGCGTCTTTTGTTACCTAGGGCAGTGGAAGAGATACGGGTCGTTTACTACTTCCTTCTAGGATACCTTAGCACTGGAATTCAGTTCATTCCTTTACTTTGTGTCAAGCGTTTGGATTATTCTTCTAAAGAGACGAATATTTGTGATTGTTTTAACTTCTGATTAAGAAATCTGTTAAGGAAAGTGATTTTTTTTCAACAAATAATACTTATTTACTATAATGCCTGTTTAGTGACTTTAAGGAATATTTAGTACGAAAATATGTATAATTCAAATTGTACAGTGTATAAATGATGAAAAACTTTCATTGCCAAAATCGGGTGGCCTATCATGGGATCACGAATTGTTCAACTGTCCCAGTAATGGGCCAGCCTGGACCAACATAAGAACATGGTATCATTCTGAATTAAGCTTACTGTTGAGAACCTCGATCGAAACAACTCGGTTTTACTTCAATTTTTCTCTTAACCGGCCCATTACTGGAGCGTTTACCTCTAGGGGTGATCCGCAATTGGAAGTAGGTGTACACCTCTTTAGAAGTATTTTGGAAGTACTTGGAAATATTTGAAAGTACTTGGGAATATTTGAAAGTACTTGGAAACATTTGAAAGTACCTGAAAATATCTGAAAGTGCTTGGGAACATTTGGAAATATTTGAAAGTACTTGGAAATATTTGAAAGTACTTGGGAATATTTGGAAGTGCTTGGAAGCATTCCGAAGTACTTGGAAATATTTGGAAGTATCTGAAAATATCTGAAAGTGCTTGGGAACATTTGGAAGTGCTTGGAAGCATTTGGAAGTGCCTGGAAATATTTGAAAGTACTTGGAAATATTTGGAAGTACTTGAGAATATTTGGAATTGCTTGGAAATATTTGGAAGTACCTGAAAATATCTGAAAGTGCTTGGAAATATGTGGAAGTGCCTGGAAATATTTGAAAGTACTTGGGAATATTTGGAAATGCTTGGAAATATTTGGAAGTACCTGAAAATATCTGAAAGTGCTTGGGAACATTTGGAAGTACTTGGAAATATTTGGAAGTGCTTGGAAGCATTCCGAAATATTTGGAAGTACTTGGAAGCATTCCGAAATACTTGGAAATATTTGGAAGTACCTGAAAATATTTGGAAGTGCTTGGAAGCATTCCGAAGTACTTGGAAATATTTGGAAGTGCCTGGAAATATTTGAAAGTACTTGGAAATATTTGGAAGTACAAGTGGAAGTAGGTGTACAGCATATTAGGTCGCGGTTCACCCCTCGGTTTACCTTATATAAATTTAAATAATTCAAATATATGTCAATAAATTCACATAGTTTGAAGTTTAATCAAGTTTCAATAGAATTCTAGTGCAAACAGAAACTATAGGCTTATTCGACTTATGTACTCGCAGTGCACTTGTGCATGTTCCATGCGCAATTAACATTTCTGATGAGAAATTTCAAAGTACTCAGTAGGGCCGAGTGGATTAAGTCAAATACGCTACAACTTATTGAAATAAGGGTAACGATATAATAATAAAATATAATGAATGTTTTAAATGTAAGGTAATCAAATAAAAATGATTTGATAATCCCTTCTTTATTTATTTATTTGAGAAATTTGTATTTGAACAAATTTATATATTTATTTTTACAATAAATATATAAATAAAAAAAACTTAGAACCTATTTTATAAAATCAATTTAGTGACAGTGTTTTGTTTGTAATGCAAGTATTATAAAATACAGTACAGATATATTAATTAATTAAGAAAGAAATGTTTGAATTTCAAAGCAAAGCATTAAAAAGACTTTGGAAAATGCTAGATTAGATTAAAAAAAAAGTCGTTGGCTAATCTACTGACATTCCTTCATCATCATCATCATCTTTCTTCTTTGAATTTGTCGAGTCGCTCTTTTTTGATGTAGAATCCGAAGTTTTACTATCAGTTTTTTCAGAATCCTTTGAATCAATACTGGCTTTTTGTAATGCTTTTACAAATTCCTCCATATTTCCTGTAAAAATAATAATATGAAATTAGAATTAATTTATTTAAATTATATTTTCTTGTTATTTTCTAAAAATATAAGTAAAGTCTCTATAAAAATCCGACACCCGATTTTGTACCTTTTTTTGTGGGATAAGTTTAGCTAAGACGGTGTATTAATAATCGGAGAGAATTTTCATGCCGAGAGTAGCGGAGTTGTTAATTTTTTTAAGATCAAATCAAAAAGAGTGTCCTCTCTTTGATGCAAATAAATATACTTAAACACATATATATAGAATATAAATACATGTAAGAAGAAAATATATATATATATTTACTGCAATGCCCATCCGTCTGATTCTTTAGGGAATCGAAACAGATGAATTTTGTTCGGATATTCAATAATAAATTTTATTTAGAATGTTTATATGTTAACATTAGATGAACGCGAAAGTTAAAACTTTTATCCGGCCACTGCCCTATTTTGGTGCAATTGGGACCAGACTCGTTTTGATACTGAACCAAGAGTTGTAAAAAGATAAGGACCAGTCGGGTTCTTGGTTCAGTATCAAAAACGAGTCTGGTCCCAATTGCACCAAAATAGGGCAGTGGCCGGATAAAAGTTTTAACTTTCGAGTATATATATATATATATCATTTCCATCCATAATGTGTATTAATTTGAAAGTTTATAATGGGAAATAAGAACAAGTTTTTGTGATTTTTTTTATTTATCAACTATTTTATCGTTGACTTTGCCGACTTCTTCAGGGTTTCTACAATTATAAGAACATTTAATTTAAAGTTTCTTTTTGCCGAGAGTAGCAGAATTTTTATAAATTGAAGGAGACAATAAAAGAGTGTGTCTTCTGCTGGAATTATAAATTTTTAATTTATTTATAACGAGACTATAGTTTCGAGATATGTATTTAAGTCACTTACATACATTAATTCCCGTGAATCAGTTGGAATAGACTGATGAAGAGGGCAAAGCTCTCGAAACTATAGTCTCGCTATAAATAAATTAAAAATTTATAATTCAAGCAGAAGACACTCTTTTATTGTCTTCTTCAATTTATAATAAGAACATTATTAATATCAAGTTGCAAGACAACACATGTTTGGTCTGAAATTACAATGTTCTCTTGCAACTTGATATTAATAATGTTCTTATAATTGTAGAAGCCCTGAAGAAGTCGGCAAAGTCGACGAAAGTTGGTTGATAAATAAAAAAAATCACACAAAAAAACTTGTCCTTATTTCCCATTATAAACTTTCAAATTAGGTAGTTAAAAATTAAATTTTTTCGACGCCCCTAAAAAACTCTTTTTATGAAAAAACGCGAAGTAAATTTGCAAAACGATCTAAATTCATTTTTTGGTAAAATCATTATCGAAATCTTAGATGATTATAGAAGTAAAGGTACAAAAAATACTAAAGAAAGTTTACCTAGCCTTGGAAATAAAAAATTTGCTTATAAAAAAATAAGTTTATACTAATTTAGTTTTAAAATACAATTATATTAATTTAAATATCCTTCATTTTTATTTTATTAACTAGACAACATCAAATGAAAATAAAAATTTTAAAATTTTATTCATTTGAGTTCCAAAATTGTTTTTATTTCAGGAAAAATACTATTTGTGATAAGAAATTTCCAAAAAAAAAAAACATGAACTATAGATTGTCTTGAGGCACGTGTTATTTTATAAAAAAAAAAATTTACCTCGGGTTTTTCATCAAAAGGAAGCTTTTTAGGGGGGGTTGGAAAAATTCAATTTTTAACGACCACCCAATATATATACCTATATTTATGTGACTGAAAATAAAAGCCTTGGAAATTATACTCTCTAACAATTAATATACTTATATACTTATTTATTTATAAATGTATATGTGAGTAAGTATATATTTATTTGCATCATGCAGAAGACAACCCCTATTTGATTTGTTATATGTAGTATTTCTTTTTTACACGCTTTATATTCGCTTCACCTGTAAGTATGTATCTATCTACCTATTATATCAATGTGACTTTTGTTCTGTTAAATTCCGCAAACATTTCTCTATAAAAAATAATTGTTTACATACCTACTCAATTTTAAAAAAATTATATAAAAATAAATACATTCCATTCTGTTAAATTCCGCAAACCCCTCTCTATAAAAATAATTAAGACTAAAAAGTAAATATATTTTAAAAAAACATGCTTCTAAAAAGTACAAAATAGTGTAATACTTAATCAAAAAGTGCGGGGCGTAGAAACATGTACTTTTAATTAATTTCAGTACCCCTCGCTTTTTGATTAAGTACATATTACCCGGGGTGAATAGAGACAAATTTAATAAACAATAATTAGTATCGTAAATTGGCTTATAGGCTAGAAAGGCCGAAAAGCCAAAAAAAAGTACATATTACTTTATTTTATACTTTTTAGAAGCGTGTTTTTTAGTTTTTTAAAATATAATTTATTTTTTTACTTTTTAGTCTTAATTATTTTTATAGAGAAAAGTTTGCGGAATTTAACAGAATGGAATGTATTTATTTTTATTATTTTTATATAATTTCATTTAAATTGAGTAGGTAAACAATTATTTTTATAGAAAAATGTTTGCGGAATTTAACAGAACAAAAGTCACATTGATACATTCATATATAAATACATACATACAGGTGAAGCTAATATGTGTAAAAAATTGTCGAAATTAATTAAAAGTACATGTTTCTGCGCCCCACACTTTTTGATTATTACATTATTTTGTACTAAGTGGATAGCCTCCGAAACGTCGGTTTTATGAATAAAAAGATAGTGTAAATTATTTCTTCTTTTTTGGACTGCCTCATCGATATCCACTTAATTCACTTATCAGTCCGTATCCAAAAATTACTCCAATATTATTTTGTACTTTTTAGAAGCGTGTTTTTAAAATATATTTTTATTCAGACACATGTTCGATATACGTAGGAAAATAGAGACTACTATTTACCTCTACTAAAGACAAATAATATGAAATTTAAGTACCTGCTTGGGCTGCAGTCACAGCCTCCTGACCAACTTTAAACTGGTCCACAACAGGTCCTAATTGTCCAGATTGGAGAGCAGCACTAAACATAGTTAGGGCTTGTTGGAATTGAGAAGAACTCAGAGTCGCCCGAAGTTGTTCGGAAGCGGGAGGTGGAGTGTCCGCTGCTGGATTTTCGAAATTCGGAAGATGTCGCTGCAACTCCCGAACCAGGGATGCATCGCCGAGCAAAGATTCCAAATTCTCGGTAGTAAGAGCGGCCGACAAGTCTACATTCCTAGGCGTCTCCCCAATGGGCACATTCAGACCAGAGAGAAAATTCTGTAAATCGGACAGTTGGATAGTTGGGGGGTTGCTTGTGGTCGTAGTGGTGGTTGATCCGCTTCCGGAAGTGGTAGTGGTGGGCCGGGAATTTGTCGATTTATTCGAGGAGCTAGTTGTCGTGGTAGAAGTTGCCTCAGCATAGGCATGGTCTGCGGTTGCTGCGGCAGTATTGGCCGGGGTGGTGGTCGATCCACTGGTGGTCAATGAGGCGTTGGTGGGCGGCGTCGAAGCCGACCGGGAACTGCCTGTCGAGGATCGGTTCATTGTGCCCAATAAAGAAGAAAGACCACCGATTTGACCCACTCCGCCGAACAACTGCATTAACTGCTGCTGAGACATGTTAGTGAGGAGATTGTGAAGGTCGCCATCTAAAAAAATCATTCGTTTTTGTTTTTTAGTGAAATTATTTTTAAAATAAAAAAATTATGATATTTTTAAAAATTCAAATACCTGGAACACCGAGCGTTGCTCGGTAATTTTTTTGCTTTAGTTTTCAAAGTGATATATTAATATTATTTTAATATACAATAAAAAAATAGCTCCAATTAATTAAATTGGCAAATTCTAATATATAATAAAATTCGTTATAACCTATTTGTGGAATTTTAAATTAAAAAAAACCAATTAAGTATTTATTAAAAGGAAATTGAATAAAAAAAATTTTTTAAGAAAAAAATATAAACCGACTTCAAAAATTAAATGCAACAAATAAAATACACTAAAAGGTATAAAATAATTAGTATCTTATTTAGTTACAACTAAACTACGAAATACTAAGATGAAATTACTTTTTGAAGTCGGTGCTAAACAAACTATACCTATAAGCGAGCGTACCCACCAAACGTACTAAGATCCGTCGAGTGCGATTCATAAAAGGTATATGTTTGGCACCGACTTCAAAAAGTAATTTCATCTTAATATTTCGTCGTTTAGTTGTAACTAAATAAGATAATAATTATTTTATACCTTTTAGTGTATTTTATTTGTTGCATTTAATTGTTTGAAGTCGGTTTTTATTTTTTTCTTAAAATTTTTTTATTTTTCTCTTTTTAGTGATGTTATTAATAGTGATTATATCATCAGAACTTGACCAAATTAATATGGCATCATCCCTAAGATACCCCTTTCGAATAAAAAAAGAATCATTAAAATCGGTTCATAAACAAAGAAGTTATGCCTGAACAAACATATCAAAAAAGGTCCAATACCAATGAAAAAAAAATGGGACCAATCGGAAGGTAGACTGAACCCAACGCAATTTTTTTTTTCAAAATCGGTTCACAATTGGCGGAGATATGAGGTAACATAGGCACACAAAAAAAAAAAATTCAGTCGAATGGAGAACCTCCTCCTTTTTTGAAGTAGGTTAAAAATGTAATTATACAATTAAAAGGATCGTAGGGAGTTGGACTTGACTTTAAATTAAATACAAAGTTTTTATTTAAATAGGCTAAACGTTTCGTTGCTGGTTCGCAACTTCTTCAATGGCTCATTTATTAAATTCATCTGTCTGGGGTTTTGACTAAGAGAAAAACCATTTTCAAACAGTATCCTTGCAAATCACTCAATTTTATCAAATAATATAAAACATAAAACATCTAAAACAATGTACCGAATTGTTTCACCGTTAAAATAATTAAAACAATCAAATTGAACAAAAAATTTTTGTTTTGCCGAGAGTAGCAGAGTTGTTGATTCACAAAGAGAAACAAAGAGGTTGTCCTCTGCTTGATGCAAATAAAAATACACACATATATATCGAGATGATATATCTGTATATATATATATATTATTTATTTGTTTGAGACTATAATTTCGAAGACTTGGTCTTCATAATCAGTCTTTTTTAATTATAAATGTTGTTTTTCATGGAGTCAATATCGTATGGATATTGAAAATGTGATGTTCTTTCACTGAAGGTCAGCTTGGAATTAAAATATGTGTGTATTTTTATTTGCATCAAGCAGAGGACAACCTCTTTGTTTCTCTTTGTGAAAAAATTCTTTGTTCAATTTGATTGTTTTAATTATTTTAACGGTGAAACAATTAGGTACAATGTTTTAAATGTTTTGTTTTATATTATTTGATAAAATTGAGTAATTTGTAAAGATAATGTTAGAAAATGGTTTTTCTCTTAGTCAAAACCCCAGACAGATAAGTTTAATAAATGAGCCACTGAAGAAGTTGCGAACCAGCAACGAAACGTTTAGCCTATTTAAATAAAAACATTGTATTTAATTTAAAGTCAAGTCCAACTCCCTACAATCCTTTTAATTATTAATCATGGACACGAATAATTAAATATTGTAATTATAAATTTTTATTCAAACAACCACCTGTGAATAATTATTTCAATTAACAAAAAACCCATCAAAAACAACTTAGCCGAAGATGAGACCGTAACAGATCGAATTATCAACCCAAAAACCCCCTAACCAGTGAATTTCATCCAAATCGTTAGAGCCGTTTTCGAGAAACCGATTCTATATATATATATATATATATACAAAGAATTGTTCGTTGAATATAATAAGAAAGATAAGATATGAATAATTTTGAAAATCTAAAAAATAAGTTTTCATAAAAAATTTCTATCATACTCATCTAATTTTAAAGTCATTCAGATCTCTACGAGACAGTATTTTCAATTTACTAATCTAATTCTACCATGCAGTTTCAAGTTGCAGATAGATATAGAATTTTAAATTTCTAAGAAAATCACAAGAGGTTTTCATATATTAGATCCGAGATGGAATGGATTATTTTTAATTATAAGAAGGGGTGTTTTTAAGCCCTAGGTGTTATCGTAAATTTAGTAAGAACGCTGAAGTTCCGAGTGACCTGGGGGTCCTCCTTGGAAATTTTTGGAATTATATGTTTTTTAAGGCTTTTCAATTTTTTTGTTTTTCAAAAAAAAATTTTAACTCGTAAAATAAATAGATATAATAAAAAAAATAAAAAAACTTTTAAAACCAGTGCGGGAACGGCGTTCGAGAATCCAACCCGAGTGCCAAAATTAGCAACTTCTCAGGGTAGCCCAAATGGCCCCGAGGAGATAAAAGCACAACCCTTCTGACATATTATTAAAAATAATCCATTCCATCTCGGATCTAATAAATGATAGCCTCTTGCAGAGGCTAGCCTCGGGGGTGGGGGCAGCCCCCCCCCCAAGGGCAGGACACATGTGATGAGTATCGTCAACGACAAACCGTTTCTTATGGAAAACTAGCCGTAATTAAATATATAGAACCCCCCCAAGGGCAGGACACATGGGATGAGTATCGTCAACGACAAACCGTTTCTTATGGAAAACTAGCCGTAATTAAATATATAGACCCCCCCCCCAAGGGCAGGACACATGTGATGAGTATCGTCAACGACAAACCGTTTCTTATGGAAAACTAGCAGTAATTAAATATATAGACCCCCACCCCAAGGGCAGGACACATGGAATGAGTATCGTCAACGACAAACCGTTTCTTAATTAAATATATTTCATATTTCATATGTTTGATCAAGATTATGTTCTTTTTTAATTTCTTGAAGTACCTATTTGTTTTAATAAAAAAAATTCCCACAAAATATTTTGCTTGACTCCCCCCCCATGAAAATTTCCTGGCTATGCCACTGGACCTCTTGTGATTTTCTACCCTGATAACTTGAATAAAATATTATAAAAAAATACAATTCTTTTAAAAAACAATCTTCAACTCTGACATTTCGGGAGAATTTCTCCCTTTATCAATGGTAATTTCAAAAAAAGAAAAAAAAGTTGCCTTCTCTAATGCTTAGAAAACATCCCTATGTTAATATCAATATATTTAATTTCTTAGGGTTGTTTTCTAAACATTAGAGAAATCAACTATTTTTTTCTTTTTTTGAAATTACCATTGATAAAGGGAGAAATTCTCTCGAAATGTCAGAGTTAAAGATTGTTTTTTAAAAGATTTGTATTTTTTATTATCTATATAATCAATAAATAATTTTTTGTTTAAAATATTATATTTATTTTTCTCTTTCCAAGTTTAACTGTGAAACATCAGTGAAATCCTTTAATTGAATAATGTTTCACTCTAAACCCACTCTGCATTCCCTTAATATTGTATTTAAGTTAAAATAAATTAAATATTTTTTTATCAGGATTTTCATTTTGAATCGATTCGAAATAAAATATATCCATACAAAAGTAAAATATAATTTATAAAGTTATTCATTTATTTTAACAAAAAAAGAATATTTTGACATCAGAAAAATATTTTGATTTAAATGACTAAATATATTTATTTTTTTAGAAATTATCAATAGTTCAAATAAAAGATTTTATCTTTTATTCAAATAATTAGTTTAAGACATGATTGAAATTGAAGAAAACTCTCTGGACCAATTTATTCACTTTCTTGGAAGACTGAAACCTATTTGATTTATATTTGATTTGATCAACAAGTAAATTATTATGGTACCCAACCAGAGACGAATTTCCAATTTGAATGATTTTTATTTTATATTTTAATTGAAATTTATTATATTTTACAAAACGGATAATGAAAATTCGTCCACATTTTAGTTTAATTGAATATGCAATTTCGAAAAAGGGCAGATGGAAATGTTCAGGAATGGAAAAAAAAACTAATTATTTTCTAAAGTATAGTAAAATTTATAAAATTTATTTTTGAGTTACATTTTGGGGCCAGTAAAATTAATACAAAAGTTGTGGCCTTTTTCGAGCATGGTAGGTACAGGGAAGCTTTTTAGATTACATTTATATGAAAAAGTGTATTTATCAAAATATCCAAGATGTGCCCTTTTCGAAATTGCATATTCAATTGATTCCAGTACTTTTTTAATTTTTTAAAGTTTCTCAAAAGTGTTAATATCGATTTTGATAAAGAAATGTGAGAGATCGATCTATAGGACTAAAAGCTTATGAGAAACAACATAAAAATGATTTTTTTTCCTAGATATTATAATTAGGTACTAGGTATAACAAATCAGAGGAAAATAAACTGCAAAGGATGTTATATATATAATATGTATTCTAATGGCAAGGATGGTCCAGGTGCACCCGTGGGTCCCGGCCGTGGCATTTTTTTTTAATGAGAGTATGTTAGAAAAAAAAACTTTGAAAAATATTTGTTAACATGAAAGTTTTTGTCGAGAGTAGCAGAATTTTTATATATTGAAGGAGACAATAAAAGAGTGTGTCTTCTGCTGGAATTACAAATTTTATTTATTTATAACGAGACTTTAGTATGAATTCATAAATTAATTCTGTGAATCCATTGTAATAGACTGATGAAGAGGGCAAAGCCCTCGAAACTATAGTCTCGTTATAAATAAATAAAATTTATAATTCCAGCAGAAGACACACTCTTTTATTGTCTCCTTCAATATTTGTTAACTGTAAAAATTAAGATCCCGGGTTCGAACCCGGGCTGATCCTTTTGTCTGTAATAAAAATAATCCTTTTCTTCGTTCCCTAAATTTAAGTTTGTAAAAATTAATGTTTATCTAATATTATTATTTTTTTTTTTTTAATTTAGTATCATTGGAAAGTAAAAATGTATGTGATTGTAGTTTAGTTTATTTTGTATTTTTAGGACCTTATCCAGGCAATATCTTTTTTTTCATTGAAATAACAAGGCACAACACCACAGCGATTGGCGAAATAACAAAAAAATAAAACCCATTTCCACTTCATAAAAAACCCATACTTATTCGATAATAAGGAGCCCGCTTCAGATTTTGGGCCCCGGGCCCGAAATTTCATGCGGGGCTATGATGGCAAGACAAAATTGAATAAGTGTTTGAAAATAATTTGATCAAGATCCCGATCTTCATAAATAATAAATAAATAATATAATAAATATTAATAATAATAAATAAATACAATAAATTAGCGAAACGTTGCAATTGGTCTTATGATTTAACACGGAGTTTGATTGTTTTCTTTTTTTCCTCTAATTTGTTATTTCTAATACTGATTATGGAACTGAACAATAATAATGATTATAATTACTTATCTTGTATAAGATAAAATCATTTTTGTGCAATTTTTCATAAGAAACTTTTTTGTAGTCCTTGGAACCCTGGATTCAGGAGTCATTTATGGGAAATTTTAAAAAAGTACTGGAATAAAGTTCTCTGAAAAATAATTTTAATAAAAATAGGCCTCTTCACTTTTCGGTCAAAAACCTCTGAATTCAGGATTTCATTATTATCATTATTTCAACGATCTAATAAGAAACACAAATATACATTTTCTAAAAAAAAAAAATTTGTCTCAGGGACGTTGAAAAGTAAAGATCTCTGTAATAATCTCAAGTTTGAATTTTTCCACGAAAACAAGTTATCATAGTTATTTGTTGTAAGTAATAAAAAAAATAAAATAATTTGAATTAAAAATCTCCATGTTGAAATCCTAAATTCATTTGTTCTAAAAAATAATTTTAATTATATATAGTACATTATTTTAACTGTTGTTTGTTACTTAGAATGAATTAACTTTGATCAACATTTAAATCACTTTGATCTGATTTGATAAAAATTATTTCTAGACAAATAATAGTAATAATTTATTAGCACAATTAACTATTCTCCTCTTCAATCTTGTATAACTAAAAAAAAAATTGAAAATGTAAAAAAAAGAAAATCAAAATGAAAAAATTTCGATTTTATAAAAATTTTTATTGTCTGAGACACGTTTCGGGTCTAGATGAACACATCTTCAGTTATTAAAACAAAGCAACTCTACCCTTGATACAATTTACAAATTAACACTTCGCACAAAGAGGAGAATAGTTAATTGTGCTGTTATCAAGAATATTTTAATTTTGAAGTAATAATTTAGTTAATATCTTTTGTAATACAGTAGAGTCCCGAAAACTCGGCCTAATGTGAACCGAAGGGTGGCTGAGTTTGTGAAAATGCCGGGTTATCGGGAATAGGGTTAAAAAAAGAATAAGTATGAGTGTTTCCTCAGAAAATACAGTGCTATATTGTTTGCTTAAGAATACAACAGACAATAAACTGCCCAAATACTCTTAAACAAATAGCCCAGTCAAATTAGACAAAACGGTGGAAAAATCCCAGAAAATGGTCTTAAACCTTTCCCTTAGACTTGGGTTAATATCTGTCAAAATTCCCCGAGGGGGTCGAGCTCGAGGAGGAGCAGGGCGTTTAAAGGTCCCCCTTTTTAGTTTTTCGGTTATATCTCGGAAACCATCAGTCTTACAGAAAAATACTTCATATACAAGATTAAAGCTCATAAAATTCCCTATAAAAAATGATCTTATGCATTTTTGTCCTAAGACTAACCTGTAAGAGTTACAGGGCTGAAAAAATTGTGCCTGCACCAATGGCCCTAGAGTTTCTGAAGACGATAATTCAGAATATGAGGACGACCCAGAAGACACCCTGAAATGAACTGTTTGACCCAATACTTTCGATTTACTTCTCTACAATTAAATTTACTCATAATGTAATAAATCATCAATAAGCACAATTTTTGAAATGGTGTTAGTTTTTTCAGCCCTGTAACTCTTACAGGCTAGTTCCAGGACAAAAATGCATAAGACCATTTTTGTAGGATATTTATCAGCTTTAATTTTTTATATGATGTATTTTTCTGTAGGAGTGATGGTTTCAGAGATATAACCGAAAACTGAAAAGGAAGACCTTTAAACCCCCCGCCCCTCCTCGAGCTCGACCCCCACCCCCGGGGACTTTTGACACACATTAACCCAAGTCTAAAGGAGTCTAATTTGACTGGGCTAAAAGGAAAATAGGTACTTTATGAAGGCATAGAGCCTTTACTACCTGAAAATGGAGGTTTTTTCGCCCCCCTAGGGTGTGACCGAGTTATCCGGATTGCAGGGTTATCGAGTGCTGAATTTTCAGAACTCTACTGTATATAAATAGACCAGCTGCGAAGCCCGCCTTGGGCAGACATCTTGCTGGCCAGGGGGCCCCCTGGTCTCCGTAATGATACAGTGACTCTATAGGAACAGTGGCGTAGGGTCATCCGCCATTTTTAGTCTTATTTTAAATTGAAGAATATTAGGAAATTTAAGATAACATTATTATTATTACCTTTTATTTTTAATTAAATAATTTTTAATATGTGTAAAGAATGTGTTTAAATATTAATTTTCTTAAATTTCCGAATATTCTTCAATTTAAAATAAGACTAAAATGGCGGATGACCCTACGTGTCGCCACTGTACGTAAATTTCCTAATTTTAATAAATTTTATTTATCATGGGGGGTTTATAAAATCAAAAAAATCACGTCGGGGACGTCGCGCAAGCCGATTATAATAAGTATAAATATTTTTTATTTTTTTTTTTTGAAAGATTGATATAAATAAAAAAATACATGTTTTGAAAAAAATAAAATTGGAATAATTTAATTATTTTTTTTCAAATAATTACAATATGAATATAATTAAATTAAAGATAAGTACCAGGAGTTCCTCCAGCGCTCCTTTGAGAGCCTGGGGTTGGGGGATTATTGAGCACTTCATTGATTCGCCGACAATTTTCATCATCCTTGTCCGTTCGAGCCTCTTGAACCCAGAAGAAGAATTTTCTTGATGAGGATTTAAATTTCAGAACATAAACTCGACCAGTTGTACATTGAGATACTCGTTTAAATTCACAATCATCAGGAAAAATTATGAGATCCTAGAGAAGGAAATTCAGAATTAGAATTAATTAGTGAGTTAAATGAAAATTTTTAAAAATGAATTTAGTATTAAACATATAGGGAGGGGATTTAAATTCAATTTTTTATGGAGGATCTTACAAGTATTAACTTGTAAACTCCTGATGATGGACTAATAATCCGAAATATATTGAGTTTGTATAAACCTCTTTGAGTTTTATTTCATTCACTGTGAAACTACACACCGTTTACTCTATTAACTAATCTCAACCACTAATATTTTTTATTTTGTTAATCATTTTCCTCTATATTTCTGGCTCTTTTTGTTGATTGATTTCTTGTCTTTGAGGCCTTCCTCATTTTCTGAGATTCAGCGAATTGATTAAACATGTTGACAGGGCCGGATTTAAGCACAGGCTACGCATGGCTCACACCACACAGGGTCTCTAGTTTTTTTTTTTTAATATAATATTTAACAAGGTTTCAATAAAGAGTCATGCAAGTTTATTTTTAAGTTTTTAATTGTATAATTGATGAAAATGCGCTTTTTTTAGGTTAATTTTAAAAAAATATTTCCCCCCCGGTAGGGCTCGAGCCACAGGTTGTCTTGGGGCCCATAGATTCTAAATCCGGCCCTGCATGTTGACTCATACTTCACAATTTACCACATATACATATTAAATATTCACTTAAACATTTAAATTATTTTTATAATTAAAAAAAACGTTGACAGCTGATCTTATAACCCAGATGAAACCTTGGGTATTTCATTAAATGTAAAATAGCTAAAATCTTTCGGCTCCTATGAACTATTCTTCCACAACTTTTGAAGTCAGCTTTTTGACACCCTTTTCTGAATTGCCCTCGGATATGCTTAGGACCAGTTGTATGTCGGTTGGTAAAGTCTTTGTAAAAGTTAACAAAGGGTAAAAACCGAGGGGTGAACCGAGATTGGAATTAGGTGTACACGTCTTTGGAATTCATTAGATAATGCCCCTTTATCTATTGTCTACTACTTGAAAGTGAAAGTGGAAGTAGGTGTAAACGATATTAGGTCGCGGTTCACCCCTCGGTAAAAACCTTAGAATTCACCTTGTGCCCGGCGGGATGGTCAATCAGATGAAACTGCGTGTGTGTGAATTCTAAGGTTTTTATCCTTTGTCTACTTTTACAAAGACTTTACCAAGCGACATACAACTGGCCCTTAGTATCTAAATTGAAGTAAAATATCACATAGTTATCTTTAAAATTCTTGAAATATGTTTAATTATTTCAGAAATTGTAATATTTAATTAATATAAAAAATAGGCTAAAACGAAGATCAGATGCCCTCTGTTAAAAAACAACTTGAACAGGTTCGGTTTATAATCTCGGTTCGATTAGATAAAAATGCGTTCCCAAACAAACCTTGTGGTTCGGTTAAAATATATTTAGTTCGGCTCGATTCTTCTGTTCGAATATCTTCATTTCGGGCTGGAACTTATAGGCGGTTAGGTTGGCGTTAGCTTAAATGCTAGTCCGAAATGAAGATATTCGAACCCAAGAACCGAGCCGAACTGAATATATCTTAACCGAACGGCCAAGAACTTTCACTTATTCGAATTTTGGATTCTAAATAGTGCCAGTTCTTTGATACGTTCTTTAAAACTTTTGAAATCAGGGGCGGATCTAAGTATATTTGGGGTTTTTGGGCTGCAGCCCAGGGCCCCGAGGATATAAAGGGCCCCCAGCTCCCATTGAAGACAATGGACAATATTGAGAATTTACAAAAAATAATCTAAATTTTTAAAAAATTCCAATCATAAGGTTGTTAATAACCTGTTAATTTATTTCGCAATAATCTGGTTCAGTTGCTGTTTTGGGTAGCTAAGTCATATTAAATAAATAAAATATTTTATTGTCCTAATTTTTTTCCTATACCGTATACATCATTATAGAAAAGAGTTTTTTGACAAAATGGCAATTAGTTTTATTAAGGAGGTTCTTTCATGACAATCAACACAAAAAGTTTTAGCCTCGTAACCACTATAAATATGAACGGTGTTAAAATTTTAGGTTATGTTTTTTTTTAACGTGACTGCACATTTTACGCTACTATATTCTATTTTTGAATGGATCATTTTCAAGCCATTGATATTTTATCCCCTCCACTAAAAATGATCGCCCAAATATGTTTTTTTTTATTTTTTAATCAAAACTACATGGTAAGTAATTTCAATTTTTTTTTTTAAGTTACTCCAAATATATTATTCTAACAAATATTAGTTTTTCATCAAGATGGTGAAATTCCTTCAATGAAAAAAATAAAATAATGATCATTTCCCCCATTCTTTCCCAATCTACCATATGTTAAAAATGTCATTTTTAATTGCAATTATTTCATGTTTGGTGTGGTAAATCGTCTTCAAATTTTAACAGTGTGTATTATGCTTTTAATGACTTATATTCCAAGTTTCAAGGACTTTTTGAATTTTTGCATTTGTGAAAGAACTACTTTAATATTCTTAAAAAAAAAGAATATCAAGAATATTTAGATGACAATTTTTTATTAAGATGCGTTACTTAATGTGCTTTTTTAGTAGTACAAAAATTTGTGGTAGTGCCGGGGCCAGGGGTAACTCCCCCCGACCCCTTTCGTCGGGCCTGAAAGATAAGTAATATTTATCTAATGAGAAAGGTATGGTTGTTTTTTGCCAGTTCTTTAAAACTTTCGAAATTTGAATTATTCCCCCCTTGAAATATGAAAATTCCCCTTTCTGGAGGGGGGGGGATTCCACCCCGATGAGAACCTCTGATCTATTACCTTCTCAAGCACTTGAAAATGATTCTAGAATTAGTCGTCGAAACGTTGTTTAGTCAGATGGCATTATCTAATTAAAAAATGTCTAATCTAGGTGATTTCAACTGAATTTTATTCATTTTATATAGAGGATTCCTATACTACCCCCCGAGGGGTGAACCGCGACCTAATATTGTGTACATCTACTTCCACTTCCAAGTAGAAGACAATAGATGAAGGGCATTATTTAATAAATTCCAAATACGTGTACACCTAATTAAAATCGCGGTTCACCCCTCGCTAGCCCCCATCTCTTAAGGTTACCGCCCTGATTTGGACCGTTAAATTTTTAGAAAATGAAATGTAAATCACAATTTTTTAGCCCTTTTTTTTATTTAAATAATATCTACTTTTTAATATTTTTAAAGGTTTTATTAAACGAAATATTAAAAAGTTTTTATGTGAGTAGATGATATACGTCATATCGATTTTATTTTATTTTATTTTTTAATAAAAAAAAAACATTTTTTTTCAATTAATCGTTTACTTACATCCTCAACTGTTCCAGATTGTCTATCTTTCCAACAAAAATGCATTAATGAGTCGTCGGATTGATAGACAAATAAAAGGCCTTTTCTTAAATCTGGATGGACCATTTTGCCCTTCATTGTCATTTTACCGGCTTTGAATTCAACAAGATTTTTACTGGCTGATCTAGAAGAAGAATTTCCAAAAAGAGCTCCTCCGCCTGGCATCTTGACGGTTTTATTATTTATAAATTTGATTAAAAAAATTCAATTGAAAAATTTTGAGTATAAAAATGCCAAGTCACATTGAATAACAATTTTCACAGGAAGAAATGAAATAGAGTTAAGTTAGTTATAGAACAAAGGGAAATTGTCAGGATGCCAACAAACTAGTAGGAAACATTCTCACAAATTAAAAAAAAATAATATTTAATTTTTCTGCATTATAAATTCATTTTGATAGCTTAAAATTAAATTATCGTTTATTTTTTTTATTTAATTATAAGCTTGCATATTTTTTTTATTTTATAAAGTGCCTTTGAAAAACAAATTATTTTCGATTATTTATCTTTTATAATAGTACCTGCAGCCAGCGATGCTCGGAAACTTTTTGCTTCAGTTAAAAGCTATATATTAATATTATTTTTAATTTAAAATTCTGATAAAAACCACCCCATACAAGCCCCGCTACGCCCCTGGACCCCCGCCCCATACCGCACCCGCACACCACACCCCCGCCACAGCCCATGGACAACTACCCCCGTACCGCCACCGCGCATCGCACCCCCGCTATGCCCCCTAGACCCCGAACCCGCCATTCCACCAACCTTGCACCCCACCTCCTTCACCATCCACCCCCACCCCAGTTTTTACATTTCTAATTTTCTAGTGGCCCACAGATTATGTATATGAAGGAGAGGAGTGTTCCCCACATATATATATATATATATATATATAGGTATATAAATAAAGTCCGTATAATTATTTTTTTTTAAATTAAATAACAATTATCGAGTTTTATAAAAATCAATTAAATTAGCAAATTCTAATATATAATCATATTTCTCATTAACTCTTTGTGGGATTTTTTTTTTTATTTGAAAAAATAAAAATCATTCTATAGAATAATGTGTAATAGAAATATGAAGTTATAAATTCTATGAATAAGATTTATATTCTTTGTGGTTTACATTATTAGAAAAAACGTTTTTTATAAATAAATAAATTCTCCTCTCGAATCCACGAGCTATTTTTAATAACATTTTGGTAGCAGAGCGTGGTTGTTGGTTAATTAACATATTAGAAGAATTAATAAATATAAAAATAATGGATACAACATCGATTCAATTTAAAATCGAATCTTTGAATGGGTTAAATTATGAAATATATGGCCACTCAAGGTAAGTGCAATTTTAATAAGGTCCAAGAAATTATTTAAAAGAGTAATTCTTAGTTCAGAACCTGAAAAAGTTAATAAAAATTTCGATGAATCATTTAAATTTGATATTTAATTTTTAAAGAGTTGAATGGGGTCATTAAAAATACTTTTTTTTTAATATACTATTATATAAACAATAAATTTAGAGGATAAAATATTATAAAATAGAAAAGTTTTTAAAATATAAATATAATATAATCTGCTGATAAATAAAATACCCAGACAGACTGGAATATTGCAGTGGCAACATTTAAGTGGCAATATTGCAGCAACATTGCAGCAGCAACGTTGAAGTGGGAATATTGCAGCAACATTGCTGGAACATTCCAGTGGCAACATTGAAGTGTGAATAATATTGCGTTAATATGCATATTAACTTTTATAATATTAAAAAATTTCTGTGCTTATATATAATATATTGCGATTCAGAGAGAGGTTTTTGTCTCGAGGGTGTGAGCTGACTACCCGTAAAGCATGTTAGTTCTCAGGTTCGACTCATCCTGAGGGGATGAATCCCCCTTCTGATATCGCAATTAAATAATATTTCTACTAAAATCTTAGAATTTGTCCTAAAAATTAAATTCAAGTCACACATAAAAACTTGTCCTTATATTTTCCTATTATAAACTTTCAAATTATAGACGGAAATGATAATAATATAAATTATAAATATAATTTAAAATATTTAAGTATATAGCTAAATAAACTAAATAATAATTTTATAATTTAAATATCGATATTAAATTTTTAAATAGGTAGTTTTGCGAAATGCAAGCGAAAATATCTCTAAAAATATTTTTATTTGAAAAAAATAAATCTATAAAATAATTATTTTGATTATTTATGTCCATCGATTAAATTAATAAGTTGTTGTAGGGAAATAAGGGCGCAGTAGCTTCGATTTAAATAGGAACATATTTTCAATCTGTTTGATGACTGGCCTGATATGTTTGCTAAGAATGAATATTGATAAAATGACAAATATGCAAAGAAGTTAATT
Organism: Forficula auricularia; assembly: GCA_024734495.1. Lineage (NCBI taxonomy): Eukaryota > Metazoa > Arthropoda > Insecta > Dermaptera > Forficulidae > Forficula > Forficula auricularia. The sequence continues at coordinate 72,339,110 of JALMQS010000099.1, forward strand.
TGTTTGAGCCCTGAAGAAGTCAACAAAGTTGACGAAACGTTGGCAAAAAATAAAAATTATTTGCATAAGCTATTGTCCTTATTTCCCTACAACAACTATAGAATAATGTAATAGAAATAGAAATAATATTAAAATATGGAATTTATTATTTAATTTTTAACGAGTTGAAGAATGGGGTCATTAAAAATACTTAACAATAAATTTAGAGCATAAAATCGAAAAGGTTTTAAAATATAAATATAATTTGAAAGTATCAGCTGATAAATAAAAAACTCACATATAAAAACTTTTGTCTTTATTTTTCTATTATAAACTTTCAAATTATAATTAATACAAATTATGTACGGAAATAATAATATAAATTTAATTTTAAATATTTAAGTATATATATAAATAAACTAAATAGAGAATTTATAATTTAAATATTGATGTTAAATTTTTAAATAGCTTTGCGAAGCGGAATATATCACTAAATATATTTTTATTTGAAAAAAATAAATCTATAGAATAATATAAAAGAAATATAATATTAAAATAATTTAATGTTATGGAATTTATAAATTAAATAAGAAATTAAACTTTTCAATAATATTTTATGTGATGTGAGCTCGTCGAGTATTTTGTTTATTAAAAAATAAAAATAAATTTAGATCAATATTTGAGCCGCGAAAGTTAAATAATAAAATATAAAATATTAAATATTAAATAATGTAATCAAAAATTTTTCTTTTGTTAAAATTCCACATATTTAGAAAATTATTTTATTATTTTTTTGACACGGGTCCGAATCCTGTCGGGTGCTCAATTCATTTTTTCTTTTCATAAAAATAATAAAATCTACTTTTATTAAACGTGCAAAAATTGTTTAGTAATTTATATCTAATTTCAAAACAGAGCTCTACTGATTTTGATGAAACCAACTCTTATTAACAAGTTTTGAGGATGGAAAAACGATCTGGCTAGGTATGGACCTCATCAAATTTCATCTTATTTGATCTTTTCTTAATTAAAGTAATTATTGATAGATGAAAACGAGGGGTGAACCGCGACCTAATATCATGTACACCTAATTCCACTTTCATTTCCAAGTAGAAGATAATAGATGAAGGGGCATTATTTAACGAATTCCAAAATAATTGCACATAATTCCAAAGAGGTGTGTACACCTAATTCCAATCGCGGTTCACCCCTCGGATGAAAATGTCAATAAAAAACTTTATTTACATTTTTATAAATTATCTGTTAATATTAATTGGTTTTTTAATTTTAAAACCCACTAATACTAAATAACAAATATTATTATATACATTAGAATTTGCCAATTTAATTGATTATAATGCGAGTTTTAAATCCCTCAAACAGTTCATAAGAAATATTATTATATATTAGATTTTGCCAATCTAATTAATTATAAAAATCGATAAATTTACTTAAATTATTTGATTAAAAAAAAAAAAAATTATTTATATTCCTATATAATAGACACATAATCTGTGTTTTGTTAAGGGAGAATGGTGTGTAGGTTCTTAGTGAAATTTTTTAAAAAATTTTTAAAATATAAATTACTATTAGGTACCTATAGGTTTCACATAAATAAAAGATCAGTGATGTCCTTTGTGAACTCCTGAAGATGGGCTCTTATATCCCAAAATATATATTAAGTCGTGCTAAACAAGCATATGAACTTTTATTTATTTGAAACCTATATATAGTATTTTATATTTTAAAATTTTTTTAAAAAAAGATCAAAAAAATTTCTTTACATAATCTGTGGGCCACTAGAAGGCTAGAAATGACTGAGGGGAAGATGTGGGGTGCAGTGTGTGGGGGGGGGGTTCGGAGGTGGGGGGTGGAAGGGGGTCTAGGGGGGCGTGTACTATATATATTTGTATTTTTATCTTAAAAAAATATTAATATATAGCTTTTAACTGAAGCAAAAAGTTACCGAGCATCGCTCGGTGGCTCCAGGTACTAGTTTTCTAAATATGAGTAGAATTAACAACATAAGAAATGATTGATTACATTATATTTAACTTTCGCGGCTGAAATTCGTTTAAGAGAAAATTAAAACTAATGTTTGAAAGTTAATTTGTATAAATTTAGATGATTAATTAATATAAGTAGAGTTAATTAAATTGAAGCATATATAAATATAATGGTAATTTTATAGGATTGGTTGTCCTTTGTCGCGAGGCTAGCCTCATTCGTCTTGCTCTTCCCATGAGTCAACTCGCTCGCTCTGGGCGCCATATTGCCATTTTATTATCCAAGTACTGTGTAAATATGATGTGGTGAAATTAATTCTCTAGAAACTTTTACAGACATTTCATGTGAGCAATGTAAAAAAACATTTAGAGATACATATTATGCCTATATGCTTAAAATCATTTACTCCACAATTGGAGTTGAAATTAATAAATAAAAGAGAGTGTCAGGGTGTAAGGGCTGTTTAACATGGCTGACAATTTAAACCAAAAAACTTCTAATAAATCTAGTGAAAAAGTGAAATATAGTAATTCTATTAATCGTACTACTAGTGAAACTATGCGCCTTGGTGAATCGGACAAATCGACTGTGATTCATCCCACCTCTTTGACGACTAATATTCAACGTAAGAAGACCCCGTCGTTCCAGATTACCAGTGTCACTGTAGGGGGTCGCATGAGCAACGATGCCGGCGACGATTCAGCTGACGATCTGGACGAGTCGCACACTGACGATATTTCCATTGAGAATAACAGTCGTGTAACTGACCTCGAGAACGAAACTCCCAGCTACTCGGAAGACACCTCGTTCTCCAAGGAGGACGTGTTTTTTAATCAATCCTCTACCTCAATAGGAACAGCTCCAGTAATTCCTACTAGTTCGCAGTACGGATTGGCGATTGTCGCCACAGATACGGCTGGCGTTTTAAATTCGAACCATCCAGAGGCAAATGAAAGTGTAACGAATGTCATCAACCTCAATACGAAACAGGACACCGAAATGAGAGACTCACATAGGAACGAGAGGTTTAAGGTGGTCAAAATTGAATCGACAGAGCCGTTTAAACGTGGTAGGTGGATGTGTATGGATTATTTAGATCACACGGTTCAAAATCAACAACAACAACAACCTCCTGCGAACACCATTCCTGAATATGTTCATAATAATAACCCAAGTGAGCAAGTGCCAAACACGGAGGGAAACAACGAGGAACAAGCTGATGTGTCCCTCGCAAATGCCACTCAAAACCAACAAGTTAACATGGACCAAGTGCTACTTGCTCAACAACAACAACAACAACAACAACAACAACAGCAACAGCAACAACAACAGCAACAGCAGCAGCAGCAGCAACAACAACATATGAACTTAGTTCCAGGTTCGCAGGGATTTTCAGTGTCACCTGGTCAAACGTTACAAAGTATGACACAACAGCAACAAGGAATGCAATCTCAACAACCCCAAGTCATCCAACAACAGCAGCAACAACAGCCTCAAATTCCTCAAACGATGCCGATGGCAATGCAAATGCAACCTCAGCAACAGCAGCAGCAGCAACAACAGCAGCAGCAGCAGGCTCAACAACAGCAGCAACCCCAAAGTATGCCTCAGCAGCAAATGCAGCAAATTCTTCAGCGAGGTTATCCGCCTAACATGTCTTCCCAAAGTGTCGGTACCTTCCAACAACAACAACAACAAGCGAATCAGTCGCAACAGCAACAGCCTTCAGCCCAACAATCAAATCAACAACAACAACAACAACCCACAACGCAAGCACAATCACAACCTCAATATTTCCAACAAGCAGCCCAACAACAACAGCAGCAGCAACAGCAACAACAACAGCCCCCAAATAATATGCCACAAATGTCAATGTCAGCGCCCCAGACTCAGACTCAACCTCTTATTGGAGCCCAAGGACAAATGTTACAACAGGAAACTGATGAACCAGCTCAAATTATATCCGAAAATTTGACTGATGTTACAATTTCGGAAGAGGCAGCCACATCGGCACCCCAAGCTGGCGGAGAAGACCCAGATAGGTGAGTCCGAATCTCAAAATTATCCGTCTTTATTCTTAGAAAAGTTTACCTTATTCAATAAAATCATTTTTATAAACTGATAGAATTCAGAAAAGGTAGGAATTGATTTCTTTTTATAACTTAAGATTCATGATTATTTATAATTCATTGAACGCCATCATCCAAAAAAAAAGATTTCTTTTCAAAATTCTTCAAGACTTATTTATATTACACATCTCAACAAAAAAAAAAATAAAAAAATTTTTGTTTCTTGGATAATATGTCTGCGGATTTCTATAATTTCAAGTACACAGTTTACGAATATATTCATGAAAGTACTGAATTGGCTCTGGTTTTTATTATTTTGGTGTACCTATAATAATTAAAATAAGCTTATAAAATGCGTTTCTCTAAAGTATAAGATTGTGTTTGCTAATTTTTCTTTTTTTTTTAAACATTTAGTAATATATTTTTTCATTATTCGTGTCCATGATTAATAATTAAAGGAATAGTAGGGAGTTGGACATGACTTTAAATTAAATACAAAGTTCTTTATTTAAATACGCAAAACGTTTCGTTGCTGTTTTTGCAACTTCTTCAGTGGCTCATTTATTAAACTTATTTTTCTGGAGTTTTAACTAAGAGAAAAACCATTTTCAAACAGTATCCTTACAATTCATTCAATTTTATCAAATAAAATAAAACATAAACCTTTTAAAACAATGTAATTGTTTCCTGTCAAAATAATTAAAAGAATCAAATTGAACAAAGAAATTTTTATTTATTATGTTATGTTATGAATTGTAAGGATACTGTTTGAAAATGGTTTTTCTCTTGGTTGAAACTCCAGACAAATAAGTTTAATAAATGAGCCACTGAAGAAGTTGCAAAAAAGCAACGAAACGTTTGGTGTATTTAAATGAAAACTTGTATTTAATTTAAAGTCAAGTCCAACTCCCTACGATTCCTTTAATTAAATAATAAATAATAATTTAGTAATATTTTTCAATAAAAAATTGATATTATGGAATGAATATAGGTACATGTTTTTTATTTTTCATATTTACACTGCTTTTTATAGTGTAATATGAAAATGAAGATAAAAAAAAACTAGAGCCAATATTCCTAAATCATTCATAGTTTCATAAATTATTCATACTCGAAATTATTTTTATATTAAGTTCAACAAAACCACTGTTGACCAGGGTTATCGTTGAGTTTTCTATAAAAAATCTTAATGGTAATATTAATTTTTATACATAATTGTTTATTTTGACACTTTTTTTCTTTAGTAATCTTAACAACTAGAAAAGCTGTACATAATGTGTATAAGGTCATTAATCAAGTTGAATAGAATAATAAATTTCACACCTTTTAAATCGGTTTTATATTCAACTTTATGATTTAATTCTCTCTGAACACTTTTTAAATGAAAGCTTATAATGAGTTGAAGTCTAAATATTAAAGCAGTGAAGTATATCAAAAAGTTTATTTTAATATCTGTCGACGTTTCGATGAAATATATAATTCCTAATCATGACAAATATTTAGTATAGTTTATGTTTTTGTTCTTAGGGCTATTTTTTATAAAAACAAATTGTAATTTTATTCACAATATTGTATTAAGTATTTTTAATAATATAATTAAACTAATATGATCATGAAATAATTTCTAATTTTAGGTTTCAAAACAAAAAATTATATATAAATGTATATATCCTAATTGTGTCATAGAAAATATATTAAAATTTAAACATTATTCATCAGTAGGTATTGTTTTTGAGATATAAAATTTTCAATATAAGTAAATTTTAATAATTTATTGTTATGGCATGGGTTCTTAGTGAAATTTTATATAATAATTGTTGAATTAAATTCATGCAAGGTGAGTTTCACAAATAAAACAAAATGTTTTATTTAAAAACTAATATTCTTTAAATAAATATATTTTGTTTTAATTGTAAAAGTCACCTTCTATGTATTTAATTAAGCTATTAAGTATATTTTCATAGGGTCTTATGAGGGCCAAAAGTATTCTCCAAAAAATAATTAGAAAATGTTTCTTTGCACAGTAAAAACCTGTCATTCATAATAAAACTCTGTGTTAATTTGCTCAAAAAACGAACCATAATCTTGTTGGAATTAAAATGTATTTTCAGGAATCATTTGGCTTTTATTAAATATATAGATATATATATATATATTTTATTGAAACTTAACAATTTCTAAATGATCATTATTACATTATTAAGTTCAATTTTGTTAACGGAGAATGGTGTAGGTTCTTGGTAAAACATATTTAAATAAAATGTAGAAAATTTAAAAAATTTTAAAAATATAAAATTCTAGCTTGTTTTTCACAAAAAAATAAAAGACAAGATGCTTGTTAGCATGACTATATATATATATATATATATATATATATATATATATTTGGGGGTATGTGTCCATCTTCAGGAGTTTAAGGAGAAAACTGAGTACAAGAATATAAAATGCTTTAGAAGTAAAAATGGTTCAACTTTAACAATTCCAAGCCCCCAAAACTCTTTCTTAATCCTAATTTTCGTTAAATAAAAATTTATTCTTTGTACTTTTAAACCTTCCCTCCCACTACATCTCGCCCTTCTCTTATTGTTAAAGTTAAAAAAATTTTACTTCAAAAGCATTTGATATTTTTGTACTCAGTTTTCTCTGTGAACTCCTGAAGATGGGCTCATACCCCGAAATATATATAGTTATGCTAACAAGCATCTTGTCTTATATTTTTTTGTGAAAACCTGCCTAATATTTTATATTGTTAAAATTTTTTAAATTTTCTTTATTTATAAAGTTCAATTAATATAATTAATACTTAGAGTTGAAATTTTATTTGAATCACCCATAATTAATTATAATTGAACACGAATAAATAATTTAATAAATAATTATAATTAATTATGTGTGATTTAAATAAAATTTCAACTTTAAATCAAATTAATCACAAAAATAAAAGCTTAAACAGCTTCATTACTAAGTAATAATTAATAGGTACTCTTAATAGGGATAATTTATTCTTATAAAAAATGAGCATAAGAACTAACTACTAAAATAAATATTTGTCGTAATGAAGTTAGGGAACTTCGACAAATTTAATTTTTATTTTTAATATACTTTATTTCCTTATTTTTTTGACTTCCTCTTAAGAAATTCCACTTTCTTTGTCATCTAATGAAAAAAAATATGAACTAAAGCATTTTTATTGTTTTAAAGTTTTCAATAAGCAGTTTATACTTATTGACTTGATTATTATTATATTTTGTGATTTGCACTAAGAATTAATAATAAAATAAACTTCTTTGCAATATCCATGTCTACTATATAATATAGGGTTCAATTAGAATTTGAAAATGAAAATTATAATAGAATAATATTATTTTAATTTTAATATATACTTAATACACCAATATAGAAAACTATTATTATTATTTATTATTTTTTTTAATTTTTGAATCATAATGCTAAAATTGTCGCCTTTAAGGGTATTTGGAAAATATTTTCTCTATTTTTTACTTCCATTGTCTATAAGAGAAGTAATTGAATTTTATAAAAGTATGCAAATTTTGGGATTAATGCCGAAATACCCCTTATTTATATTTTTAAAAAGTGAATAACGTTACATTTTTCTGATGAGATAAAATCAATAATTCCCCCCAAAGCATGCTTTGCACGTAGCACTCGTTTTGCCGACTCCCAACACTCTTTCGCGGTCAAATTAGAAAAGTGCCGGACCACTTCATTCGCCAATTCATATATCCCCATGACTTCAAGGAACTGGAACTCTCTCCCAGCCTCCATCTTTCCCAGCACTTATAATCTTCAAACCTTCAAAACCGGAGTGCATAGACACCTACGTCTACACCCTCTCACTTAATCAACTTTCCCTTCTCTTCGGTAATGCAAGGGTCTTTCGAGATCCATAGGGGCTGCATCTTTACTGGTACACCCCTTCTTGCATTCGATTGCATTGAAAAAAAAAAAATTCATGAGATTAACCAGACAACTGAATGTCCTCTTTTGAATATATGAACCTTCTCCAGCTTGGGGGTCTTGTTTACGTGTACTAAAATTATAAACACCACTCGAAAATAATATAGAGTAACCAAAGTTATTAAAACCATAAAGACTACCAAAAAATCCTCCTCCTTCAACCAATCCTCCCACAACAACTCATTTGGGGAAAACCATAAAAATGGGAGTAGCTCCGTTTTATGTGCTAAAGGCAAATCACGAAACTAAAATTTTACTTATATATTTATAAAATTTAAAAGAAAGTAAAGAAACTATTTCGATTTTGTGTGAATTCTCAAACCTTTTGAATATTATAACCTTCATTCATCGATTCGACTCCAAAAAATAATTATTTTTTTTACACTTAGACCCTTATGAAATTCAATTCTTTAAACTATTTCAATTTTGCTCATAAGAATCAGAAATATAATAATTTGATTTTCGTTATTGAAATTTCTTAATTTGTCTTATATAATTGTGTGGCAAATGAGAAATTAATTGCAATTTTTTCATTCAAGTATACTACATTTTGGATTATATTTCTGGAACTGAGTTCTTGTAAAAATAGAGTGAGAATCGATCAAACTTCCCTTTTTTCGCATAGAACACGCTGCGAAATTTCTAGCCCAAGATAAAACGATCAATGAATAATAATACTGTTTATGAAAATCATATTTATCGAATTATATATTTAATACTCATAAGGTTTCGAGTAAATTCTCTTTCTATTTTCAAATGACACTAGATCCTTTAATTTTTTACATTAGGCTTTTTCCAAAGTCCACGTCATATTTCTTCCAAGACTGCCTAAAGAAAAAGCTCTAATGTCATTTAATGACTCAGAATCCCCGAAACGTCTCATTTTTTTCCAAGATGATTAAAAAAATAAAATAGAAACGGTATTATTATTCAAATATTAAAACCATGAAAACCCACTTCAATTAATGTTTATTGCGACAGGCATGTATGTATGAGGGCGTCTAGATCTGATTCTTTGTCTTATTCAGAAACATATTCTCGTTCAATATTTGCTTAACCTACTGATTCGTCACATTTATTTAAAATTTGACATTTGAGACATTCACGAAGCAGCTTAGAATATAATATATCCATTAAAGAAAGTTGAATTTGGAACGCCCCATTCCTGTCCTTAGTCTATTTAGAGCACGCCATCCATATCTTCTAGTTTAGCTCATTATGAACCATTGTGTCATTCACTGATGTCAGAGGCCGGACACCTCATCATCCCAACCATTACAATACTTTGATTCTTACTGTTTCTATCAATTTAATACTGAAATAGAGGCTGAGTGTGTGTTTAAAAGAAAATTTAGATTAGCTCTCAATTTACACCACATTTGGTCATTTCGGAAAAAATTGCTAAATATAAGATATATTAGATATGCCATAAAACAATTGAACTGATTATGAAATGGTTATAAAATTTCATCAAACTACAAATTTAATATAAAACAACCAAATTATATAGGTTACAGAAAGTCTTAAATCATTTATAAGGAATAAATTTGTGTCTTGATGTTAATAAGTAAATATATATATATATTCCAGTGGCGGACGGTGACTTTTTAACCAGGGGATGTTGTCCAAAAAAATACCCTTCATTTTTTAAAATTTTCATTTATTATTCTTTTTTTTTATTATATTATATTATATTATTACATATTAGCTTAAAAATATTATATGTTTGTCAGTAGACCAGTAAATAGGGGGGTTTCAGCTTACATTAATTGCGGGAAACTATTTTTTTTTCTAGGATCTTTTGGTATAGTGTGGGTATGCCAAATCTAAGTTTGCGACCTCGAAAGTGTGCGGGACAACTTTTGGTGGCCAAAAAACCTCGCAATTTTCGGACTTTTTCCAGTTTTTCGCTTATAACTCGAAAACGTTCCATATTTTATAAATAATCGTTCTATAGTAAATTAAAAAGGACAAAATTTCGCGTCGATTAAAAAAAAATGCAAAATTGGTCCAGTAGTTCGATTTTTTATGGGGATCCAAAAACGGATCACTTTTGAATATCCTAAAAACTCGCACTTTTTCCATTTTTTCCCATTTTGACCATGAAAGAGCACATTTTCGACAAAGACCAGTATATACATTTTTAAACTAGATTATATTTGCTACAATTCAAACTAAGTTTCATCATTAATGGATATTGATAATCCTTCCGCAATAAGATTGAAGTTTTGAAAAACAGCAATTTTTTGCAAAAAATCGCAATTTTCCCTTCATAAAATTAAATCCACTCAGAAACTTGATTTCTGTCTCATTCTATAGGAGATTTTGTTGACTTGAACGTTTGCTTGGAGCACTTTTTTGATAAAACTCTTAGATTTATAGATATCCAGCATTTTCCATGACACTTTTGAGGATTCGGATCATATATCCTGTCCAGAAAATGCTGTTTAAAACTATAAATCAAAGTTTTATCAAAAAATCGAACTACTAGACCAATTTTGCATTTTTTTTAATCGAAGCGAAATTTTGTCCTCTTTAATTTACTATAGGACGGTTATTTACAGAATCGTCAGGATATTTTCAAAATTTTCAGCGACATAAATCGTTTAGATTCTTGAATTAAGCTTCGGTGATTGTGGAATTGAAAAGGCTGAACAATTTCGACCTCAGTCAATAAAATAAAGTTTATCGGATGAGATCATCCATTCACTCTCACCAACTTCGATCCTTGATTGCCTTATTGTAATTAGGTAAATGATTGTGACGTCATTTTTATAGCAATCAAATAATGACTTCACACTCATTGAATAATAACGAATTAGAGCTAAAGCCCTAAGTATTTTTCATTGATCATTGTTGCCCTATCTTTTGCGACCCCATAGTTTAAGAAGCACTGGTTTAAAACACTGTGGGATTCTAATAATACTTCTATGATCGTAACACAATCAGGTTTGCCTCATTTATTTATTTTTTTAAATAAAAATAAAAAATTTTACTCACAACATATTTACTCTTCTTTAGCAGAATCTATTTATAAGCTGCTTGTTCTTAATTGATTACCTCACCTGGTTGGTTATCATAGCATTATTAATTTATAAATTTATTAAACTAATGTTTTGGTTAACTAATTTTAGTATTATATAGTTTCGAATATGATGGTGTTAATATTATTATTATTATTATTTTATTTTAGAAAATATGTAAAAGCTACCCGAATAGATGGCGACTGGTTGCTTGCATCAAACCAATCTTAGGTCTATATTTTCAATGATTATTTATTATTTATTTATCAATTCATATATTTTAGCAGCGACGCCCGTCTTCTCATGCTAGTTTAAAAATTTCCAAAATTTACCCCAACATGACTATATCTCCCTTTCAGGGTCGAATAGAGCAAAATACTAAAATATTATTTTTTGAATTTGAATGCTTCACCTTACTAAGCTAAAACCATTTTCTGATTTAAGAGTTCTTGAAAACCACAGAAAACACATTTCCCCGAATTTGAAAAAATCCCTTCTTAGCACACTCATAAATCCTAAAATGAAGATACACCCCAAATGTCATCTTTTTAGATCCAGCGGTTTGGGTTGTGTGGGATTGAATTAATGAAACCTCACCTTCTCTTTTATATATATATATAAAGACGAGGGGTGAACCGCGATTGGAATTAGGTGTACACGTCTTTGGAATTATGTGGAATTATTTTGAAATTCATTAGATAATGCCCCTTCATCTATTGTCTTCTACTTGGAAATGAAAGTGGAAGTGAAAGTAGGTGTACACGATATTAGGTCGCGGTTCACCCCTCGTATAAAGATAAAGTTGAGATCAATAGACTTATTTATATTTAACAGAGAAATTGAATGATAATTTCGAAAGATAATAATATATTTGTTCTAGTTTAGAGTTAAAGGAAATTGATTCATTCATTTATAGGTAAAAAGAGTTTCAAAACCACCTAGATAAAGTATTTTTTTTGATAAGATTACCCATAAAACACAAAAAAGATTGATCCGGAATTCTAGAGGCGTGTTTAACTAATATTGAAATCGTTTTTGAAATTGACTAAAGCGCGAGAATTTTCTCTAGAAGATATGGATGGCAATATCAAAAAAACCCACCCAGTATTAAAATTCACTTGTAAAGAACCCCAACAACCCAACCATTAACAGATCAATTTGAAAACCATCGAATTTTTTAAAATATACATTTTTTCAGATACTTTCAATCTTGTTGAATTAATTAAATTAAAGGAATGCGGTGTTGGTTTATAGTGAAGAGTGAAGGATTATATATTTTATAATTAAAGGGAGATTTTTTGTTGAGTTTCACACAAATTTAATTTAAAAAAGTTATTATAAACTTGAATTTATAATTCGGCTTGTTACCCATCTTCAGGAGTACATAATATTCATCTAGTCTATGTACAGTTTCACAGTGAATGAAATAAAACTCAAAGAGTACTCAGTATTAACTTGTACACTCCTGATGATGGACTAATAATCCGAAATATATTGAGTTTGTATAAACCTCTTTGAGTTTTATTTCATTCACTGTGAAACTACACACCCTTTACTCTATTAATTAACATCATGTTTCACCTAAAACCTACACCACTTTCCATAAGTAAAAAAAAAAAAATAGTCTATGTACTCCTGAAGATGGGTAACAAGCCGAATTATATTCAAGTTTATAATAACTTTTTAAAATTTTTAATTATAGTCATACAATCAATATATGATTGAATTTTCTTTCAGATGATTCTTGTTTCTTTAATTTTCTAGCTGTTCTTTTTTTTTTATTTATTTAATGTCACCGGGAACAAAGCCCATTTAGACAGCACATAAGTAAAGTGTTAGTAGGGTTAGTGGGGGAGCCGAGTTTTCAGCCGGTAGAAATTTTTATTCGTCAGCCAGGATCGAACCCCGGCCTCCCATTCCAACATCGTCATAATCGATCGATGTCGAAACGAGGCCAGAGCGTTAGCCAACTGAGCCAACCCGGCTCCCCCTAGCTGTTCTAAATGTTCAATAATCTTGGAGCAGACACAATAAATTCTCCTTGATCTCGATATGCACAGTTATATTATATATACATAGTCAAAGGACGCGCCTACGTCTTTAATTACCATCTCTCTGTCGAAACTTCATAAACCATTAAACATTTTCAATTACTATTAGAGACAATGCTTGTTTGACAAGAAAATAAATCATTTTGAAAATATTATAATATAATCAAGTAGGTAATCATAGATAATAAAGTGAGGGGAGGAAAATTCAAAATTTAATATTAATTGATTGTTTTATAAAAATTTTATAATTATTTTGTTTTTAAAAATAAAAAAGGTATCGCCCGAAATTATGTGACATCAAAGGTTGGTTTTAACTTTTTTTTTTTTTTTTTTTTTTAAGCAAAACATCCTTAAATTAAAAAAAATAATTTTTAAGAAAAGAATAAAAACCGACTTCAAAAAATTAAATGCAACAAATAAAATACACTAAAAGGTATAAAATAATTATTATCTTATTTAGTTACAACTAAACGACGAAATATTAACATGAAATTACTTTTGGAAGTCGGGGCCAAACACAAACAAACTATACCTATGAGCGAGCGTACCCGCCAAACGTACTAAGCATAGAGTAATATAGAGTGGAAGGAGCCAATGTATTTTAGCGTATACGAGTTACAGAGCTCTCTGGCGAGTCCAGGGCGAAACTATTGGGCAATAAAATGGCGGAAACCGCTCTCTTCGAGGGAAATTTTGGTGACATTATCAAGAGTTAAAAAATACACTTATATATATATGTTGTAGATGTGCGTTGAGCTAACCACTTGACCCCTCGGTACTGTTTCCAATTAGGACAGCAACCAATTCAGTAGGCCAAGACCCATGAAGGGTTGTCGAGCCAGAGATTTATTTATTTATTTTTTTTTTACTTATATATATATAACATAAAGGGTATGTATCTTTTATCTATGACAAAGGCTTTGAATGTTCTATGATCTTCGGATAGCTTTTAAGAACTAAGAGTTTGCTAAGTGCAGTCGCTAGAGAGCGCTTTTTCTATATACGGTAGCCTTCCACTCTATATTACTCTATGGTACTAAGTAAGATCCGTCAAGTGCGATTCATAAAAGGTTTGGCACCAACTTCAAAAAGTAATTTCATGTTAATATTTCGTCGTTTAGTTGTAACTAAATAAGATAATAATTATTTTATACCTTTTAGTGTATTTTATTTGTTGCATTTAATTTTTTGAAGTCGGTTTTTATTTTTTTCTTAAAAATTATTTTTATTTTTCTCTTTTTAGTGATGTTATTAATAATGATCATATCATCAGAACTTGACCAAATTAATATGACACCATCCCTAAGAGACCCCCTTTTGGATAAAAAAAGAACCATCAAAATCGGTTCATAAACAAAGAGGTTAGGTCTAAACAAACCTAATAAAAAAGGTCTAATACCTATGAAAAAAAAAACGAAAAAAAAATGGGACCAATCGGAAGCTAGACTGGGCCCAATGCAAAAAAAATTTCAAAATCGGTTGAGAATTGGCGGAGATATGAGGTAACATAGGCACAAAAAAAAATTCAGTAGAATAGAGAACCTCCTCCTTTTTTGAAGTCGGTTAAAAAAAAAACAAAAAAACAGGGTGGTAATTCAATCGGGGAAAACCGGCAAAAAGCATGGAATTTCGATATAGGATAAAGGTGAAAATGAAGACAAATCCAGAAACACCCTTATTTTAGATAAATACAAAGATGGATTTGTTGTAATGACCAGAGCCGTTTAAAATAATTAGAGCCTGCATTAAATATCAGATTTATGAAGAAATCCGTCCCCCATATGTCGACCCCATAAATAGATTTTTACAATTTTAGAATTTTCTGGGAATCTAGATCATATTAATTGTATTGTCGCCGAAATTTCAAGTTTCTACGTTGACAGGAATAAGTGCTTTATTAACTCATGTGTATTTTATGCCCCTTTTTCAAATGTCTGGCCATAAATTGGCCCTCTACAAAAAAATATTAAATTTGATTTTATATTATTATTATTTTTTTTTTTTTAGATTAATATCTCTCCCCCCCCGACGTCCCTTGCCAAAAACCACCCCCTTGCAATGTCTTAAGACATCTTCGACAGACGTCTTTCGCGTATTAATACGACTCTGTGAAATCATCTTTACTTATTTATTTAATATGGGTTTAATCTTGGTTACTTCACCCACCTACTTTACCAGATTTGTGTGAGTTTACTACATATTATTTTGATTTATCCGAGTTACAATTTTTTTAAATTCTACCTGAAAGTTTGAATAATCATGCGACAAATCGCTTTTTTTTGACTGTGATAACCGGCAATTTGAAAATTGTGTTTCAGTGGCCATCCTGAAAAAATCTTCCACATTGAGAAAGCATTGTTTTTAATATTTAAGGTCATTTGAAAATTATCTCTGTACATTTTCAAATAAGTGAAAACCATATCATGAGACTAAAAAGTGTCAACACCGATATTGGACGTCGCGCTATAGATGTAACTTTTTTTATTTTTCAAAAGAAAATAATATGCATTCAATATTTTTAATTGAAATATCTATTATTATTCAAATTTTTATGCCATCTTGAAACTGAGATTTTTTTGATTGCCGCAAAGTATATTCATATAAAATATACAAAAAACTTTTATATTGAAATTCCTATATTTTAATTTCAATTGACTATTGATCTTTTTGTTTTATTTTTTGGGAATTTAATCATTTTAACTATTCTTCTTCTTCTTCTTCTTCTTAACTATTCATTACTTTAAATAATATCTTTCTAAACTTAATATAACTTCATTCTTTATCTTAAATATTTAGCTGTGATTTTTTAAATTCCTATATTATCTTTATTTTTCTTTGTTATCTTCTTGTCCAATGAATTGATTTTATAAAACAATAGGATCTGGATTATATTTGTAAACACTTGTACAAATATTTAATGTATTTTATTTCATTAGATTTATCCAAAACTATCAAAATACCTTATTTTTTTTATTACTTTTACATATTTTTAATATTCACTAATCTATTTTGTTTTATTTTAAACACAGTTTATTGATAGCTTATAATAATGATTCATTCATTCATTCAATTTTTTAATACCTACTATTCATTATATAAATCCGTGTTCTTTGATTGATTAGTTTGAAAATCGTTATAAATTCTTCTTGCGGCGAGTGCTGCCACCTGATATCATCCTTTGCAACTTTCAGTCTCTACTATTATATTCTAGATGGCGTTCGTAGTGCAGTCCACATATATTCGCTCTTTTTCATTTAATTTTTTCGTTTTAATTAATTAATAATAATAATATAACTAATGCTTTTACCACTATTTTTTTTAAATTTCAACAAGTCCTATAATTAAATTTAAATAATCATCACCCTTCTTTTTTCTATTTATAATAATATACCACTTTGTCTCTTTCTGGAACGAGCATGTTCACCAATAATATTCTATTAAAAATCTTCTTATTCAATAAAATATTGTTCTCTTCGTGACTTATCTTCCAATCGTTCATGTTAACTTGAATGGCTCCGAAAAATTAAATAATAATAATTTATTGAAGGAGACAATAAAATAAAAGAGTGTGTCTTTTGCTGGAATTATAAATTTTATTTATTTATAACGAGAACTTTGCCCTCTTCATCAGTCTATTACAATTGATTCACAGGAATTTATGAATATACTCTTTTATTTTATTGTCTCCTTTAATATATAACAATTCTGCTACTCTCGACACAAAAACTTTCAATTTAATAATCATTTAGATAGTAAAATTATAAATGTCTATTTTTATATTAAAATAACGTACATATATTACTATATACAAGATGTTAGAAAAAGAACCCCATAATTTGGGGATTATTCATCAAAACAAGAAATAATAGGGTCTCTTTTACTTTTGTATGGATCAATAAAATAATATGTGACCTAACACAAAAATCATTTTACTTAAAGCTATTATTTATTTTCTGATCATCTCTAATTCCCTATGGAGACCGTGCGTTAAACTTAGAGGCAGCACTATTGCAGAAGGTAGCGCTCTCTTGTGTTTATTTATTCAAGTATTTTGGGAGAATTGGGGCAAATATTGTATTATAGTATATAGAACATAGATAAACGAGTCCACGGTGCCTAGGGGACCGTTAGCGAGTTTCTTTGTCTTGGACGTTTAATAAATCATCCCCCAAAGTTTACATTTTCGTCGCCAATTGGCGCTAAAGTCGTGACACACGGTCCTTTATAGGTGCTCCATGTGATTTTCATTCAATGTAATTCATTCTTCATCTTCTAGCCAGTGCGTTAGCCAACTGAGCCAACCCCAATCTTTAAAGCTGTCCTGGTTAAATTCATTTTATGTATGTCGCTGGAAAAGTTTGCTTAATAACTTTGCAGCAGATAATAGTCTGCTTGCTGGATATTTACCAGCATAGAGGCCACGGGTTTCTCGATATAAACAATTCACATAATTTAGCCCTTTGAAGAACGCTTCTGATATATATCCGAAACTTTGTGCATTTTAAGATAAACCGAATGGTAAAGTTAATTCATATTCAATTTCGCGCAGGTTAGATAGTTCCACCTTGAGCGAAAGAGTGGCAAGGAAGAACTCCTCCTTTGAAGTCTTTCGGCTCAAACAAAATGGCTGGGAACGTAACGGGATCCCGAGTAGAATGACCCGTTTCTTTTTCAGAATTCCATTCCTACTATACATAAAAAGATTTCATTCATCGAGCGCACTTTTAATTATTATATCATATTTGATAGAATCGTTTTTCTTTCCCTTTTCTTCTGCTCATCTTCTGCACTTGTGTGTGGATTTCCATGCGTCTGTCTAGACACAACATGCTTCTTTCAACAAGATCAACATTCAACCTGTCACCTTAATTTAGCTCTTGTCTCTTTTTTTTCCTTTAAATCCATTTCCTCTTCCTTCACAATTCGTATTTATTATTATCTCATCTATATGCCTTATGTTAGATTCATTTGCATTCTGAATACTCTACTACCGGATTTCAAATGATTTAATATTTACTGCTGATAGATAAAATGTTAGTAGTTTTATCACTTATCAATGACACTTTGGATATTTCAACTCTTAATTAATTCAAAAATTGTTATTCAAGTTTCTGTACTGAAAACTCTTGATAACTTCGCATAAACACTCCTTATAATACAGGGAATAAAGACAAAAAAAGACTGAACTTCGGAAAAATTAGGGGAAAGCTGCATTTTTGCCTTCCTTTCGTTGTTCTAAAAACAATATCCCAAAAGTCCCCATCGATCCCTGTGCCGCTACAATTGTTACGCAGGGTCAAAGGCCACGAAAAACGGTTTTTCGCGAAAATCTCGTTAACCTTCACTTTTATCAAAAAAATAATAATTATCCAATTGTAGCTTAGAAAATTTCCTTACTTTTTTCGCAAGAGTAACGGTTTTCGATTAAATTCGATTTAAAAAGTTTTATTTTTTTGATAAAAGTGACGGTTAACGAGATTTCTGCGAAAAACCAATTTTCGTGCCCTTTGAAACATTTGAAATTTAAATACTATGAAATGAACCTATAATAAAAAAGAGAGTTAGCATTGTAGCATATTAAGATTTTAGCTTTATTAGTTTTAAGTGACAGAAAGACTATATAATATACCATAGATATCAATTTTTAACTAGATTATGGAGTATTTTCGAATATTGTGTGTATAGGGATGAGGGCTGGAGCATTCATGAACCATTTATTAATAATTTTACAATAAACCTTTAATTAATGCATATGTTGCAGTAAAAACGCATTTTTAGTAACAACCGGTTCTTACTAGTTAATACGCGTTACACTTAATACCTTTGTGGCAACTAGAATTTACTGATGTTGTTTGAGTTTGGTCCAAAGGTCTAGAATCTTCATTTTTGACTTCCCGCCCCATTTTGGGTGTTTGTTTTCAAAATCTTTTGGACCAAAATGTTAAAAGATAGAAACAAAGTTGTAGAGGATGTAATTTTTGACATTTTCGTTTAAAATTTTTGAAAATAAACACCCAAAATGAGGCCTGAGCTGATTCTAGACCTTTGAACCAAGCTCAACCAACATCAGTAAACTCTAGATGCCACAAAGGTATTCAGTGAAACTCGTTTTAACTAGTAAGAACCCGTTCTACATAAAAAACGGATTTTTACTGCAACATATACAATTTTTCATTAGATCCTTTCGCCCTAAAGTTATGCAACCAATACGTCTCAGAGACGTATCATTCATATACCATACAGGCAATCCTACACAGTGGAACGATTTTGTTTGAAATCAAACTCAAAATTATAAGATTTCCAAACTAAAAAAAACAAAAAAAAAACAAGAACATAAAATATACTATAAAATGAACCTATAATAAAAAAGAAAGTTATTATTTTTTTTTTCGGGGGCCAAAATTGGAGGAACCGAATGTTTTCTACATTTGATTCAATCGTGAATCAAATGTAGGGAATTTTTATCAAATAATGAGTGAACATAATATCTGAACTTTTGTATTTCTAACTTGAAATAATGATTTTAAATAAATTTTATAATTTTTCATTAACAATTGATAAATCAATGAGAACAGTTGCAATCGCGCTCATTTGAAAAAGATATCATCGCGAGACTACTGCGGATTACGCTATTGGAATTCAAATAAGCATGATCAAAAACAATTCTCATTGATTTATCAATTATTCTTTGATATATTAATGAGAAAAATTATAAAATTTATTCAAAATTGGAGGGTTTCAAAAAAATAGAACTATCAATCTAAGTCCTCTAGACCCTTTAATCGATTTGTACAAAATTTCGCATATGCATACTATACGACCTATTGGAAATAATTCACTATGTAAAATTGATAGTGACCAACAAAAAAGTAGAAATATTTTCAAACAAAAATCGAAAAAAGCTGATATTTCTAATAAAACAGTTTCATAATTAAAAGGAAAATTATTAATTGCTAATAGACCCAAAATTAAGAGTAAATAATTGTAAATTATTTTATTAAATATAAGAGAAGAGGTCAGGTGTATGGTAAAGTCATGTGACTGTCCATATCAGCTTATTTCTTTTAGTGAAGGACTTAGTCTATAATGATAAACGTGACATAGTATTATTTTAAATCGACTTGACATTCTGATAAACGCCATGTGTTCTAGTTGGTTGAGGCCTTATGCCTGCCTGCCTGCATAGGGCATATGATTCACCTTCCGTTCTTTCTTGATAAGCTGTCTGCTATCACTTTCGCCTCTTCCTTTTCGTTATTTAAATACACATTTGTATGGCATAACCTTGAAATTTCAACTCGTATTCTAAATTAATAGAAATTTATGGCGATGCCAAGTGATTTTGCCAAACAGATTGGAATTTCTTCGCCAACTAAATATTTCATCCGCTAATTCGCCTCTCTTTACCAATATATTTAAATATAACTTCCTTCCACACCCTTAAGCTTAAATTCGATAAAGTTAAAATTAACCTACGTATTTCTTTCGTCTCTTCACTATCTTTTTCATTTATTTTTGCACACCGTACGGATGAGTTTTCAATTCTCATATTTTTCAACGATATGTGCAATTTCCTTCTTAAAATTTATTTTGGACCCATTTCAATAACTTTAATTTAGCAGATGCATAAAGCATTTCTTCCTGTATTATTAGATTATTACTAAATCAACTCAACAACTAAATAATAACATTATCAATCTAATAATTTTTCAAGGACCGTTTATTTTGAAGTGAAACTTCTTTAGCGACGTATCTGTTTGATTTTTTGTTACAATAAAGGAGAAATGACTCAATAGGGGGAAATAATTTTTTTTTAAAACCTACTAATATTTAATGACAAATAAAAAATTATTGTGCTCAGGAAATTTAAATTATTGTTTTAAACCCCCACAAATATTTAATGACAAATAAAATTTATTAAATTAAATTACTAATAATAGACTTACGCTAAATAAGTTTCACTTCACCCGTGTGGTTATGAGGATAAAGCTCTTACATATTTTTTTTTCAAATAAAAATTATCAATTAAAATGTAAAAAAATCTATTTATTTTATTTATTAGATTATTTATAAGTACTTAAAATTAAACAAAAATTATTTGAAGTATTGAAAAGAAAAACGGTGCTACGATACTAAAACACTATGATATGGGTCAAAATTACTTATCACCTGGTAGTTTATGAAAATACACTATACTTAGTCAAAAAATTATTTTAACACTTTCCTCCTTTAAAAATAAACTATAATTAAAAATTATAATTGAATGTAATGGAAGGCAAGGTATATATACTACATATATATATATATAATATTTAACTCCTTTCCTTTCAAACCGATACTGAGCCCTTTCTCTCGAAAAATAAAAATTGAATGAAACAAATAAAATGTTTCTTCTTTCCACAAAAAGGTTCGTACTTTCATTTTTAATATATATATTTTTTTTCCTTTTCTTAATTAGAACTAATAAAGAAATTAACTAACTAATTAAATATATGGAGGAAAAAATGTTTTTCTATGCCTTGTTAAAAATGAAGAAAGTTTTGAACACTACTGTGGAGAGAAGAAGGAAACATTTTATTTGTTTCATTCATTGACCTCTTTGAAACTTCAGAAGAAGAGGAAAAATCCTCCGAAACGTCGGTTTGAAAGGAAAGGAGAAGGATTCCAGAATTTACATCTTATTTTATATGTGTTAATTTTTTCTTTCACTACCCCCCAACGACTGCTTCCATTACATTCAATTATAATTTATACCAGTCCTACTTTCCTAGAGAAAATTTCGTTGCAATTAAAATTATTATTATTATTATGATTTTACGAGGTAGTCCAAAAAAAGAAAGATAATTTAAACTTATTATTC
Source organism: Forficula auricularia (assembly GCA_024734495.1). NCBI lineage: Eukaryota > Metazoa > Arthropoda > Insecta > Dermaptera > Forficulidae > Forficula > Forficula auricularia. The sequence goes on from JALMQS010000099.1 coordinate 72,361,077, forward strand.
AAAAAAACCGACGTTTCGGAGCTTTATTTCCTCTTCTTCAGGGTTTTTGGAATAAACCTCTGAAACGTCGGTTTTTGAATAAAAACGATAGCTTAAATTATCTCTATTTTTTGAATTTTTGGACTGGTTCATCAAAATCATCAGTGCATCTCCAAAATCTACTTCAGTCTTCTTATTTATTATTAATTATCTGAGTTTGAGTGGCCATTTGTTAAATATTTAACGCAGGCTGTGCGCATTGGCGTTTATATTCTATTAGGTCTAGTGAATCTTTTATTATTATTATTGATAATAATTACATTTAATATTATTTATAACAAGAAGTGAAAATGCTTGACGATCGCGCCGTGGAAAAATCTACGAATTTCTTTTTTAACATTTGTAATGAATCAAACAATTTATAAATCCTTAAAGCCAAATAGCTATTATAGACATATAATTAACTCTTAAATGCTAACTTTTCTTAAAAGTCCTCACATAACACATTTGCACAGGGACTTGATTTTTTCCTCAAAATACCTCCCGTATGGAAATAAATACATTTTCGAAATATGTTTTTTATATTTTAAAATATAATAAAAATATAAAATTTTGAGAAATTTATATAAAATTTATTCTAGAGTGACATAAAAATAATTTTATTTTAAGAATTATAGAAAACATGTAAAACTATATAAATCTAACACAAAAATTTTATATTTTTAATATATTTTCAAAAATATATAAAACATATTTCCAAAATTTATTTATTCTATATTTTTATTGTGTCTCAAAACTTATAAATAACTTAAAACAAACATTTAGGAAATAATAATAAATTTTTTTTTTTTTTTTTTTTTATAAATTTTATTAAACCAATTATTTTACATTAACACGTATATTTATTTTTTGTTTGATTCCAGACTACTCACCATCATGTCCACCATCTTTACCTTGTTTTTAATAAGAGGAAAATCTAATTAGATGAAAAAAAAAACTTCTTTCCGAAAATTATTTCAATTCCATTATTCTCCCAATCAAGTCGATTGCAAACTCAATCAATTAATAATAAAAATTATAGTATTTTATTAAAATTATACCTGATATTTTGATAGACTTGAAAGCTCATCGATTTCACTATTTTAATTCTTCTGTTTTTATAATTTTTCTTAATGCATTTATTTAATAAACCATACATTATAACTATTTAATCAAATTACACAATTATTTTTATTCCATTTTATTTACATGAATAAATAAACATGAAGATAGTAATGTTTTAATGATCATTATCAGCTATTGTTTTGTTTACCTACTATTATTTTTACTCAATTCGGCATTTTAATTTAATATTTTTAAAGAAAAATAATTACGTAACAATTGCATAGAGTTACATTTCCCATCACGACACCATGGTTTTTTTTTTTTTTTGAAAAGTAGCAAAGTAGGTTAATATTCACAAAACCTCCTTCTATACTCTATATGGGTAAACTAACCTTTGAAGCACGGGCCACATTTGAAGAAAAAAAAATTCTCGGGCCGCATATATAAGAGAGAAGGACAACTCAATACTTTTATTATAAAAAAAAACAACCAAAATAAAGATACTATAATATCTATAGAGAAAATAATAAAATGACATAATAGTAATAATAAACTTTGATTTCTATTTGTTCAGAATTTTGTTTTAAATTCAATGGTGAAAACATCAAGAAGTTTTAATTTCTGAATTAATAAATATTTTAGAAAATTTAAATATATGAAATGAAGATTGGTAGTTAAAAAATATGAACTTTATTGTTTTTTTTTACCTCATAGTGAGCTACAATTTTTTATTTTTCGTAAATTTTATTCAGGAAGTTTGCAGGTAAAAAATTTATATCTAATTACTAAAATGGTCATTATTTTTATCTTGAAATATAGTTCCATATTAAAATTTAATATTAGCACTTTTATTTTTTGAAAACTTTTCAGTAAAAAATTGTTAGGGCAAATACCTTTTCTAGTAAGTACATATAAATCTCAATGTTTTAAGTTTATGATTTTATGTTGGGCCACATTCATTGCACTGTTAGGTTGTATATAAATTATTGCCAATTTCCATGCAAATCTGTAATCTTGATAATAAATTTTTGTTATGTTTTTGTTTGACTTCTTTACTCATTTTCAATATCGATTTAATAATAATTTACAATAAAAAATACTCCACTAAAAATATATATATTTATTATTTTTTTTCTAATGAATTTATATTAGGTTGATTGTTAGTTAGTATATATATATATATATATATATATATATATATATATATATATATATATATATAGACTGTAATATTGATAAATAATTATTTCTCTATTTCTCCTTGAAGTTGTTTATCAGCTAGAGTTTTTTTTCCATACAAGTGTGCTCTAATCAAAAAAACTAATAAAATCAATCTTACCGCTAAAACTTTCAACAAAAATTATAAATTCAATTACAGCGTTCAAAATATTACATAATTTGGGCTTATTTAATATCGCTTTCAATTAAACAAATTTTTTGGTTGTTCAAAAAATTGATTTAAACTCTTTCTTATAGAATATTTAATAGTACATTCTCTTTTTGTAGTCTCTTAATGTCATATGTCAATGATCTCCTAGGAAAATTGAGCCTTAAATAATAAATGAATATTGAGAGTTTTCTCTTAGAGTTCAGACCACTCTAGACCTATTATTTGCTTTACTATTAAGTACCTGGAACACTGAGCGAATTGTCGGATTTTTTAAGAGAATGAAATTGATATTCTAATAAATTATTTTATAGAAAAATACCTTTAATTAATTAAATTGGCAAATTCTAATATATAATAATATTTGTAATGATCTATTAATGGAATTTAAAATAAAAAAACAATTAATTTTATTAAAAGAAAATTGAAAAAAATGTATTTATAAATTTTTATTTAAACTATCACCTGTGAATAATTATTTCAATTAACAAAAAAACCCATCAAAAACAACTTAGCCGAAGATGAGATCGTGACAGATCGAAATGTCAACTCAAAAACCCACAAGAATTGCTCGTTTTAATATAATAAGATACAGCTATTTTACATTTTTTTTTAGGTTTTAGTGGTAAAATTAATTTAATTAAAAGTTTTTTTTTCTGGAACCTCATCTTGGACTAGGAATTTAAAATTTGTCATAAAAGATTACTTCTAGGACGCAGACTCTCGTTAACAAAGATTTTTTAAAAATTCAATTTTAAAGGAATAAAACAAAGAAAAAAAACACGGTTTCATTTAAAAATATCAAAATTTCTCTGGGATTATTTGACAAGAATCGACATTTTGTATGTAGGTTGGTTACTTTTAAAACGTAGATGCTTGTTGCTAAGGAAGGTTTTCAAAAAAATTAAATTTTATTGGAATGTAAAAAATAAACATATCAGTGCATCCGAATTTTTTCAGATTTCTAAAATAATACATTTGATTCAGGTTGATACTCCATTTAATTAGCTATTCTCTATTTTATCCTTTGTTATCTTTGACTTTGACCGGAATTGCATTTGAGAATTGCGTGATTCACTTTTTACCTTGACATTGACGACAAACAACCTATACATTAAGTTAATAAACTAAATAATGAACATATATGTATATTAGGTATTTACACAGAACAAAAGCTTCCATTATGTTTATTTTTCATTAGAAAAGCGAACGTTCAATAGCCATAATAGATTATTTAAATATTTTTTATTTCTCTTTTCATTACATATCTCTGCTCGTTTTAAATATTTTTTCATTCTTTTTACTGTTGTTGACCTAAGTATTTATTGCAATTTCACAAAGTTGCATTACTAGTTGAAATCAATACCTCTTAAAGCCCTGTTTTACTGTCAAATCAGATAGAAATTTAACAAATAATTCGCTAACTCCTCCACATTATGACTTCTAGTGCCTGTGGAAATCCCTTCCCAATTAGTCTTTCCCGTGTCCTACAAGTTGCTTAAGATCCGCATCCACAAACACAACTACCTTCGGCTCTGACCCAACTCTTGAAATATTTATCCTGGCCTATAGGGGTTGCACCTTCATGTGATAACTCCTCGAATCGTTATCATTAAAAAAAATAGACCAAACAATACTGTAGGCCTCAATACATAGTTCCAAAATCATCAAAAAGGAAATTGGAAAAAGTATGTTTGGAATATTATTCAATTTTTATTTATCCTCATTTTCAAAATTATTTTTTATATTATACTTATAGGAGAATATTTCTAAGCATTAGTAACTCATAAACTTGTTCAATTTTCTTCAATTTGTTTTGCTTTGTCTTAAAAAAATGTTTATTATAATTTACATCAGGGCTGTCCAACCAGCGGCCCAGACATGAAATTATAAAGATATTTTAATGTACTCACTGGAAAACATATCTGAAATTATTTTTCTAAATAAGAAATTGAAAATACCCAATTCCAATAAATAAATAAAAAAAAAAAAAAGAAATTGAAAAATTTCCTCAATTTTCGAAAAATAAAAAGGCAGATTTTAAATTTTGAATGTGAAAAAATATATCAAGACTTTCTAAAAAATAATCCCAAGTTTTATCTGCAAACTTTCTGATTGAATGTATGAAACTGCAATCAGTCGTTGTCAACTGAAAGATAAATTTAAAAATATTTCTCTTTACTAGAATTTTATAAAAATTTTCTATTCAGAAAAAAATACTCCTCGTTTCACAATATGTATTGATTTTTTGAAAATATGAATTTACATATACGTGAAGTAGCTATTTTCAAGAATATAATTCACTAAAAGCAAATTTATAAGCTCCAACTATCAAGTAAAAAATAAAGAAGTTTCTAATATTTGAAAATTTGAAGTACTAAATGATTTAAAATTAAAATTTCAAACGGGGCCCGTATAAGCCAAAGGTTGGACACCCCTGATTTACATAATTCCATATTTTCTTTCATTTTTTTTTGTTTGTCAAATAATGTACCAAGATTAGAGATGATTTGAAAATTTTTCCTTTACTCTGTAACACGACTGGTAATAAATCTGAGTTTGCTTGAGCATCACGGGATTTGCACCTGAGCCTTGCGTGATTCATTTTTTTTTACCTTGACAGCAACATAACAAAATATTTTTAAAGTTTGTTTTTTTTCAATTGACCACAATTTGAACGAGACAATTTCCATGCACTGAATATATTTATTATAAATAGAATAACAACTAACATTACCTATGATTAACTTAAATTAAAAGTGCAATCAAATTCCTTTTTGCGATCACAATAATAATTACATCATTATAATGTAAATAAATTTTCGACCAATTCAGGCGTGTCTGGTATACATTTGTCCAGCTCTAGGGAAATATTTTCTACACTGAACCTTTTTACTTTACCATATACTCAAGTATTGTAATCGTGCATGAAAAAAGTGTTTTTTCTTCTTTTATTCGAAATATCCCAAAAACGGCTGAAACTATTTTGATTAAAAAAATTGAGCGAAACCATGGCATTTCGCTCTACAAAAAAGCTCTAATAAGTGAACATCGAAAAATTATATTTTTCGAGATAATAATTGTTTTGTCAAAATGTCTGTTAGTCTGTGCGTCACCAAATTTTTGTGGACGAGCTAGCTCAAAAACTAGTGTGAATATCGAAACCAAAATTCACACCTAGTTTTGGTCCATTGAGATTAAGAGCTGATTAGATTTTGATGTATATCGACCCAAAATTAAGGAGGTTGGGGGGGGGGGGGAAAACAAAAATAAAAATATAGGCTCTTGTAGCAAACTCAACCAAATTTTGTATACATAATCAGTGGGCCCCCAGGAGACTAAAATTGGAAAAACTAACCCTCCTCCCCTACATGATTATAAATAATTTTATTAAATATTAAATATAAGTGAGGGGTCAGGTTGTATTGTAAAGTCAAGTGGATGGCCACATCAGAACACGTCAGCTTATTTATTCAAAGTTACTATATTCTTTCTATTCTATCGAACAGTCTTGTCTGTCGTAAGACCTGTATTTGTGTTTCTTTCACTCTTTTACTAACAGAAAATATAAATTTCTGCCAAGTCAGCTTGTTGATGCTTTGGTGAACAGATTGATGACCTGAAGAATTCTTTTAAGTTGGACCATCCACAATAAAATTGAAAAAAAAAATGTATCCTTGTTTAATTCACGACGTTTCGGCTTCTAGCTCTAAAGCCGATCTCGCGTGATAATTGATCTAGATGGAGTCAACTTAGCCAATGTAGATCTATTAAAATCGATGTTGTTGATATGAATAGGTGGCCGATAAGAATTGAATATAAAAGTTCAAATTGCCAATAGAGTAGACTTAAAATTTTATAAGGGAGTTCGAGATTACTTATCTATCTGGTTGATCTTCGAAAAAATCTTTTGTATTCTGCAGAGTGACAACGTCTGCATACCAATTTTTTTTTAATAAAACATTGTTAATAATGAGGTTTTAATTTCGAATAAAAATCTTTGTTTTGATAATATTAATAAAAAGAATATTGAAATAAATTTTTTCTCATTATAAAAACATGTTTCACCTAAAACCCACACCACTTTCCCTAAGTAAAAATAGTTCAAAAATTTGAAACTCTTTAGAATTTATGTTGATAATAGTTGTTGATCCTCAGAATTTTTACAGATTTTTAGTTATTAGAATTTCGGAGTCTATAACTTATTAACTCTAAGATATATATCAGTATCTAGCTGTAACTCCAAAATTATAATTAGTAAAAATGTGTAAAAATTCTGAAGGATAGCTACTATTATAAGGATAAAGGCTACAGAGTTTCAAATTTTTTGAACCATCACTTTGGCCGGGATAAAAAATTGATCGTTCAATGCCAAAAACCTCATTATTTTCTATTTATAAAAATTCGAAAATATGGTACCCAAAATAAGGACCACCATAATGTACATTTAGATATTGAGAGAAGTTTACTACATTCTCCCTCGAATCGCCTTAAAAATGTATAGTTATGGCCCTGATTGTAGAAATCAGGTGTCTATGGATTCCTTTCTCTTGCACCTGTATATGTTACCTTTGCAAATTAAAGCGTAGGTACTTCTATTCATGATTATGTAACTTTTTTTACAAAGGCTATTTTCTTTATTCTTTATTATTCAAATTATTAATATACTTTTTTTCAAATTCAATTTTCTCCAATCACTTTCCCTTTTGATTATATTTCAATTGATACGACATTCTTAGCTCGTCCGTGCCAAAGCCATGACTTTGCTAAGGTCAAATAGACATTATATTAATCTTTATCAAGAGCTAGTGAAAAACCTGTTTCATTAGGATTTTTTTTTTATAAAAAGCAAACTTAAACACTTCTTGGCTTTGAATATTGACGCTAACTTTTATACCTAACAATCTTGATAATTGAAATATTTTATTTAATTGAAACACAGAAATAGCATATAAATTTATGAGATATGCTCATTTTTCTTAATACAAATTCTAAATATAATTTATTTGAATATACCTATTTTAATTTAATTTTCTAAGGGAGGCCCATTTTTTTATTTTTTATTAATTAATTATTCAAAATATCATTACGATTTAAAGTTTTTTAGTGTGCTCTCTAGCTTTTTTAATTTTTTGGCCACAGTGGGGGGGGGGGGGGGGTGATCAATTAATATATGATCAAATACAATTACTTTTGTTTTGAAATAATTTTTCTATATTTAAGAATATTTTAGATTATTTAATATCTTTATAATTATTATTATTAGTTAGTTACGCCTTTCACTAGCAGCCCCCTTTTGGGCCTCTACTATGAAAGTCACGAAATTAGGAGTGTCACTACACAAGGTAACTGAATTACCAACTAATGCAGACGCTTACCTACTCTGTTAAATTCATTCTTTTAGAGCAGTGGTTCTTAACCTTTTTAAGCTTCGACCCAAATTTGAGAAATATGTTCATGGCGCGATCACCCCCCCCGTCAAAAAAAATTTAATTAGATTTTTTTAGACGATACTTGAGAATTTTTTTTCAATTTTTAATGATGACTTTTTTAACTCACATATAATATTATTTTGTAAGCTTTAAGATAACCAAATATACCTACTTTTCGACCTAAGGAAAATTTAATGAACAAGCGAGTGTTTTTCATATTTTCATTTTTTATAGTATTGAATAAATCAAAATATATTTTTCGACTTATAATAATAAGTAAAATATTTGTTTAACGACTCTGCGCAACCCAAAGAATATGCTTTGCGACCCAATTTTGGGCCGCGACCCTAGGTTAAGAACCACTGTTTTAGAGGGTACAGTTGTCAGACAGTTTTGATTCCTCTAGTACTATTCTGTTAAAAGCAGTAATAATATCTAATTTCGTGATTTCAACTATAAGAATGTAATAGGTGCCAAAAATGTTCAGCCTTTGTATAAAAATCAAAATCAAAAAACAAACTCAAAAACATTAATTGATTATTCATCTTTACAAGGCATAAAATAATTTATAAATTTTAATTATTAATTACAACCGGGATCATGGTGATAAGTGAAAAACAATTTACTAAGCAATTTTTTAATTCAATTAAAAACAGAGAAAAATAATACTACACAGATAACTAACTACTCTCAGCCGGAATCAAATTCGAAACAAGCAATTTTTTTTAGGAATTTAGTCTGGAAATTTTTTAGAACGGTCTAAGTACATCTTAAGTTATGGCAGCTACCACATAATTTATCCTGTTAATTTTTTTTTTAATTTATACAATACACATAAAAATACTTATTTTAATAATCATGTCGATTTGAGATTTATAAACAATTTATAAACAGTAATGAAGCTGTGTTGTAGCTTTTATTTTTGTGATTGATTTGATTTAAAGTTTAAATTTTGTTAAAATCACACATAATTAATTATAAATAATTATTGAATACGAATAAATCTATATATGTATATAAAATTATGGTTTTGTCTGTACATTGCTCCAAATCACGCCAAATTTTAGTCGCACACGTTTCAAGCAAAGTTATAAACGAAAACACCCTCAACAAAATTCCTGTCTGTATGTCTGTTTGTCTGTTTCAGTGGTTTCCGCGAAAAGTTGCTCACGATTCACGTAAAAACGGCTGAAGGGATTATTATGAAATTTCATATTTACATCAGATGTCTTCTAATTTACGTTTTTAGCTATATAACGTTTTGATATCTTGACCCCAAAAGGGGATTTGGGGGAGCGCACGAATGAAAATTATCAAATAACTCCTAAACTATTAACTCTACAGCAAATTTTATAATGAGCAAAGTTGTAGGGGATGTGATTTCTGACAACTTTTGTTTAAAAAAATTCCCCCAAAAACCACCCAAAAAGGGGGGACGGTGAAAAATATGTAAATTCTTGCCCTTGGAGCAAACAACCAAATTTTGTATACATAATCTGTGGGCCCATAAAGAGCTAGAAATGCAAAAACTAACCACCCAAAATGGGGGGAGGGTCAAAAAATGAAAATTCTTGCTCTTGGACCAAATTCAACCAAATTTTGTATACATAATCTGTGGGTCACTAGAAGACTAGAAATGCAAAAACAGGGTGCGGAGGGCGTGTGCGGGGGGGAGTAAGGCGGAGTAGGGGGGGTGCAGGGAGGTGGAGCGGGGGGTCCAGAGGGCGTAGTTGAGAAGCGGGCCTTGCAGCTAGTAATACAATAAAACTACGACGTTTCGATCGACTTATTCTGGGATATTCAATCCGAGAATAAGTCAATCGAAACGTCGTAGTTTTATTGTATTATTTATTCGTGTTCAATAATTATTTATAATTAGTGATTGTAAACAAAATTCAACTGTTTTATAAACAATTTTTAACATGATTTCTACTTTTTTATAATTTCTTGTTATAATTATTTGTTATGGAACTCTCGAGTAGTTATCTGAATTCACTATTGATAGCTTGCAACTTTTAATTGGGTGACCTTTGAACCTGCAAAGCTGGCTGCTCTTTCGTTTACCTCTCTTTCAACTTGACATAACAGTTCAAGGGTGGTTCATGGTCACACCAATAGTCGCAATAATTCTTCTCCGCATCTTATCTACTTTCTTTGTTTATAGATTTTTATAAATTATTTATTAATTAAATTTATATTCTCCTTTCATAATTTTATTCTAAGAGGGAAAATAATCCACTTTATGTGGGTTCCCAGCCATAAAGGCATCCCAGGTAATGAGCTTGTTGACGAACAGGCGAAAAGGGGAGCCAATAAACAAAATTATGACTTCACAGAAAATCTGCCTGAAGACATTAAAAATTTTGTTAAAACCAAAACTATAAGTAACTGGAAGCTAGAATGGGAAAAAGTTACTAATAACTATTTAAAGATGATAAAACCCATCATTGGTTCCATATCAGCTTCAGATCTAAGTAGAAAAGAGCAAGTTAAATTGACCCGTCTAAGATTGGGTCATTGCTTATTCACCCACGGCCATCTAATGAACAAGGATGACCCACCGATATGTCCAGCTTGCAAAGTTAGGATAAATGTAAATCATGTATTAGTGGAATGCCCAATTTACGCAAGGGAAAGAAAATGTCATTCAATGGGGAACAAAGACTTAAAACAAATACTCGAAAATGAGGAAGGATATGATAATTTGTTCGATTTTTTGAGAGTCATTAACATTTATGATAATATCTGAGTTCTCACTTTTATATTTAACTATAAAACCAAACATGTAAAAGAAATTTAAAAATTGAAAATGTAACGCATTTAATATCTGTGGCGCAAATGACCACGCAGTCGAGGCGCTCTTTAAACTGTAATAATATAATATAATATATTCTAAGATAGAAAATGAAGGAAAGAGAAAGTCGGCAGTATCTACAAATTTTAGCCATTCGCAATGTTTTTGTCCGTGAATAATGGATTGACCATAAAGACGCAGCTTATTAATTCAAATATCTGTGTCCAATTTCATCTTATTATCTACAATCGTTTATCTGAAATTTCAAAAAATCCAAATTTATCTTTTTATTTTCTTAAACAGATTTACAATTTTACAAAGTACATTTTATATCACTCAGATTTTTAATTTTTTAATATTTTTGGAATAAAGTATTGTTAGTTGTCAGTATGGCACCAAAAGCAAATTCAAAGGGACATAATCATCCCATGGTCAAAAAATACAAATCTTTTAAAAAACAATCTAGAACACGTTTATTTTTAACCGAGGGGTGACCCGCGATTGGAATTAGGTGTACACGTCTTTGGAATTATTTTCATTATCATCATCATTAGATAATGCCCCTACATCTGTTGATCCTTCTACTTGAAAATGAAAGTGAAAGTGGAAGTAGGTGTACACGATATTAGGTCGCGGTTCACCCCTCGTTTTTAACCAAACGTTTCGGGAAAATTTCTCCCTTTTTCAATGGTAAAATTTTCAAAAAAAGAAGCTGCCTCTAAATTCTAGAATGTTTTTTAAATGATTTGTATTTTTTAACATTTTAAATACAATCAATAAATATTTTTTTCGTTCACCCCATGGTCTTAAATTGTTGTATTCGTTTAGTTTAAATTGAACCTGTTTGTTACTTTGCTGTCCATGAGTGGTTACCACCTTTTTTGGGTTTTTCCCAAATTCGATTTTTCTTAGAGGGTTGGTAAACGCTGAAGAGTTTTTTTTGTGGTGTTTATGTGGTTAATGACCTTAGTTACTTTGTATTATTATTTTCGGGAACCGTTTGTTATTTTCATACATGTTAATTAAACCCCACTTTAGTACACCTTCATATAATCTAAATATCCAGCTACCTTAATATTCAATGATGAATTTATATGCCGATTGCATATAAGAGTTTGCACTGCGTCCCTTGACTCATATTCGAGGGTTAACTCACACAAAAAGAGTGGCATAAAGTCTAGTTAAAACTGAAATTTCTTTCATGCAATACCAGAAATCTGAGCAACTTCTTTACTCCTTCTATGCAATCGGCCCTAAGCATGATATCGATAACACTATTACGCTGCTATGTTCATCAGTCAAAACATTTAATGAACCTTTCAAATAACACTATACGTATCAGTGGCGGGCGGTCCATGGATGTTGTGGATGCTGCGCATCCCTAAAATTTCAAAATTTTAAGTTTTATTTTCATACCGTGTCATATTAGAATCTCATTTAACTTTGTTTTGCTTTATTTATTTATTTATTTATTTATTTTCGTTACATATGATTTTGATACTTTCGATGTTTTGATCGTTAATTTTCAACTATCAAAAAAATTCAAACAATTACCATAAGTAGCCAAAGAAAAGTTATCCACTTGAAAAAAATCTCATGTTAAATTTCAAAAATGACGAAAAATTCTATGGTCTGGTTATCGATGAAATTTGTAAAAAACACCGAAGAATAAAATAAAATTTAAAAAAATTAATCCTTGTTTTTTGACTGAGATAGGTACTTTTATCTATCTTCCAACCGTATTTGTTTCGCCTGTCTTGAAAAAGTTTACACTTTTTCCTCTAAATCCCGATCAAATATTAATTAGACATTTTTATTTAACAATAAAATTTTACGACTCATGTTTTATATATACCATATATCTATATATAGGTATATGTTTATAAATATCCATTTTAATTGAATTTAAGAAATTATAATTTATTTCTTCTGTCGAATGGTTGCAATTAATTATTTCGAGCATCCATAATTTATTTGTTTCTACTCCTTAAACGAGAATTGACGCGAATCGCCTTCTGACAATCTTCCTGAATGACGGAAATAGGCTTCAGATGAGTTGTATATATATATAAATATAATAGTATTTTTAGTAAGACACACGTGGCTCTCTATAATGTAGACTATAAAAATATTGGGACACAAGTTTCCTGGTTCCTCATATATAAACTCAAACGAAAAACATCAAAAGGGTAAATTTGTAATTAGTTCGAGTAATTTGCTAGTAGTTATTTTTGCAAAGGTAAGTAAATAAAAAAATAAAAAAAATGATGATTCGGAAATAGGCCAATTGGAAAGAGTGAAATTCATCAATTTTAATGGGGTAGAATTTAGAGCAAATACTTTTTTTTGACAACCCCCATTCTGAGAATGGGGTTAATTAATATTTTACAATGTACAATATGCTAAAAAAATTTAAAAATAATTAGTTATTTTTTCTCGGAGATGGACTGATAGATATAAAACTGAAGATTCAAAGGAATGCTTTCCATTCAATCCTCAGTTTTTAAAATACTTTTTTCCTTTCAAATTATTTATTTAGTATTTATGTTTAAAATGAATATTGCAGTAATATGAATTTATTTTTATTTTTTATTCACATTTCTCTCGTCCATAGACCGTCTTAATTCGAAAATATTATTGTTCATTTCTCGCTATGTAGCGAAATATGTTAAAATCTAAATTGGCAAATCAAACCTTTTTTAGCTTTTACAATTGAAGGGTAGTACAGGGGATAAAGGGGCAATGTCATTTTTTTTATCAAAAAGGTGATTCTCATGCGATCTAGAAGCATTTCAAGAAAACTATTAATCTGTAGTTTAAATTGAAAGTTTCTTTTTGCTGAGAGTAGCAGAATTTTTATAAATTAAAGGAGTCAATAAAAGAGTGTATCTTCTGCTGGAAAAATAATTTTTTTAAATTTATTTATAACAAGACTATAGATTCGAGGGCTTTCATACATCAATTTCTGTGAATCAATTCTAATAGATTGACTGATGATGGGGGCAAAGCCCTCGAAACTATACTCTCGTTATATAATAAATAAATTAAAAAAATATTTTATAGCAGAAGACACACTCTTTTATTATCTCCTTTAATCTGTAGTGTTATTTTTGGAATATAGGCGTTATATCAAGCTTAAAATGACGGGGGAAATTTTGCTAAACTGAGGGAGAGGACAGTAAAAAATTGTTTTAGTTAACAATGCGCCTTTATCCCCTGTATACCCTTCAATTAGAATTGGCAATTTTACTTAGAGAAAGTGGTGTAGGTTTTAGGTGAAACATGATATTAATTAATAAAGTAAAGGGTGTGTAGTTTCACTGTGAAACTACACACCCTTTACTTTATTAATTAGAATTGGCAAGGTTGAGTAACAAGAACATGCGTATACTTGATTTATACCGTGTATTGGAAAGATGTTCCCACCAAGACTCTTATCCGTTTCTTTTAAATTATTTTCGGCAGTGAAAATTTACTACTGGAGTAGGATTTGAACTTCAGTCCACGCCCTTGCTTGTCAATTGATCTAGCCACTACTATTAATGTTCCTATCTCTATTTTTATACAACTTTACAACCCTCTACAACTTTCACAGTAAGAAATACATCATTATACTTTTATCATCATTTGATTCATTTTATTTTATTTCTAGAATAATTTACTATTATATAGCCGAGTGCTTTTGTCAAACTTGTCTTAGAACTGTAAACTAGAATAATGATGAATTTTAATTTGATTCGCATCAAAACATTAAGTGGACATTGTCTAAATGGACCTGAAGGGTCTCAATAAATTGAAGTGTTTTATTTATTTATTTATTTGATTGATACACCCTTATAGTAAATTAAAAAAATAATTGAATTTGAAGTTTGATCTATTTTTGAAATGTACGAGTGTTTCATTCATGGGTGCTTGTTTTGCCCACTCTTTAAAGGTTAAGAGATCTCCAACTACTCATAAACGGGTTTCTTCTCTAAAATTAATATAATTTTTGCCAAGAGTAGTAGATTTGTTTATTTTATAAAGTAGTGCGTCTTCTGATTGATATGATTGAAGGCATTTTTAGAAATTCAGATGAATAGAAATGTTTAAATTAAAGGGCAAGAAACTTCTAAAAAAAATCCATGTGAAAATGCCGCCTACACTTTTTTAATTTATGGTATATATATAAGCTCAGACGAATAATCACTCTCATATATTTGACCATGAAGTCAGTCCATTTTTTAAATAAAAACTGCCAGTGAATTATCTTTTGAAATTATATATGTACTTACATTAGGGTGGTCCTTATTTTGGATATTTTCGAATATTTATGCTCCCAGAGTCTCATATGGTTCGAAATAAATTTAAAAAAAAATCCCCCCAAGTTTCAAGTCCCTATCTCAATTTTAACCTGTGGCCCACAAAGCTGCAAGTTTCGCATCTAAATAACATGGGGTTTTTGTCAAAGAACGATCAATTTTTTATTCCGGTCAAAGTAATGGTTCATAAAATTTGAAACTCTGATGATTTTATCCTTAAAATACTAGCTATCCTTCAGAATTTTTACGGATTTTTAGCTATTCTAATTTTGGAGTATTTAACTTAGTAACCCTAAGATTTTATCTTGATGTAACTCTAAAATTATAATAGCTAGAACTTCCTAAAAATTCTGAAGGATAGCTATTATTATAAGGAGTACCTGGAGGCACCGAGCGATGCTCGGTAACTTTTTTCTTCAGTTAAAAGAATTATTTTAATATTATTTTTAATTTAAAATTCTGATAAAAATCTCGATTTTTATTTGAGTGCCGTTTTCAAATTAAAAAAAATACAAATATATATATAGTATGTATTTGCCCACTCCCCCCAGCTACACTCCAGGATCCTCCACCTCCTGCACCTGTTTTGATTCAACCGCATGATTCATTTTTATTCATCCAATTGTTAATAAATAAAACCTATCAAAATGTGTTTTTTTTTCTGAAAATTGAGACCGGGTTATGCAAAAGATATTTTTAAATAAATTCTTGATAATTTTTTATTCTATTAAATAAATAAGGTTCTTTATAAAAACAATTATAAAACGTTTGTTAATAATCCTAACGTTTAATCACAATAGTTTTTCAAGGCCTTTGAGAACAATGAATTAAGTTAACCCATTGTCTGCCTGGGTACAAAAGTAAAAGAGTAACCTTTTTTAAAACTCTAAGAATGGGATTTGCCTACCTGAGAATAATTAATTTGTTTACGAAAAAACCCATCAAAAACAATTTTGTCGAAGATGAGACCGTGACAGATCGAATTGTCACCCCAAAAACCCCCTAACCCGTGAATTTCATTAAAATCGGTAGAGCCGTTTTCAAAATAGAACTAAGATACAAATATATATATATAAACAAATATACAATTTTTGCTCGTTTAATAAGAGTAGATAAAGTATAGAGGGTTTAAATTTTTTTAAACTATTACTTTGGCCGAAATAAAAAATTGATGGCAAATTTAGATGGGAAACTTGCATCGCTGTGGGACACAGGTTAAAATTGATTCTATTCTATATTTTTATAGGTAAATTATTTAATTGATAAACTTCCTATATTGTAAATATTTTATTTTAATAATAACCTATATTTTTATAGCAATCATTTATAATCCTTAAAGCCAGTTTTACATATTTTTAAAATAATTATCTCTAGGTAAATACTTATTATATCCACACTACATATGTATACTGTAATTTGTCTCATTACAAACCTATCACCTTGAAGATAAACTCCAACAAAAAAACAATGAAGAAATTGTTTTGGTTATTCGTATTGATTTTTCCAACATTGTACGCTGGGTTGCCTATCTTAAAGGGGATATCGTTTCCAATTACTGCGTCACTTAGGAAAACCATTTCTGCTCTAATCACTGTATTAAATCTATAATTCAGCCCTTTAAATTGATTATTGATTGTCTTTTGTTAATCTAAATGATTGATTGAAATATGGCTTATGTTTGCGTTGCATTTTTTTTGAAAACCCCTTCGTATAAATACAATAAATTCTCGCACTTTAAACATTTTTCTTTAAACTTTATTTACATCGGAGTAATTTTTGGAGACGGACTGATAAGTGAATTAAGTGGATATTGATGAGGCAGTCCAAAAAAAGAAGAAGATAATTTACACTATCTTTTTATTCATAAAACCGACGTTTCGGAGGCTATTCCCTCCTTCAGGGTTTTGAAAAGTCAGTGAAGGAGGTCCAATGCGGCATTCCCCTCTGTCTCCTCTTTCAGGATATTGTTACTGCCACTGAAAGAGGAGACAGAGGGG